>JABBWA010000004.1:600000-1174979 GCA_016628065.1 Suillus lakei
AGAATAATCTCGAATCGCGCGTAACTTGACCCGAATATGTGGCATTGCAACGGACTTGCCACCTGCCTCCTCCAGCCTCCTGGATATTGCGATAATTATCGGCTCAAGAAATATAACTTTTGATCTTTCAATGTAACACTGTTTCGGTCTGATCGGGTAAAACATAGAAATAAATTATTGATGTGTATACAGATGTAGTGAGAGAGAATCGTCCAAGATACACCACTATTTTTTTTCGGAAACATTATGTTCCAAGATATCGTTCGACGGCCTCCTTACACACCACATCAATCCTCTACGTGTTCTCCTAATAATCTCAGTCACGCAAACCACCGCGCAGTGTAGCCCGTAGATGATGAATTGGAGACATATCAACACACCAGCGATGAAACACATGACCAAAACGGCAGTAGGCCAAGCGGACCATGCCACTGAAAGCAGAAAGGCCATTAAAGCGCATGCTGATACGAACATGCACACAGCCGGAAGACGCGATGATATGCAAAAGAATAGATATTTGCCGTATACGTCGCGAGCAAGTTTCTAGGTGGCACTGAGCATTATGGTCATATATGTGCGGCTGAGAATTACCTGAAACTTCTTAGCGTTTGCTCCACTGTACACCAGGAGGAACCAGCCATCAATTGCGAGACCGATTCCTGAAGCGATGCTCCCAAGAGCTATTGCACTTTGGGCGAAAGTGTTGACGGAGAACAACGAGCTAGATGAAAAACCGAAGACAGCCGCGTCAAGCCTACGAAAGCGGATCAATAATTGCGAAAAGTGATCCGTCATGATGCACATACCCGGAAAGAGCGACGAGCTACAAATCATCAAGGCTGAATGAAAGCAAGTGGAACAGTAATGACATCACGCACTGATGCACCCACGAAGTACCATTCAGACGTGAGTTTTTCTAAAACACGCTCGTACTCAGAGTCACTGCAAGCCTCTCGAAGCTCGGAATAAGACGAGAAAGAGTCGACAAGGGCATCGATAAATGACAACGAATTGTCCACGGATATCTGCTCGGTGTATCTGGGTAGAAGGGAAGCACTCAAGTCGGCATTATCTGTAAATGCAGAGCTGTCATAGCTGTCATTAATGAGTTTGACGTGCTCGTCTAGCGGGCGGCCATCATCTGTGTCTGAGGTGTATCCTCGACGGATGCGTATGCCGGAAAATTCAGGTGGGACTGGAGGAGTTATAGCACGACTCGAACAAGAAAGGTTACTTGTCCTATCTGAATCTGAACCTGATTCAAACGTCGGTGAAGAGCGCATATGTGCTGAGATTACAGTTGTCAGATAATGAACATGACTAGTAAGACCGCTCTTACATATCATGTCGTCGTCGTATTGATCTTCTAATGTCAATGAATCATGAGATACACGGAGTCTCGCCTGAGCCTCAGGGACCTCAAGCTTGACAAGAAGGGAGACTGAAACCGTTCTTCCTCGAGCCAACCCACGCATAGCGGGCCGTACCACAGGATTCAACGGTATTTTGAAAGCTGGAATACATCAAGCACAACACAATGACAATTTGTAACACTTACAACTTGCAGTACCTTTCAACTTGGATAGAGCCTGGAACGACAAGGAAGTCGTTGCAACTAGATACCGCTTCTTGCGCTTCTTCTTACTCGGCGCCTGATGATATACATTGATATCCACTCGAGAACGGTCGTCTGCACCCCGCCTGGTCGAAGGTATCGGTGAGTGGAAGGACACTAATAGTAAAAGGATGACAAACATCATAAAACGTTCCCTGAGGTTTGGGTTCTGTCCGTCACATCCTAGGTTCACTTCATAACGCTGGTGTTCATCTACCACCACAGAAACGATTGGCCTCCAAGAGTTTTCCGGACGCAAAGGCTGATACCCTTGGGCACGAATAACTGTAATTGCATAAATGGTAAGTCAAGCAAGGTTCCGAACTGTCTACAGCTGGTGTATACGTGCCGGTGATTACCCAAGGACTTAGCAGGCAACGTTTTACTAGTGAGTGACTTTGACCTTCCATCATTTGGCTGAAGTGCCCACCGTGACTCTAGTTTGCCCGTACATTGCATGTGTAGCGGAAGCGTGTGTGTGAGGGACTCGGAAGTGGCTGCCAGGCGCCAATGGTCGGATAGGCGTGAGATAAGGCTAAGTGGCAGTGCTGGCTTTTCTTCACGCTTTGGCTTGCGCATTCCCAAAACAAATTCTAAAAAGATAAGTCACGGTAACCAAACGCGCCAATTTAATACCACTGCAAGGCGCCCCAGAACTGCCCAGTCTTCCGTTGTCGAACCGACGGTTGAATGTGCGGGAATACTTAGGCGTTTCTTGTGCAATCATGATGCGGGTCGGAAAATATATGCACCAAGGCAAATACCTGGTCCATATTTTCAGCCTGCACATCTTAGCTTGAACAATTAATCAGACGCCGTGGCCTCAAGGCCTCAATGCTGGGTAGTGGGTACTCGAGATTCTTGTTTGGTGGGTAAATTGGAAATATAATAATTTACCAGAATGGAAGATCGGGATCATCAATCAAACAATTAACTTCTCCATTATGATACGGTTAGGCAACACGAGTCCTTGCAGGCGCCCTTGATCAAGGTCTCATCGATACTATCCATGACATGATGGCTGTTGTAACCTTGTAATCACCGAAGGCACGAAGAGCTGCACCGCTCGTCAGGGGCAACCCCCGAATTCAAAACTCCGCGAGTTACAGAGGTAAGTATTTCAAATAAGCATTCGTCCTCAAACCCAACCCAGTTCTTACTCCGCGAGGGCTGTAAACCTCTGTAAACGCAGCACGAGCATTAATGTTGGTGTAAGCAATGGCGTAGGAGCTAAACTTGATTCTTGGTGAAGCTTGAAGCCGCAATTGATGACAATAGTTGAATAGATTTAAAAAGTTGGCATAATAATAAATATCGGTGCATATAATTGTGTGACGGTGTTGGGCTGTGCAATTTGTGGGCGTATGTTGGGACAATGTTTGGAACCAGAATCACGACAGATCGCGATCTTCTTCAGTCTCCTTGTTCTGTCCATGTTTTATTGTTCTCAATGTTACGAGGGAAACTCGAGGCCGAACGCTAACCTTATTGGTGTTTCGTGCCGGGCCTCGTAGAGGTAGAAATACCAGACGAAAGGTGTGTACTAGATCCCCATCAACGAACTCCACAGATTCACCATATCACTAGATTCTATTAGAGCTGCATCATGGTTTCCTTCTGGAAGAACCTTTACACTTCGCGCGAGCAGGTCATCGCCGATATAGAGAACGCTCTGGAGGCTATTCTTAAACTCTGCACTGCCAACTTGGGCTCGCTGACCCGGGAGGAACGATCGTCTTTTATGGATGAATACTCCAGGTACCGTGCATACATCATATCGTATATTTTACTACATTTTAATGGTTGGTAGTCTTGCAGATGCTCGTGTTCGATTGACTAAGGGCACAAATAATAGCACATTGACCGGGGCACTCGACGAGTGCGAGAAGTTAAAGTTGAGGATAGAGGTTCGTTCTTTCTGATTTTTGATCAAGTGTTATTTTAACAGCACTTTACAGAGAGCGTGCAGGAAACACCGGGAAGATAAAATAAGAGGAGGGCAAGTATCTCCAGCAGCTATAGGTAGGCGCTATCTACCGTTGCTGTCGTCCGAGACTGAGTGTCGTCATATATTAGTTACCCCTGATTCTCGCACATCATCTATATTGGTTGATTCCGACCCATCTAATTGGACCTCACCGTCTGAAAGTTCCATTTCAGTCCAGTCCAATCCCTCCATGACAAGCGGAGACGGCTCGTACCCGAGCCTTTCGACAGATACAAGCAGTTTCGCAGCCTCCGCCAGTACTTGTGTGGCCCGTCAAACGGCCTCGAGCGCTTCCGCAGGTACGTGCACCACGTTTGGCCTTCATGCTTAATGATGACACCATGTAATAGTATCCACGGAGGGAAGTCTGTATGCACCACCACCCGTCGAAACAGACAGTATGATATTTGGCTCAGGCTCGTCTGTTGGGTCACCCACATTCAACATTGACTCCCAGGAGGCAACTGGAGCAAGTAAGCTACATACTTTCGAGTATGCTGAATCTTCATAACAACCAGTTCTTTAGCACATACATTCCCTAGCGACGGTTCATCTCACGGGCTCCCAGCACAAAGACTGCCACCCGCAGGCGCTTACCAGCCGCAGACAACTCACACCGTGAAGCGTGAGCGTGTCATGTATTTCGCCCCTGGCACGACAACGGGTAGCCCGACCTTCAACATCCGGTCTCCGCGTGGTTCCGGTACCAGTGAGTTCAGTGTGATAGTCTGATATGAGCTCGGTGTTGACTGCATTTATTCAGTCGAACAAGTCGTTTCTCAGCGCTCAGAAGTATTGACTGGATCATTCAGTTGAACAAGTCGTTTCTAATGGCTCACAAGCCTGGCGCTTGTGAATGTGAGTATGGAAAGTATTATACAAATTTATAGTAGATGTGCATGTGTTAGCGACCTGTATCCTGTCATAATGAATATGGTCGTTCCCTGTAATGGCATATCTATATGGGATATCGAATGCGGGTCTTCCTTCAAGCTTCAGGGTTGCGGTTCAAGCGTGTTTCAAGTCAACTTATACTTTTGCAAAGAGCTGTAATTAGCAAGTAATTGATGTCTACTTTGTTTGCGAGAAAACACAATTATCATGTAGCAGTTCCTTCAGAAAACACCGAACAGCGTCATGCATGTGCCATGATGCCATCTGAGGCTAGCCTCTAGAGTGCCAAAGGACAACTTGCAATTGAAGGTCACCCTCAAGTTGACATCGACTATCTCGAGCAATTCTCAAACATTAAATTTATGGGCGTCCCGTGTATGCAATACAACAAATTTACGTGACTCGGGAAAAACGTTAGATGCAGGATTGATGTAAAGGTCGAGCAAAAATCGACATGACTTCACGGCTGAACACTTCAGGCATACATATCACTTTTTTGCAGGTTAGCACTGTTACATGCTTGAATCGGAAAGATCTTACTTAGTGCTGGACCAATGTTCGCAACCGGCATTCAGGGACGGTGTGAACAGAAACTTGGAAAGAACTTGACATCATGAGATTATTCATTGTCTCGGACGGGGAATAGCGGGAAGATGTCGAAAAATTACAGTAATTGACGTGGCCAATGGATAGTATCTTTTCAACAGCTATGGAAAAGGTCCTCCTGCTTTGCAGTCAATCGAGATCGAAGTTTCCGGGTGCTAAGACCTTGACATATGATCTCAAGACGACCGACAACTTGCTCCGTAGTCGGCCTCAGGTCCGGGTTCTCCTGAACCATATCTAGTATCAGCGGTTCTATGAATTCAAAGCCGTTATATTCCTGCATCGCGGTCATCAGAGTAGTATTTTGAAATCAAGTAGAACATCGTACGTCCAAAAACGTTTCTTGGATGGCATGACCAATGTAATAAACATCGGTAAGGAACGGATTTTGTAGTTCGCACGATTTGAATTCTGGTACTGTGTCGTCACCTCCCCTGACAATCGGTTCAAGAGGGTTTGTTAAAGACGGGCTATATCGACGAGACAGTCCAAAATCAATGAAGAAGTACTTATGTACAAATTATCATTAATTTTTGCGGCATATCTTGTACTTAGTCTGCCTCAGTCAGGTAAATCCGGTTGTCTCTGTCACGACTCGCGAAAAGGCAATTGAGCGTGCAATGCTCTCATTTATTTATATTCTACACAGGTAACACTCAGGGGTTTACAGCATTGCCACAACCTCGGTCCACTTCTACTCCGTGAGGGTCGCAAACTAGAGGCTTGCCTGAAGGTTTGGTGATCGGCGGCCCTTGCGACTCATAATAATAGTTTTTATATTTGAAATGCATCTATCACATGCGTCCACGTATTGGTGGGCATTTGTGGGTGTTGCGACACCTTCCGGAACTGCCATACCACCGTGAGTCCTTCAATCGTATTGTTCTAGTGGCTGTGTTATTGTTCAATGTTCTTCAATATCGTCGCGAGGGAAACTTGAAACCAAACACTAGCATTCCAGTTGGCGTTCCTGGCGAGGCTCGAGTTATATACTCCTTTGGACCTATTCTAGCATAAATAGTATGTTCAAAGATACCAACGGCTCCGCACGGTTGGGTTCAGCATGCTTCGATCACTTCTTGGATTCGCCACCGAGCCCCACGGTCCTTTCGAAAAGGCCTCTTCTATTCACTAGTTGTATCAGCCAGTAAATGTGATCGTCTGATGCGGGCTCGGAATTCATCAGTCGAACAAGTCGTTTCTCACTACTCAGAAGCGTTGACTGAATCACGCAGTGAAACACATCATTTCTGATCACTGGCAAGCCTGGCCCCGTGAATGCCGTCGTGGGTAATCATACTAGTAAGCGACCACTGTGCTGTAGTACGTTTGCATCATCGATGGTTTGCAGAGCAATGAGAGTATGACTATGCGTGACTGAAATTACACAGTGAGTGATGGTATAGCAGGGAGACGTCGCCATAAAAACCGGAGACAGCGCAACCAATGGAAGAGATGACGGAAAGGTCGCGTAATAATCCATTCCTCCTTCATGACTGCCCTGGAGCGTAATTTCCACGTGCTCAATGCGTTGTATGTTGGTACAAAGCGAGACATAACCTCATCCATGGTTGGCCGCTTCGCAGGATCGGTTTGAATCATATCCGAAATCAAAGGTTCCATAAAACCCAGGCCGCGATAAACCTAGTTTTCGTCATAAATACTCCAAAACGATTAAATGAAGTTCGCACGTTAAGAAGTTGTTGCTGCAGAGCGAAGCCCAGATACCATACATCCGTCGGAAACGGGTTACAGGATTCATTAGACGTCTGAAACTCTGGAACGTCTTTGTATCCTCCCCAAATCGGAGGTTCTAGAGGAGCATCCTGTGAAGCTTGATAGCGTCGAGAGATTCCAAAATCAATAAAAAGATATCGCGGAGGGCACTCTGTACGTGGACGGTGTTTCGCCCATCCTTTCACATCCAAACGTCTAGAGGGCCTGCATGGGTGAAATGGATGTGGGTACATCTGCCTGGGATCCATCATGATGTTCAAATTCATGCAGTCACTAGAAAGCCATGAACCAGCAGCGACGCAGGAATAAAGTTGCATACCGATGAGCTACGTGGTGCTTATGCATGAATTGCAAGCCCTAATACGTCTAAGATCTCGGTCAAGGGAACAATGATAATTCCTCACCTCAAAAACCTGAAGAGCGAAGTCGATGATTTCGCCGATTGTTTCAAACGAAGGATCGTCGAAGGGACGAAGTAGCGGTAATACCAAAATTATTTCGTCCACTTCATCTGGCACTGGCAATACGTCAAGCATCTCCACGCAATGGTTTTCGCGCTGCCGCCTGAGGGGTTCAGATGCAAGAAACTTGCCCACTTCAATCTCATGCGGATGAATAGATGGCTGAATCCGTTTCAAAACGACATGGGCTCCATCGGACGTTCGCGTTGCACTGGCGACTTGCGTGGCCTGACATTTGTGAGTATATGAAACTTGTCCAGCAGGAGAACCTTACAGGCATCTGCCAACTATCCTCGCACACAGCCCAATATTTATCTGTGCCTTGCCATGAAGGAACCCAGTCCGGAGCATGGCGTGAACGTAGTTGATATCCGACGTCCTTTAGCCACAGAAAGTGATCCCTCCACCATATCTCATCAGGATCAAGTCCACCAGGAAATGCAGTCTTTGCACCGAGCAATTGACGGGTTCGCTCGAATTCGAGTCTGAAATTCTCAGCCTCCTCTGCCTTCTTCTGAGCTCGAAGCTTACTGTCGAAAAGAGCGAAGAAAACCATAGGGATGAAGCTTTGAAGGACCACAAAGTCGGTACACTCAGGTATAGCAACCCGAATAATTAAACAGTCGTAAATATGGACCCACTGATACAAACCTATAGCAGGGTGACAGGAGTCCACACATACATTGTTTCTATTAATACTACCGAAGCTTTTAACGTTAGGACTTTTGTAAATGGTATGTACCTAAGTAAGAATATATATAAGAAACGAATCAATGAGCTGACCTAACAGATTATTTTTCCGTATCTCATTCAACACTTTATTGCGTATCTGTGATGGTCGCCCCGCTGCAGGACTGGGGATTTATTGACGAATCGAATATGGCAACGCTCAGAAATGAAATACCTAGGGTTCGTGGACGCAGGAAAGAGTACGGCCTTTTGAACTCAACCCTTGACTCTATGCTGGATACAAAAGCAGTTGCGACAAAAACTCAAGTACGTGTTCCTGGGTTGTCCAAATTGATCGAAATGTACTTGCAGTGAGTTGCTATTCAATAATTACTTGCCAATGGTTCTCATAGTCCCTCTAGGACCATTACGCAAGGGAAACATCTACAACAGCAAGGCTGGTGGAAGAGAATTCGGAAAATGAGGGATTGGCACGGCAGTGAGGATGAATTCAAGGGACGTTGCCAAACAGTTTGGCATCTCGCTCATGTATGAGCTCATTTAACTCAGTACCCATCTCAACACTAATAGTACTATTGCCAGCAAACGTCCTTTATCGTCCATGCACACGCGGACAACTCGGAAGTGATCTCCCGAGGTAAATCATTGCGTCGGATTTCTTTTCTCCTCGGGCTCCAACACTGTTTGTAGTGTCCATTCGACGACGCAGATCTCTCGACGGACTAGTCCAAGCTGAACCCGACCTCGTTCAGCGACACAATCAACATGGTGATACTCCAATGGGATGTACATCTCCCAATGCTGGACTAGTCGCACAAGGCTCGAGTGAACACAGTATAGATGCTAATACGCTCCAAGAGGAGACAGTGCGGCATATCGCTGAGATGAGTGCCGCAAAGACACTGGAACTCTTCATACTTCATGGTAGAGCGCCTGGTGGGATCCTGCAAACTACCAACAATTTCAATGGATGTATCGTTAGACCTGGTGGAAGGGCTACACACACAGTGAATTTCGGAGGGAGCAATAACAGAGGAGCAGGCGAGTGCACCTATTTTTTCATAGTCACTTGGTGCTCACCTCAAACTACTAGCAGTAAATATATGTCTGTCTTCCACGGAAGCCGAAGGGAATGGTGCAGATCAGATCGACGATACAAGCGACAATATGTCATTCCAGGACGCTGCTATTGATGCTTCACGATCCGTTTCTGAGTGGCATGGTTCACCTGTACCTTTGCAAGCACAGAACAGCAATCCAGCTATGACTATGAAGTCCCCTACGGAGATACATCTAGGTGAGAAGGCATATGGTGGTTAGAGCACAGAATAGCTAACTTACCTGAACAATTTCAAACTATTAGTTATTGACCCACATCCGTCCCCCACGGAAGCATATGGGAAGAGTTCGAATGTGGTCGACGACGACAGCGATGATCCGCATTATTCGTTATTATGATGAATCCGTGCATCACATCCTGTATTTTCTTTAGCACTAGCAACTATTGTTTTTTGTCATTTTGCAGACCCCAGACAACTTAGATCTAACGAGCTCAGCGGCATTGGCACTCTGCAGGAATAGCGTATAACCGCATTGAACATACTAAAACTCGGGCGCCCATAAGATATTCATCGAGTCGTGATAGTCCACCTGTCTACTAACAATTTATCATTGTTCTGTTTTTGCGGCTTAAGAGTGCCTCAGTCAGGTAAGTACATCCAGTTGTCTCTGGGCACCCCGTGAGGCAGTTCAAACTCCGCAAGTGAGCAGTTCTACTCCGCGAGGGCTGTATCAATGTGTTGCTTAACACTGAATATTAATATTGAATACCGGTGGGGGGCTTGAGGTCTTGGGAAGTCTTGCTACTCATGATAATAGTTCCATGTTTGAAAAATCATTTGCGTGCGCTTAAGCTCAGCATGGGCAGTCGCAACCCTGTAACGCTGTGTCGGCAAAATGAATTTCGATTTGTGTGCGTTTGTGGATGTTGCGACATCTTCCCAGAACCGCCGCATGGCATCACCGTGGGGTCTGGTTCTAAATAGTAGCTGTGTTATTGTTCAACGTCCCTCAATATCATCGTCGCGAGGGAAACTCAAGGCCAAACACCAGCCTTCCAGCTGGCGTTCCTGGCGAAGCTCAAGTTGTACACTCCTTTGGGTACATTCTCGCATAAATATGCTATGCTCAATGGTATCAACGGCTCCGCACGGTTCGGTTCAGCATGTTTCGATCACTCCTTGGATTCCCCACCAAGCCCCACGGTCATGAAGACGCAGAGAAGGAACTCACTGAAGTCATGGACCTTTTCTCCAAATACCCCCACCTGGTAGAGACTGACAAGAACGAGTTCAAGAATGAATATAACAGGCATGTCTTTGATATGGAGTTATTTCTCTTCATTGATGATATTTTCTACAGACTTCAGCGCGAGATTCGCCTGTATAAAGCAGGGGAATCAACAGCAAAACTGAGGAATGTGGATATAATTTTGGATGACTGCAGAGCCCTCAAATGCAGAGTTAAAGTTACGACCTTGCTTCTCTTTTTCGTAGATTTGCGCTGATATCAAATTATAGAAGACGATTAATGATCGTAGAGTAGCTCTTGTGAGAGGAGAAAGCTCGGCACCCACAGGCATAGGTGGACTCGGAGGCCACCAGAAGTTGAACTCATCACCTGCTGGAGATGCATTAGAGATAAAATCTAACCACTCAAATCAACCACCGAATGCCGAAACCGGAATGTCGCTTCCCCCAACATCAGTAGGCACGCCGGCCATTGGTAAGACTCATTTTGAACCTCAGTCAGGCGTCCCTTCGGTTGACCCTCGGTCTGGCCTTCCCCAAAGTGAGCGACCTTTCGATTCGGGGGTTAGATTCTGAACATTTCCAATCAGGTCATAGCATTCCCGTACATGCTAACTCGAAGCACGCAATTTCCCAAGTAACGTCGGGAATCTCGTGCGAAGTGGACTCGATGGTCATGATGGGCACCAACGCAAAATGCCCAACTCTAAATATCGACTCCCCAGATTGCACCGGTGCTAGTACGAATTTTGACCATTGCTTTTTGACGGCATTGATAACCTCGACCACAGAAATCCTCTCGCACAGGCCCCAGGTTGCTCAGCAGGTACCTCAGCCTGCTCGCCCTCGGCGAGCCGTTGGTAGGCGTGCACAACAGCAACCCCGTAACTTTCTGAATGGAAGCTATTCGAGCAATGGTTCTATGATACTCTGCAATTCCAACGTGATGGGCGCTACGTTGAATTTTAACGCCAGGAACTCCTCTGGAGCTGGTAAGCATTTTTTGGCCAAATGTCGAATCAGCTGAAAAACACGTTGCATAAACGACAGTGTTTCATCGTGGTACTCATCTCACAGGAGCTTGATAGAGAAAAAAGATAGAGATGATCAGCCCTTATGGGGAGCACCAAAGACCTGGTCCGGGTGTATGATATGTTCAACCGTTGTTATCCAGATAGTATCTCAGCCTTAATCCGGGCAATGGCATAGAATCTTCACAATTGGCTTTCGTGATCGCAAGAAACCAGTGGCCTGTCCTGCATTGTAATATTTCTAGGACATTCCGGTATGCCATAAATCTATGTAATTGGTATAGCCTCATCAACAAAAAGTCTTATCATGAATGCGGTCGTAGACTTTCGAAAGTTCAACTTTAGCTAAACGTTGAGTAAAAAACTACATTGGTAGTCGACGCGATTGTTAAAATTACGTGCTTTGATATGCTAGAACTGGAAGGTGTGTTATCCGCGCATCAAGTGACACGAAAGGACAAGATCGTCCTCCCGTTCCCATGTGATCGCATCGACTATCCGTGACATCGTGTTGTCGATCTCATTGTCCTGCTTGATAGCATGACGGATGGAAGGTTCTTGTACGAAGGGACATCCCTGGGTGAATTTGAAATCGGTGTTTCTGGTGTAGTATTCGCCAATTATCTTCTGTGCGGTAATTACTCGGATGAATCACTATGATCATCAGCAACAGTAGTAACGCTATTTGCAAGGGCTTGTGGATCATGCGTGGCGGGCGGGACCGATACTACTGTACTTACCCATCACACGAGGCAGCGCCATTGACATGGGAACAGGTGCGGACTCTGGTGCGTTATGAATAAAGTTTTAAAACAAAGTTGTTGCTGTCAGAACCCTTGTACACCGCTCGTGATGTATTACTTACTGCATGGGCCTTGACCACAAGGCGGGGACCTACTTTCTTATAACGTGAAGCTATCCAATGCGTCACTGAGCGCGAGCACCTCGGACACCTTTTCATACGGGTTGACGGGGGATAATAACTCATAACTCGCAGCCTCACGCTGAACTCATGGTCGAGTTCCTTTTGGGTGATTTCTAGTTAGAAATTTCTAACTCATTATTATATCGTCCAACGAATTCCAGCGCGCGACCCCCTCATTTTAAACTCCGCAGGTCCAAGAGGTAAGATGTCCAACCCCAGTCGATTATAATCTCAGCTCCATCTCCGCGCTAGCGGCAGAAACACTACGCAGAATTCTGTTCTGGTGCTACGTCGCCGCTAAAGATTTTGCGTTCCCTATCTTTCGACTGTTTTACCGTGTAATTAGTGACCTCTTTATATTGCAACACGGAACTCATCGACCCGCTCGATGGCAATGTATTCATGAACGGCAGTGAGGTGCACTACAGGATTGCAGAATGCGTTTCATTGCGGAGGAACAGGTATGGCCGATACACGCTTGACAATGAAACCTATCCGTCGTCTCCAATGAGCAGCCCCATGATACGCATGCTCGAAAGGACCTTCGTCCCTGGCAGTCACGCGAGAGCGCAGTTTCCACGTGCTAAGGTTTTCTCGGATCGAGTCAAATCGCTCGACCGCCTGCTCCATTGTAGGTCTTTTGCTTGGATCATCTTGCACCATGTCATCAATAAGAGATTTCAAGAACTCGAATCCTGTTTTGGTCTTGTTCACGGTTCTAAGTTTTGAAAGAGGAGAGGAGAGGACTAGCACTTACATTCAGGAACTGTTCTCGGATAACATTTCCGAGATAATAGACGTCGGTTGGGAAAGGATTCAATGGGACATCCGTACTATTTTGAAATTCTGGCACCGTCTTATCACCCCCAAATATCGGATACTCAAGTGGATTTTCTTCACTGGCATCGTACCGGCGTGACAAGCCGAAGTCGATGATATAATACTTCGGGGGTCGCTGAGTGCGTGTGTAATGACTCGCGAAACCGCTAAAGTCCCGCTTCATGTGGGGCTTAACAGGGTGATATGGTTCGGCATAGAGGTGTTTGGCATCCATCATAATGTTCATCCACATGCAGTCACTGTTCTTCAGTTCAGTGAGATCACGTTATATGGCAGTCTCGGGGCACGCACCGGTGCACAACGTGGTTGTTGTGCATGAACAATAAACCCTGTAGTAAATCGATGAGAGGACGTGCAAGCTCAGAACATTTGACATACTTCAAAAAGTTGCCTGAGGCATTCCACCACCTCGCCATAGGTATCGAATCGAAGCTTGACGAAATTGAGAAGAAGCGGCATCACTATAATCTGCTTATGATCATCGTTGGGAACTGATAACACCTCAAAAAACGGAACGCAATGGTTCTTGGGATCAGGTGCAAGATTGTCCGACATGAAATATAGCCCAATCTCTGCCTCATCAGGATGCTCCAACTTCTCGACCATTTTAAGAGAAACATACAAGCCGTCAGATAGGCGTGTTGCATCCATGATTCGACCAAACTGTGGTGCCGCGTCAGCTAGTCAAAAGTGTAGCTGAGCTTGTTGCCTCACGCGTATGACCTGTCGGTCTTCACAATCAGAAGCGACGCGTTTGGAACCCTCCCAAGATGGAACCCAGTCCGGAGCATAACGTGGCCGAAGTAGGTACCCTTGACCTCTTAGCCATTGATATTGTTGGCTCCACCAAGTTTCATCTGGAGACAAAGCGCCAGATCTACGTTCGTGTTCTGCTCCGAAAGCTGCGCGCTCCTTCTGGGCTCTGAGAGACCTTGATCTCTCGAGTTCCGCCGCTTCCTCCGCCTTGATTTCAGCCCTTCTTCTCCTTGAGGTGAACAGAGTCTGAATCATACGGAAATGTTGAGAGAGGTGACACCAAGTGAGCACCAATGGCACAGGAATATTGACTGGCAAAATAACTGCACATATGGACCCACACACCCAAACAATATTACTCCATTTGGAAAACAACATCTCTTGCATTCAAAGTTCCGAAATTTCAATATTCAATACTCGTTCTTGCATGCCGTTGATTAATCGAGTAGTGGTCCCCTGGAACCGTATTCTTATGGTTTTTAAATTATCAGGGGTGTGTGAACTTCGTCGAACACTCCCTCAATTCTGGCAAGTACAGCATACGGATTCTTGTAGTCACGGTGTCATTTATAAAGTCCAATAACAGCGGAGGACTGGCTGTCTAGCTCAATAATCCGTACACCATGCCCTCGCAGAACAAGACAATTTTCATTCCTCTTCCCCTTGGCCCTGCCGGTCAATATCATCGATCCGTCTTTCCTTTGTTGAAATTCAAAAGCCCAAAAGCTTCTCTTCACGAAATGGATTTAGCCCTTGTTGCAACAATGGATGAACTTATCAAGATGAAACAACTAGTAAATGATAACGCAGAGTTTAAAAAGCTTATCCATGAGTCCAAGATACAATATGACGAGTACGTCTCTCCATGTACGTGTTATTTCCGTTTGACTGACTAGCATGCGAGTCTATTGGAAGACAAAGAGACTTTGGCGAACGCCATGGCCATGAAAACCTTCAAC
Organism: Suillus lakei; assembly: GCA_016628065.1. Classification (NCBI taxonomy): domain Eukaryota; kingdom Fungi; phylum Basidiomycota; class Agaricomycetes; order Boletales; family Suillaceae; genus Suillus; species Suillus lakei. The sequence goes on from JABBWA010000004.1 coordinate 614,811, forward strand.
CCGTTCAAGATGTTCTCTACCTATCGTGCGGTTCGCTTGCTCTCGGAAGCAGGAATAGCGTTGTGGATGGAAACCCTGGTAAATTCATGCCTCGGTCATTATCACGTATCTGATACAGGCTTGCAGTCCAAGTCGGAGAGGTTGAGAAGGAAGACGCTCTCTGTTGATACGCAAGATATACAGCCAGTAGGAGGTCCGTTCACTTCCTGTTCGCTTCTGCAACTCTAGAACTGAGGTTTTGCAGATGATGATCTGCCGCCTGATGCTCGCATCAGCGCAATTGCTATACAAGCAGAGGCGGAGACACATCTGGATAACACCATTTCGTTTTTCGACGAGGCGACTAACTTCATGGAATCCGACCTATTTCAAGATAGGAATCCCTTTTCGGATGTCCATGAAGCACAAGACTGTAGGAACAACATCATAACTGCTAGCTGTCTGTAGACTCATGCATATGATCAGTGAGCACCAGTGCCGTCGCATAATCAAGGGTCGTGTTCGTACTAATCAGAGAACCGGTGAGAAGGAGATATTGTCATATATCGTAATATATAGGAAAGGATTTCGTCACATTGGAATATAAAGCAATATATGACCATGTAGAAGCACCGCAATCAGCATAATCGCAAGCAAGAACTCACCCTGATTGGCACTAGGATCTACATTTTTCGTATTCGTGGAATTCGCTCATGACATATATTCATCTTCTCGCTGACGCAGACAATAACTTCCAGTTTGGCAGCTATCGCATGCTAGGATGTTGGTTCTAAGAATTACTATTTCGGCAGGAATACGCCTATATTTCCACGGAACGCGCGCACAATCTTGTTCGCAATGTTTTTGATGAATACAAATAACGCTCAACGGAAATTTTTGAATGCTTGTTTCCCTGATGGCAGTTGGGGGTGTTTTGGAAGCTCGGGGAACACATTAAAGTGAACGCGAACCATAATAGTGTCTTGTTTTCACATATTCCGAATGGCTGTGCGGACGAGAAGTAAGATTTCATGCTCAGCGACCGTCAATCCCGATTTGTTATTTCTCCGCGCTTGTGGATACGCTATGTTGATAGATGAAGAAGGGACTTAGGTATGTGGCATTGTAATATCCGAAGGATGCCGTACGACACCATGAACCTTACGCGTCAACGAGGACCATTCCGCAGGCCTTGACTAGACATTCCTTTCCGACAGTGAAGACGAGCATATTTTCATTTTCACTATGATGTTAAGAAACTTATGACATCCCTGCAAAACAACAACTTTGAATAGTGCGCGATAAATCTTATAGGAGACTGTCTTATGACGTCCACGCACGAGTCTCCATTTCCATTTCATAAGTTTTATTTAGTGCACTGGGAGGGAGACCTGGGCCTGAGCCATCGACCCCTACGATCTATGTGGTGAATGCGCTCAATAACTTCAAACGTGTCGAAATGAGAGTCATTGAACAGTGGAAGAAGAGGGAGTACAACGAGCACTCTACGCACATGTAGTGGTTCTAAACTGTCAATTAAGGAGGTACCGAATGCAGTGAGATTCTTGCGAAGAAATATTTGATGATTTCAACCTCGAACGGGTATGAATTTCTATCGAGGCGCCGTTACTGAACCCATCCGTAGCATCTAGGATATGAGTGTACCTGTGATCGCACCTAGAAGTAATCATTGAAAGCTGGGAAGACGCTTACCCACGATAACAAGTTATTTCGAATTTGATCAAGGGATCATGTATGTCGGTGCTTCTTTTAGGTGGCAACACAGTCTAGAGCACATCGGTGTCGAGGTATACAGTCAGTATCTGGCGTGCGAGATATATGAACGTACGGAGGATCATGTAGAAGATTACATTCTCTTTTCAAGGGCTTGAAACCTTGCCACAGGCTTGCACTACCTCTCCGATCCCTTATGTATCATGAAGAGAATTACGTCAAGGCAGCCAACTGACAGTGACAACGCTCCGTTGCGAGCGTGATTGGTCGTGGGCATCATCTTGCGTTCAAGCGCGCGTGAGGACTGCCATACGACCTCAATTGTCACTTTGTGGTCGAACAACCCAGTGGTTTTCGTCTGGTCTGGCATATCATAGGTACCGCAAGAACACTTTTCCAGCTTGTCGAGGTGGCATTTACTGAACACCATGTTTGATCAATGTTGGGGTCGTCGGGAAGTTTAGACTGACCCTGAGCTACCAACGGGTGTCGCCCCCGCATGGTACAACCTTTACTCACGACACTCGCGTGCACTATTTCGCTGCACCAACCTAGGCAGTCATGGGTAGCATCGGCCATTACGGTCGTCGATTAATATTTGTATACCACAGCACAGCACAGACTGGGGTATGGACACAGGGAAACTCACGTTTGTACACATTGCTGATTTAGTGCGATCTAAAATGTGAGAATATAAGCGGACACAGGGAGCGTTTCGCATTGACGTTTCGCATTTAAGTAGAGGGAATGCACCCCTGAAGATCATGAATACAGCAGTCTACTAGCCATCTCAAATCCAAGGAACGTCGCCCCGTTGGCAAATGGTGAACTGGTGAGCAATGAATTAGTGAGATAGTTCCGAGGAATAAGACACGCACCGAATTAAAGTGGGCCCAAGACCACGTGTAAATGCGCCGATTCCCTCGGTCCTCCAAACTCTCCGCACGCAATCCCGTGCTGAAGCATATTTTTGTCCAGTAGAAGGGGTAAATCCGTCAGTCTGCATTCTAGATTTGATCATGTCTATAGGGTATATCACGGCCCAAAGCTGTCGCGGAATTAGCTCAATGTACATGCGGACATGCTACTGGGCAGAGGGAAGGGAGCTTACGGCGTATCCAGCTGTTGCGCCGTACAGAACGGAATTCATAGGGTTAATCTGGTCCCGTCGTATGCCCTTCTGAGTCATTTCGCGTTGTACAAGCTTTTCGTACGCCAAGAAGTAGACACCGTAGCCTGTCGCTTCACGTAGGAAGGTGACACCTTGTCCTTTAAATAGTCCAGCGATACCGTGTTCTGAGGCAATTTTCTTCATTGCATTAAATGGACCTTTGTATATTGGGTTCGTATTTGACTGCGTCTGCAAACCTAAAGAAGAGGTTAAAAGCCACATAACTAGTCATACAAAGGAGACTCACGAATGCGAATGTGTTCCACTGGACCAGATACTACACCATTAGAGAGCCCTGCCGCCACTCCAGCAATGACCAGCTGCCTCCCACTAAGCATCTTTCCTTCTTCTCCCCCTTCGCCTCTAGCTAGATTCTGAGCTGTAAATATCCGCTTTGCATATTCGAGTACTCCAAATTGTATTGATACGCAGACACCAATTCCCAGCAATGGTGTCAACGTGCCCTAACAGAATATGAGATAGAACACAGCGTAGAGTGACGATGGCATCACCTTATAGAATGCCAGAGGCCCTTCGTTTTTCAAGATACCGCCAGCGCAATGCAGCATGCCGCTGTAAGTGCCCTTTGCCGATGTTTGCATGCGCTGAGGGAGAGTCATAATGGGTACGCAAGTATCCTTGCTCAGATTTTATAACCACTCTCACCACTTTCACGATGTCGAAGGGTTGTCCAACAAGGACCTAACACGCGAGTTGAGTCAACACGTAGCATGAGCCTATTTCATACGCACCTGAGCTATTCCTCCAGCCGTTCCAGCCGCCAGGTCCTTGATTGCGTTCGACATTTGCGACTGGCTATTCCTGAGGGAGAATTAATCTAAAGCGCAATTGGTTCGAAAAGTTGAAACTTTGTTGAAACTTGAGATAACCAGCTGGCAGTTATACAAATCGCGGAGTTTCACACAAAAAAGAATGTTTGCCGACTACTTACGGACGTAACTCGAACCTACTAGCCAGCTCATTGCCACGAATATGATACGTAGAGACACAGAATAACAAGTGTGATACTCAGTCTCACCAAGTCAATAAGACGGACGGTTGGTTACGGTGAAGATGAATCGATAAAGTTCAGTACATAAATACCGGTCTGTACCCGACCAACATCATAATCAAAGACTATACTTATAACTGTGACCGCCGCTCTCCATTAAACATCTCAGCTCAGTATCCAGTACTCATGACTGAACCTAGATCCAACGAAATTGACACGGCAGCGAACTCAACCATTGACCACATTGGAAATGAAGAAGCTGATGAATGGGTTGAAGAGGACGAAAATTACGATGACGATGACTACGACGACGGAGAGGAAGAAGCAGAGGAAATTGCGCGTCGGTTGAAGGAACAATTATGGGCCGACATTAGCAAAGCGCAGGCAGACCGCGTAAGCGTCACTACGACAGCATCAATTCCTGGTGCACCCCTACATGATGGTGTTCCGCCTGCGGTTCCTTCTCCAGTCCCGATCGCACACCCACCTCCCCAATCATCCATGTCGTCCAAGAAGGAAGAGGCCGCCTTGAAGACAATGGGGAACGTGCTGAACATTGCAGGAAAGGATCCTCTGGTTCACTCAACTCTAGCATCTGCAGTCGTTCCTGGTGCAGACAACAGCGTTCTGGAAATTCTCAATCACACAGTTGCCGCTGGGACGATTTCCAAAGACCTTGCAAAATCACTCAGCATGACCCTTGTATCTTTAGCTCGCTCCGACGCTCTTTTTGCCGCAATGCGTCATTCTAATGCGCCTGCGTTACAGCTGGACAAAGGCAAGAGGAAACGCGACGAGACCGAAGAAGAACGGCAGAGGAACGAGCCACGAGCCTTCAAACGGCCAACTTTTACATATGGTCATTTACAGAGCCAGATAAAAGACGCAGTTCGCGTCGTTTCAGACACTCTAGCCTCCCATCCACCTTCCAACGGCCCGCCAGATCCGTCGATCATATCCTCAATCCAGTTACAGTTACATCAAATATTTCTTTTTGCTGTCACCTCTTCTGCGAGAGGAGGACCTGAGACAAACGCCTTACAGGAGATCAGTGGACTCATTCAGGTGGTCGGAGTCCTGAGTGGTAGTCCCATTGGCCCCACCACTGTCCCACCGAACACCCCAATGCCAAATATTCAACCCCCTGACGTATCGATGTATCCTCCCCGCCCATGGATACCGCCAGGAACTGGCCCTCAGCCCGTCCCTTTTAGCGACATCGGTACCGCAGTATACCCCTGCCTAGTGCCAGGTTGCCGCAAGATTTTCGCGCGATTGTTTAACCTACGAGCGCACCAACAAGTGCACGCAGTGCATCGGCCATATCGTTGCGCTGCATGTCCTGCCTCGTTTGCCCGAAATCATGACCTGAAACGTCATGCCAAACTACACGACAAGATGGGGTACCAGTGTGCTGGTTGCTACAAGTTGTTCTCGCGGCGTGACGCAATAAAGAGGCACAAAAACAGCAGCGCAGCTCGTGGTGGCAAAGGGGAGGCATGTGTCAATGCGGCAATCAAAGAAGTCGAACTGGACAAGGAGGGTGGGGAAGATGCAGTGCGGGAAGGTCGACGAACGCGGATGTGGGCTGATATTGTGACGCATTCCGTGGTGTCTACAGCAAGTTACGGAACGTTTGGTGATGATTGGGGCCCAGAGGAAGGGGAAATGGATGGCGACGTCATCGGCCATGCACAAGAGGCTGTGCTTAGTCTCCACAAGACACTGCAAGCACATGTGTCCAGCGCGCTAGGAACAACAGCGGATCATAATATTCCCCCAATGCAGGTTGATCCGGCTGGAGGTCAAGCGACCCTGGCTAGCGTCATCGCTAGGGCCCAGCTGCAAAATATGCCGTCTTCGCAAGCTCAACAAGATAATTCAGCAGTGAGCGCTGCCAATCCTAGCATGACCGAATCGCCATTTTTCCCTCTGGACGACGGACATTACGCTCCGAATAATGATTATTCTGCACCAACTGCGGAGAGTGCAACTGTTTCCGCACCGCCGCTCTCACTGTATGGTCTTTCAGAGGAACAAGCGCGACTTTTGGAGCAAGCAATCGCTAATGCTGCGTCTGCAGCTCAAGCACAGGCAGAAGCAGAGGCTGCGTTGGAAGAACAGGAAGAGGACTATGAGGAGGATTACGACGAACTGGACGATGGTGACAATGACATGGAGACAGGATCAACTGTTGGGACCGAAGTCCCTTCAACGGGACCATAATCTTGTCTATGTATTGCGAGTGCGCCAAGTACGTATCAATCTCTGACAATTAGTACTATAGCTCTCTGCCACCTCCCGGGCATGTCCAGCAGCCGTCAGCCCATCTGTAATGCATCTAATCGTACAATTGTTGATATCGTCCAAGTAATGAATATATATGTACATGGAATGCGAAGAGTCTGAATAGCAATGGCATGGTAGCAACTTGAGTAACGAACTGAATTCATAGAGGTCGTCGCTTACTGGTCATGTCACATCAAGATACGGACCCTACATCTTTCCCCGTGGTTTAGGTGATCTGGGTAGTGCGTAGAGTTCTTTGCGTTTTGCCTCTGCTTGCCGCCAAAATTCTTGGCTTTGCGGAGATTCGCGTCGCCATGCTTCCGCAATGACTTGAGCGGGCGATAAGTTTGCGCGATATATTGACCCTTTATTCCCATCTTGTTTTGGGCGGGGGTCGGACGTCATCGCATTCTAGAGTTCAGAAAAACATACGAGTTCAGGATTCCGAAATACTAGAGAAACCGATGTAGCAAAATTGGCGTACGGCAGCTCAAGGTTCAAACAGGTGGGACATGGACAGGGACCGGGTGATTGGACTTTTATACAAGGTTTGGTTACTGGACCAAATCTTATTTCTTTCCGTCTGCGGGAGCGCGTCGATTGTCGAGGCAGACCAGGGCAGACTCTCCATTGTTGTTTGGCCATATATGGAAGGATCAAAGCGGGCGGATAGACCACCGGACGGTATATCTAGGCCTTCTGCGATGAGCGCAGGACTTCGCGTAGTAGCCGAAAATGGGTAATGAACAAACGAATTGCCGTATAAGGCAGTTTCAAGGCGGACGGCGCACGTAACTTTCATGGATTGAGCGCTGTGTTAGAACGCCTCGTGCAAATAACATCAAGACATGTCATAGCTGAAATGGCGTGCATTGTCTGAAGTTCACAGGGCAAATGTCCGTGACAGAATTGCTCGCCTCATGTTCAATGTGAGCTTTCAATCACATTGGAGGAGAGTGAGTCAGGGGACCAGCCAGACCCACGAGTGTGGCAAACGCGGCATAGCGGCGGTGAATAGCCTGGGTGTATCAGGGACATATTGCTCAGCCAACAAGGCACTGTTCTTCGTTCTGATTGGAGTGCCAGCCACGAAGCTTTGACTGGTTCATAGGCACGGGAAGCACGGAGAAGAAGCACTCTACTTCGAAATCATCTCAAATCTGGTGGTAAGAAGTGACTCACATGCATTGTAACCCAAGTATGGGAAGATCAATGTACATTGTACGACCTCATCGATCATCTTCGGAACATATGCGTGAATTGCGAAGAAAGAAGACAAGATTGGCGAGTACCTTCAACTGTTCCAGTAGACACAAAGGAGTGGTCCACGCGTTCGCAGTTGCGGAAGCCCGAATAGAACCTACAGTAAGGTTCGATATGACTGTCATCATGATGGGCGGCCACTAGCTTAGTTCCGGGGAATGAAAGTGATGAAATGCGGGGTAAATTGCCACTAGGACCACAACAACAACAAGGTATTACAATTTTATGGTCTGTCGAGATTTTGATCCCAGTCGGGGCACTAGGTGTGTCCTTGGTGTGTGTCACTATGTGTCCTTGAGGGCACGCCGGAAGCAGACTGTCAGACATAGGGACCGTGTCAACTAATCAAGGGACGCGTGACCAGGCCATGCCTGCTTGCGGCCTGCCGCCTCGTGACTCAGCTAATCAGTGAGCAAGCAGAACTCATATACTGAAATCCCATCGATCGTTTGTCTGCAACCATAGCCTTCCGGCGAGCACTGCGCACCATCAAGATGGCCGAAGCGTCAGTGTAATGATTTGCATACGTGACACGTCACTCTGATCGATTCTGTCTCCCAGATTTACGAATTTCCTTGCGGGATCACCGCTGAATCGTCTATCATGGCTGAGGACATCTCATTCATTCCTCAATGCAGTCGTTGTCTCACCTGCGACGAGGTGGATCTTATTTAATGGGGGACAGCCGCTCGTCGCTTCTCATCCTGGCACACAGAAACGAAGTCTGGCATTTTTGACCACCGAGGACGTTAAGCCCTTGCTCGGCGCCGAGCCGTTCTTTGGTCAATGCGAGCAGGAAGGAGAACAATGCGTATCTGATGTACCCGTTCTTCAGGCTGCACGAGTCCGTGGTCCATCAATAGTCTTCCTGGGTTTGAGAGAGGCTGAAACTTCAGGAAGTGCTCTCCCATCTTCCGAATTCAAAGATCCCCATTCTGCTGTTGAGAAACTCACTGGAATCCCTTACTTTCTGCGGATGTCGCAGATCTTGATGAGAGTGAGGTTAACGAAGCCATAGGGAACACCGAACTTGCAAAGGATGGCTCGACGCTGACTTTTATGGAGCCACGTGCGGCTATGTCAAGCCTCGATGTATATACCGCAGCAATCTTTGCGGAGGCTCGCAGTATGGTAGATTGGAACCAAAGGAACAAGGCACGTGCTAGTATTTGTACAGTGGAAACTTTATGCTGAGAGTTGATGATCCAGTTCTGTCCTGCTTGCGGTTCACCCGTATATTCCTTGTGGGCTGGATGGAAGCTAGGTTGTACGTCTCTACTTCCCTGGGCCGACAACACGGACAGGAAACCTTGTCCCACTGGGTTCGTTCAAACACTGCGTCGGAATCAATCACTAATATGACCTGAAGGCGAGGGCTGCATAATTTTGCTCATCCTCGGACGGATCCTGTTGTAATCATGCTTGCCATTGATGAATCAGGGGAGAAAATACTTCTCGGGAGAAACGTTCGCCCACTGATCTTCAATACAAACTGTCTTTTCTAACGTAGTCCGCAACAGAAAAAATTTCCCAGCCAATTCTACTCTGCGCTTGCTGGCTTCGTTGAGCCAGGCGAGTCCCTCGAGGATGCCGTCAAGCGGGAGATGTGGGAGGAAGCTGGAGTGAAGGTCTGGGACATTCAATATCACTCTGGACAGCCTTGGGTACGTTGTCTCCGCGCGGCAGAACCTCAACCTATCAACCTCGACATTTTAGCCATATCCAGCCAACTTGATGGTCGGCTATTATGCGACCGCTGATTCTTCTGCGCCAATCCGGACAGATTTGGATAACGAACTTGAAGGTCTGTCGTCTTCTGCTGAAACGTTAATGTTGTGGTTTGACTCGGGGATGTGCCATAGATGCTCGGTGGTATACCAGAGAAGAAGTTCTTGCTGTCTTGAGACATTCTAGTGGAACTCGTGACGAGCCGCCCTTCAAGATGCCTGCGCCAACCGCAATCGCAGGCGTTCTCATTCAGCATTGGGCAGAAGGAAAGGGAAAGATACCATTAGAAGTGGATGCGAGTGGGTCTACAGCACAGGCATTCAGCAAATAATAATAAATTCTATAGAAGCACGATATATAAGTAGATTGTAAGTAGATGTGGGTATGAAACCATTCATTTTAGTAGCCGCTGCAAGAGCTCCTACAGTAATATATCAGTGTGGGAATCCGCGCTACCAATGACTACCAGAGTGCTTAGTAGACTCGTCGGAGAACACTGAAAGAGATTGAGAGTGGTAGATCCACAATATTTGTGCGAGTTTTGAATAGGAATAAATAGTGATTCGGAACTAAAGAATAAGTCTATGAGCTAACTATTTAAACTGTAAGGTAGTTGTAACTATGAAACGGGAAGACAAAGGCGTCGCGGCCAAGGATGCAGCGGCGCAATGAACAAAGGGAAGATCTTTTCAGACACCTAATAAGTACTAATAGACTGGCAACGAGCGTGATTGCGATAAAGTATGAAATCTATATAAACGAGTATGATTCGGCACGGTAGTTCCAGGCTTTAAATAAGTAGTGGTGACGCATCTAAGAACGCTCAAAAGCATCGATGATAGAGTCAAGGAGCATGTCGTTGTAATCACCACCCGCCTCCCACATCGAGAAACCGCGCAGCCCCACGTTCTTGATATACTCCCCCTTGGCGGCAAACGATTGGACGTTGTCAAAGGAGATCATAACTTGTGAGGTCTCGTTGTACACATACGGCTGTCAAAGCAATGAAATGAGCACTCCTCCTTCAGTGTGGGAAATTATATTTACCGTCTGACTACAGGTGTCATATCTGTAGTGGATGCCATCAGCAGGCGTGCCTTCTTCGGTGAGAAAACCGTTGTCAACGAGGCCCCAGAAATTGAAAGTGCCACCTGAGCCCTCGTAAATGCCACATACGTCAACAAAACCAGTGTTATCCCATGCATCACCCAAGGGCTGGTTCGAGGCGTTGAAGATGGGGTATGCAGCCAGCGTCTTCGCATCGGACGTGAAGGCGTTAGAGGGAGGGACGCTGAACGAGTAACCATAGGAAGCAACACCGAGCACGATCTGGTTGACCGGCATCCCAGCGTCCGTCCAAGACTTGACTGCAGAAACAGCAGAGCCCTGTTGGTTTGCGGACGCGGCGCAGGTGTCGTTCAACGGTGCATTAGGTCCCACAGTCGAGAACCAGGGGCCCCAAACGTCGTAATTCATCACGGCGACGTAATCTAGGACCTTCGCAAACCCAGTAGCATCAGTCGAAGGACTTCCGGTAGCGTCAAAGAAGGGTGACAGTCCTACGGCGGCCGAGAGGGTGAGCTTTGCCGCTACTGGGTTTTGGCGAAGCTCTTGGAGGAATGCGAGGAAATTCGCCGTGTCGTTCACGCTAATGGTGTTACAGCCAATTCCCTGATTGTTGGGGGACTCCCAGCTATTGGAAATCAAGGAGGTCAGCGCGTGATGTCGGAGTCACGAGAATCAACCCACTCGAATTGGATGCCATCAAGGTTGTACTGCAAAGCAAAATCTGCCACAGTCTGGACAAATGCCGTCCGGTTTTTGGCAGTGGCAAGGTTAGAAGAGAAGAAGACACTCCCAGTCCAGCCTCCGACAGCAATATGGGCCTCGACACCCTGCGCGTAGGTTAGACATCAATTGTAGGAGCGACAAATTCTTATTTACTTACATGTGCATGGGCCTCAGAGACGAACTGAGGGAGCATCTCGCCATCAGAACCTGCCAGGCTCAGACTGGTGACGTCCTGAGTGGTCTCTCTACGAGGAATAAATATGATTGTGTTAATTAAAGCTATCTGCGTTCATGCCAATGCAGGCAACTTACGCAAATGAGTAGTACAGCGTGTTGTACTTGTCCCAGCTAACTGAAGAGAGCGGGAATCCCTCAGTAGCGTGCCATCCGGCGTACCAAGTTGCTACGATGGGTGTAGTGGAACGAGCGGAAATGGAACTGGCGGCGAGCGGGCTCGCGCTTACAGCGGACAGGGCAAGAAGGGGGAAAATGAAGGTGGATAACATAACGAGAGAACTCGATAGCTGAGGGAAATTGCAATCGTGGAGACGACTTCTTATCACTTTTCCGCTATACTAAAAGGCGATCTACGTCAAATCTATGCGGTTGCAAATTTGAAGATTGGCATCAGACAGCATCGGACTGGCATCAAATGATCTTGCGGTACGAGTGACTCCAGTGCCATAGTGGCAGTCGCTCGGACTTCCCGATCGTCGCAAGCTAGTTTCCCAGCGTGTTCGAGAGAGAACGGCCGCAGCAAGCCAGGACCTGCGAGGATCCAGAAAATAGCAATTTCATAGGGAAATAATAATTTGTTTATGACAATACCAGATTGGTCCATCTCATAACATTGCCTGCAAGACCCCGTCACCATCTCTTAATACACACTCTCCTTCGAAAAGTACACGGTCGGACATCCCGTTGTCTTTGATGTACTGAACGCAAGCAACATCAGTTGCTCCTGGCTGGCACCAGACTGCGGGAATCGAAAGCTCCTCGACTTGTTTGAGCAAATCGATTGTGATCTTGTCAATCATGTATTCAGTAGCGAAGCTGCGAACGTGACAGCGTACTACTGACCTTAGCGGGCGTTATGATACTCACTGAAGTTTCGGTTGGGCTCGGAAGGTCAGCCAAAGACCGTATGGTCTTTATGCCCTCCAACTCGTCATTCGATGGGTGGACCGGTGTTACTGGCTTGTTCCGCTGGATGTACCATTGCAGAACCTATGGACCATAATGTAATGTCTATGACAAGACTTGAAACTGGGACTACCTTCGTGCCGAACTTTGATTGGTCTGTAGAAGCACCGACCACGGCATATTGTGGAAATGAGAGAAAGTGCTTTTGCTTTTGAATGGTGTTTGCCATGGAAGAAGCAAACCTAAGATGCATATCCGCAATGTGTGGGACTCGAATGACGTTGCATTTTCCCTTGCTCAACAAGGAAATACTCCATTCAGCCACGTGTTAGTGAAAGCATGCAAATCAAATGCAGATCTTGGAGCTTGATTTCGTGCTCATCAACTTTTCGAAGAAGTAAGAAGCGCTGAATATTCGCAGCATAATATAAAGATTCTAGGAACAACGTTGGTCTAAGAGTCAAAAGCCTTGAGCTTGAACCCCAGTAGAAACAAACATTTTTCCCTGAAGAGTCGGAGATAGGTCCCCGACGCGAGGAAATACCTGGAAATACCAAAGGTCGTGTGCATCATAGTGCTGGCGGCATTTCGTTGAACCGTGCCACGACGACGGAATGGTTCAACGCCAAAAGTAATAATGACATCCATTGAATGGTAGCTGAAGGCGCGGAATAGACAGAAAAGATTTTGATCAGACGGTGACCGATGATACGGACAAGTAGGAAGTGGGTAATACTTAATCAGAGCAAAGCTTTATCACACACCTATTGAAGGAGCGGAGAGTTGGCGAGGAAAGGTGCAAACATATCTGTACATATGTTTCTCATTTTTACATCTGTCGGATGAACTTAAGCAAGGCTGAAACGGAGTAGAGAGGTGCGCTAACTTACATGCGTCATGGGTTGCGAATAGACTGTCACAGAAAGTGAGATTTGGCCGGTCTGCCGCTGCGTGAGAGCCACATACTACAGATTGATGCTGAGCGCTGAGTACCCGCGTCAGCTCAGACTCATACAGATCGTAACAACAAAAGAAAATTATGACGAATTGTCACAGAGATTTACAATGGACCGTCCAGTGTAGTGCGGGAGCCGTGGGAGTATTGCGCACGGGCCAGGTCGAAAAGTTATATAAACCTGGCACGTAACACTGTGAATCCTTAGAACATACTCAGCTAGGATCTATTTTATAGAAACTAACTCGAGTCTCGCATGTTTACTCATGCCACATCCTTCAAATCCACTCGATGACAACCGTGCTCTCTCGTTCGACAGAGAACATGGCTTCACGTTTACGTGGGGTTTCGAGGACGTTTGGTTCTGTTATTCGCGCGACTGCTTGCAGTTTAGCGAACCGGAGCCAGCGAGTCGAGCGTCTGTCTGATGGATTTCTATTCTTATGATATAAGAATTGTCTAGATCTAGTTGTTAAATATATGATGTTCTTGGACTTTATGAAAACTTGTGATGCGGCCAAATTTTGCTACAAGCTTGTTCTGGAGAATATCATAGTGTCTGATGGAATTTTACATGAGGTGTCGTCATGATCATGTATGAACTTGAATTGTGTATACCAGCTGGTGCTAAACGCATGAACGTTGGAGTCGTGCGCCTGCTAGTCGCTCGATCATAAGCCCAAGTCCGTACTTGGTCTTGTTCAATTCATGCCATGAAACTTTTTGAGTTGCCTTGGTTTTCTAATGCGGCTATTCGTCATGTCACATACGGCATCTTCATCGGGTTTGCTTTGTCTGTAACGTCCCAGTCCATATCATCATACTGGCGTTCTCGACGACGTCAAAGCCTCTCGCAGGAGCAATTCGAGTTTCGGCCAATTGAGTTGAGAAGTGATGAGGTCCTGCATGGAGTCACTGGGTTGATAGGTACGTGACTTGGCCATTTGGGCGTTCTTTGAGGGTATCGAAGTTAGAACGTCCAGGAAATACCCCTTTGGTGAGGATCAACTCGTTGAGTGATGCTTTGGGAGTCGAGATTCTTGGAAAGGCAGAGGTGTGTTCCGAGTTAGAAACCACCCCCTTCAAGGTCTCCAACGTTTGGCAATTTGTAGTTCGCAAATCCCGGAGGGAGTGTCAAGGACCGAGTTGCTCTGCGCAGTAAGTTCATCGCGCGGCAATCGGCCTAGAGCTCATTGCTTTCTGGATATGAAGTAATCGAGGACGCGGAGCGGCAAGGTTTGCTGCACCCTCACACTGGATCCCGCATCTTTGAAGGCACAGTTGGATCTACTGGTATCTCGATAGCGACGATAGCAAAGGCAAGGCAAGTGACCCTAGTTCTGGTGCGAGAACGTCGCATCTGATAACATGATGTTGCAGGGGATATGATACAAGTGAGCAATTCTCTCGAGCTGTTGAACCCATCTCATGTGTCTTAGCGATTATCATGCCGGATGATGTGGCCCAGGAGAAGGTGAATGCATTACAGGCCCTTGGAGCAAATGTTCAGCGTGTTCGTCCTGCGAGTATTGTCGACCAAAAGCAGGTGCGAGCTCATATCATGATTACCTTATTTACTAGGACCGACATGACAATTGCAGTATGTGGTGAGCCATCTCTTTGTCAAGGAAAGTCGCGCAATGAATATCCACTCGGGAAATTTACGAATAGAACATCGCTAGGCGAGCAGCCATCGAATTCGGACGTTCAGATATAGCGAAAGGCTTGAAGGACGCCCATATCAGCCATGAGCTTCAGACAGGTTCTACATCTGTGGTGGTCACGACTACTTCGTCGCATGTTCATACAGAAAGCACCGTTGACGACCCACTGGATGAAGATCTGCTAAGCAAGCCAAGGGGCTTCTTTGCCGATCAATTTGAGGTGCTCTCCTTGATAAATACATGGTGGCTGAACTCACATACGCATAGAATTGCAGTAATTTTGAAGCCCATTACGACGGGACTGGTCCAGAAATCTGGCGTCAAACCAATAGTCACGTTGATGCATTTGTATCTGGAGCAGGTGCGCGCATGTTATGTTCAAGTTGTCCTACTTTTTGATACTATGATGGCCAGGGACCGGCGGAACGATCGCAGGCACTGGTCAGTTTCTCAAATCGATGAATGAGGAGGTGCAGGTTGTCCTCGCGGACCCAGAAGGCAGTGGTCTCTACAACAAGGTCAAAGCCTGTCTTTGTTGGCTGCCTGACATTCCCTCACACATCTTCAGGTCAAACATGGCGTAATGTACGACCGCAGAGAAGCCGAAGGAACTAAACGAAGGCATCAAGTCGACACAGTCGTCGAGGGAATGTGCGTATACAAACACTGCCTTCATTTTCCCGTCTGATCTATCTATCTCTCCAGAGGAATCAACCGCATGACGAACAACATCGACCTTGCGATCCCGATTATCGATGACGCGTTCCGGTACGTTGAGTTTGAGTCCTCGATCTTCGATCTCAACGGGAACTCATCGATGATGAAGGATAACTGACGTGGAGGCGGTTGCCATGTCCCGATACCTTGTTCAAAACGATGGTCTGTTTCTAGGCTCCAGCAGCGCCTGCAATTTGGTAGCATGCGTTAAATTTGTAAAGAAAATGGGTTGGCGGGAAGGTCACACACTTGTCACGATCTTGTAGGTTTCCCTGGACACCTGTGGAGTGATGTGATTTACCATCTTCTTAGATGCGACTCTGGCAACAGACATTACTCCAAGGTGAGCGCATGGTATCCCAGGAAGACCGAATGCTCCTAACTCTTTTGTGCCTGGGTTCTCGTCAGTTCTGGTAAGAAACCCTTGTGTCTGTCTGTCTGGTTGGAGAAATGTTGACATTTATGTAGGAATGATGAATACTTGCGTAAAGCAAATATCCCGGTCGACCGCAGTATAATCGACGATCTAATCGCGCAACCTGGTTCTGGAGTTTAAAAATCTTAATAATGAATTCCACAAGTTGCATGGGATAAACAATGTATGCGAGTGCTATGATACAAATGCTACTTGATGAAGCAAACAGCGGAATAAAGATAGCAAGGACGTCAAACTGAAGGCCATAGTGAGGCAGATATGCTAGGTGGTGTGTGGTTGGGCATTGGTCTGTGACCAAATCCGTTTTGACTAATGGAAAGAGTCCCTGTTGTGGAAGGATGTGGCGAAATACGTGGTGTCTCCTTGGATGGAGATACACTGAGCGCTGTATGGGAGATGCCGTTCATACTAGAGAATCTCGTAAGTGTTCAGCTACGGGGGAATATATACAGATACATACGAGGAATCTTGAGCAGCAGCAGGCGGTGGGTCAGGTGTGATTTTGAGGAAACCAGCTTGCACCAAGAAGTCCCAAACTCTACTCGTCTTGTTCACATCAATCTTGACGAGATCCCGCGCTTCCCTGCGGCGAAGCTTGCCTCCACGACGAGCGTACTCCCGGACAAGGGTCTCCTTGATGACAAGATAAGGTTTGGGTAATATTCGGAGCTGCGAGCAGAGGGTCTGCTCGGCTGCAGTAAGCAAGTGCAATGAGGGGCTATTGGCAAGATTGAGAGGAGCAGCTAGATGGTAAAATAAGCCATTGTGTGATACTTTCGGATGGAATAAACGAACGTGGTCTACGGATCGGAGGACCCGTTCCAGCAGGGGTCCCAAGTTTCGGAGTTGATTCTCTCTCGTGACTTTTGCGACCTTCCGATTCTCCTGTAACAGTGTCAGTAAAGAACGTAGACAGCGAAAATGAAGAAATGACATACTTCCGCTGCCTGATGCACGAAGCTGTGCCAGACGTTCTGAAGAATAATAGTCGCGAGACAAATTTGCTTTCGCTTGAGCCTAACCGTACAGGTGAGTTGCCTGACCTGACAAAACAATTGCGGTGCAATTCCTTACCCGGCGAATGGAGTCGAGTTCAAACTTATCAATATCGGCGGGAGTAGTGAGTCCCATTCGTCGATAATGCTGCAGTTCTTGTATTCTCTTCCTTAGCATGGCTTCGTCTATGGGAACAACATTATGAGCGCCAATCCACCACAAATACCAAAAGTCCCTACAGAGAATATCAGCTGCAAAAACTTCGAAATCCTCGGCAGTCTGAAGTCGGGCGAACGGTCGGAGCCGTTGAACGATGTCCTTCTCTTCCTTCGGGCGCTTCTTTTCGGCAGCTTGCATCTGAAAAAGAAGTGAGTTGATGGCATGCGTACACGCGCCGACATACCTTCTTATATTCCAAGAGACCTCGCTCATACATGATAGCCTTGGCTTCTCGTCGCTTGTCAAGACGCTGATTGTACATCTCCATCAGAGTCAGCTTGAAGGCGAGTGAATCTTCCGTCTCATAGGGAGGAGGCAGCGTTGCTTCTTCCGCATTTGCGTCGTCCTCTGTTGAAGCCTGCTGTTCGCCAGACGGTTCCTCTGACTTGACATGCGAATCGCCATTTGGAAGATGTCCGTTGCCGTTCACAATGCCATTGACACCATTGACGGGCGGCTGACTACTGCTCCTGGAACCAGCAACGGTTTTGCGTTCTTCCTGCATCCGTGCCCTAGCGCGGACATCCGCGTCGTTCTCATCTTCCATAATCTGATCACCGCCCCATGCATGGCAAATGCCGAATTCCAGATCCTTCACAAGATCCTCCGCTTCATTATCGAGCTCGTGTTCGAACTCGAGCCTACCAGGGAGGAAAGTGGCAATTTCGTGTACCCCAGGAGCGGAGGTTGGGGCTACCTTGGGTGGTGGAGGTAGAGAAGTGGTCATGGTTGACATTCGCCTGCGCTTGCAGGCCTGGAATTCATCTGGGTCGATATTGAATTCGACATCCATCCGCTGTAGCACATTTCAATCAGCGAAGGGGGCAGGCTTGAATCGTATAGACGTACAGGAAGTGGCCAATCGCGGGAATCAACATAAACGCTGTTGTAGTGTTCTTCAACATCTTCCTTGGTGCGAGTACCAACGTGTTCTGCGATCATCTGCCAGTTCCCAAGGCCCTCCTGAGATATTCCCTCAATAAGTAATAGCTCCCTATAGATACGTGTCAGACGGAGCGATGACGAAAGCATTGATAACCTACTCATCTGCTCCCCAGTCAGCAGAGAAAATGGGATAAGAGTGAAGTTCCTAACATGCCAATCAACACAAGGACGTGTATCAAGCGTAAATATGGCGTACAACAACTCGGTATGCATGGCCTGCTTTATGTTTGGCGAACTCTTTGGCAGCGCAAAAGCAGGCAGGGCAAATATCCACACCATCTCCTGGCTCACAAACGGGATCGGCGCATTTGATACGAGCGGAATGCGTCAAGTCGCATTGACAGCAATCACATTGAATTTGCAAGCCAGGCTCGTTTACAGCTGCACAGTTTACGTAAATGCAGCGTGAGAAAGGTATTTCATCATTGAGACAGAAGATACCATCGGAATGGGTGGAAGGAACCACGTACTTTGGATTTCATCCGGCTGGTGTTGTCGCTTTCTATGGGAGACAGTCATCCCAGAAGAGGGGGATGGAAAAGCCCAAGGTACCGGAGCTGAAAAGACGATGGAGCCTTGAGCTCGTGATCTGAAACAAATTAGTGCAAGGGCAATCATATGATCACGAGAGAACGTACGGGGAAGTTGTATCTCAGCTGCCTGACAAAAACTAATGGGACACGCGTCGTTGGCGACAGAAGTGGAGGAACGCGCCAGTTGCTGTGAAATGCGGAGTGACCGCCGGAGTCCTGCAACGTCGAGAGGAAATCTCAGTAGGGTACTTGTTGCAAGACCAAAGATTGCCAAGGTATTGATCACAGAATAAGGAATCGAAAGATGGACAAGGTCTCGCCAACGTGCTGACTGGCGCCAATGAGGAGGAGAGTATTTACACATATTTGGCTTCTCCCGCCCTATCCAAAAATAACCTACACGTGAGTCGAAGTCCACAACAATCCACATGTCGTGGCGCACACGCCCATCTCTGAAATGAATGTCGACCTTCAATTCACAACTTGAAAGTTGAGGAAGTAATCTAGCAACATGTACGACACCTTCATCAAGTTATTTACTTCAAGGACACCACAAATGCTAAACATACTCTACATTCCAGCGGCCTGTCAATGCAGAAGAATCATCTATCAGAGCTCAAGTATACCCCCGTTTCCCAAATGCATGTCTTCATCATTGTCTCGCATTCTCGGATGGACATAACCGAATGGATGTCGCGAACTCGTGGTAATATCGGTTTCCTCTACTCAAGAGACATCTGCTTCGGCATTGACATAAGTTTATTATCGGCAAAAAAACGCGTTTCTATGAAGCGCGCTTGTAGCACCTGTCCAGGTAGCAAGTGCATGTTCTGCATTCTCGCGGTTAGCTGCATGGTTCAAAGTCGAAATGCCCTGCAACGAATGAATTGAGTTTCATTGACCTTTGATTGCCCTGCTCAATAGTCTCACCAGCAGCCGAAGTTTCGTGGCTCTTCTTTTGAGTCTCTTTCAACATCGTACGAGTTGTATTCAAGAGCTTCCGTGGGCACTGATATCATGGGTTATTGGTCCATTCACTGCATGCAGTGCGTTTGTGTATCTTCGAAGGGACTATGTCGACCATCTATTGCACGAGTTATGAGCCATGTTGGTTTGATGGTGAGTACGCAATACGCAGAATCACGGAGTCGGGAGACGAGCGCAACTTTTGTACAGAAACATAGCGTGACTACACTGCGACAGAGGTATTTTGGGAGGAGTTGTCTGACACCCCTTTCCTGCTAGGCTGCCATGAAGTCGAGCTGATGCCGACAGTGATTAGTACACTGCCGCCCGAAAAAAAGTACGTTTTCACTCCGAGTCCATCCATTTCATAAGGGGTGACTTTTTACGTTTAGGCGATACGGTACTGTTTCGTGTAATACAGGATAGCGACTCGATGACTACGTAGAGTTCAACAGCTCATTCAGCTACGTCGACATGGAGCCAGCGAGTGGTGCTCTATAAAGATCGAGCCAAGGGAGCTGAACACAAAGGACTCGGGAATAGGCTCGCATTCTACATGTCGTCGATCTAAGAAACACTTTGAAAGGGACGCAAGGTGATGCCGACAGCTTCACATCATGATCCGACCTCGAACGTACCCGTCCAGGTTCCGAATACTATCGACGCCTTCACCGGAGAAGCAGATCCGCCGCTTTATCAGCGGTGACGCGTTTAATCTCAGGAGCTAGTGTAAAGGCAACGGCAATCCATTTGTATGTATATTACTCTCACCAGAGCCACGAAGACGCGTATCGCTAACGAGCGGAACGTTAAGACTATCATGAAGAGATATGGAGGCAGAATTGTTACAATACCTCAACACAAAGTTGGAGATGGCAAGGTAATCATTCTCTCAGAAAAAAGATGTCGTTCTGCACTTTTTTTGTTTTCAGGCTGCTCCGAAATTTGAGAAATGAACACTGTACTCGAATCCTTGCGTCTGTGGGGTGGGCAGGAGACATGATCAGCGGTGACCCTTCCATTGGGACAGACATCACCAAGAACACAACCTTTCTTGGATCCAGCCGCGATTTGATGGTCAGCATCCAGTATTCAGACCCTTCAGCATTAATCTTCTCCCCTTCATAAGACATGATAAACGACACACTAATGTATGGTAGGTGAGTATCCACAAGTACATGTTCTCTCAGATCACCAAACCTAGCAGATCGAACAAGCAATTTGCTTCAGTAGGGTGGTATCATCTCTTCACATTGTCCATTGATGGACGGGTTAGGTCGGGATACATACATGAACATGAAAATCATTGATAGGATAGCAGAATATATCTACAATGAGATGAAACTACGATTGAACGAAAGAATCAGGCGCCGAGATCACATTGTTGCCTATGGGCTGCGCTGACCGTTGTCGGTACCAGGAGACACACAGCAAAGAAATAACACAACACGAACCCACGGCTTGGGGTTCTTGATACGTTTGGCCTTTTCATTAGCTGTTTCCGGCCGCCGAGCAACGTATAATGTCTCCACAGAAATAATCAGAGCCCGGAAATCGACACACTCAAGAAAGACATACCTGCTTGTCCCGCATTGCAGCAACTTCGACAACATGAGGACTGCAACGAGAGGAAGCGGTTGGCCGTGACAATTGCCGGAGTTCGATCGCTTCATTGGTGTCGGGTGGAGAGCGGAAGAGTGAGGACAGGCGACCGAGTGTATCTGGAAGTGAATCCGAAGGCATTTGGGATTGTTCAAGTTGGGTTGCGATGTCGGGGTTTCGTTGAGAGTGAAGGAATGAGGACAAGCGACTGATGAGCGCACGGGAACGTAACCCCACAGGCGTTGACGATTGTTCAGGTTTGGTTGTTATGTCAGTGTTTGGTTGAGAGCGAAGGAATGAGGACAGGCGAGCTATGAGTGCGCGCGAACGTAACCCTACATGCATTGGAGGTTGTTCAGGTTCGATCACCCCGCTCCGAGCACTCGGTGGAGAACGAAGGAGTGAAGACAGGCGATCGAGGAGCGCCCGTGGATGTAACCACGAAGGCGTTGAGGGTTCCGGAAGTTCGGTTGTTTCATCAGTGTTCGGTGGACGGCGAAAGAGAGAGGACAAGCGATTGAGGAGTGATGGCTGTGATGGTTGCTGAAGTTCAGCGTCATCATTGTTGGGCCGAGAGAAGTGGAGGAGCAAGAAAAGGGGAGCGAGGAATGCAGGGGAATGAGGATGGGCACCACGCGTTCCGGCGAACTGAGCAAATGTCTGAACAAGAAACCAACAAGAATGTAAATAACGCACATGATCATCGTCCCGGGTGTCGTCAAAAAAACCTGGTGTGAGTTCATCGGCATCCCCAAGCTGTCCCGTAGCATCAGCCTGGAATGTGAATTATTTAATCTTATGGTCATTGAGAAGGTTGATAAATACATCGCATACTTGCAAAAATGATTTATCATCTATCGACGAGCGGGAAATGTGCTCTTTGCTTGAAGCACTGTGAGATGATGTGTGTACCTTCTGTTTGAGTTTATCTTTCGGTACCTAGCAGTGGGCATTGTCACTAGTGTGGTAGAATGAGTGATAGGTTGACATTACAGGTTTTTTGGATAGGAGGTCTTCGAGGCCAGCTTCTGTTAGTATGGCATGAACGTCCCATACGTATGCATCTGCGTTATCGCAACCTGTGGCTAGCAGCTTTCCATTAGCGGAAAACGCTGCACAATTCACGAAATGTTCGTGGTTCAGGGATGAACCAACTTGGAGGTTCCTGTCGAGATCCCAAATACGGGCTGTGTTATCCCATGACGCACTCACAAGGAGGCGGTCATTGTGAAACAAACTGATGGCGTGGACTACATCTTTGTGACCCTCCAGGGTGGCAATCTGCTTCCATGTATCAGTGTCGAAAATCCTAATCGAGCCATTCCCTCCGGAGATAAGCTTCTTTCCATCTAACGTCCAAGCCAAGCTCCAAACCATTCGATCGTGTTCGATCGTCGTGAGCAGTTTCGGCCGCTGGTTGAGGTTGGGTTGAGACAAATATCTCTTGGCATCCCATATTTTGATTCCATCCTTCTTGTCGTATCCGCTTGTGGCAATCATCGTAGCGTCGGGTGAGTAGCTTACCGCGTACACTGAATTGTGCCCCGTGTGCCACTCAGGTTCCCCTCTATTGACCGTCCACAGTACTCCTGCCATCCCGTCCCTGGATCCGCTCACCAATCCATCACCATCTGGACTCCAGCACATTGACCCCACATGTTCAAGGTGCCTTGCTCTTGTGGCGATGACCTTTCCTGTCTTAATGTCCCATAACCTCATTGTCCCGTCCTGGCTTCCACTTGCAAGTGTCTTGCCGTTTGGAGACAGAGCTATGGCCATCACTCCTGTATTTGTAACTCCCTCATCTCCCTCATCTCCTTCATCTCGCCAGTCATTGCCTATCTGTGCGCCGCTTTCCAGGTCCCATAGTCGCAGTGAACCATCAAATGAACATGTGATGATGTGCTGTCCTCCAGGTAGGTCCACAACACCTTGTACTGACTTGGTATGACCTCGCATAGTCTGGCGAGGTGTTACCTCTGACGTCTTTTGCATCTTAGATGTGGAGGATATCTCTCTAGACTCCACATCAAGCAACGACTCGGACTCCCACAGCTCGCCCCCTAAGAACCTATCTTCCAGTTCTGTTAAAACTTAAGTGGGACTTATTATGAGTAATACTCTCGGCGTTTCTGGCAAGAAAAAGCAGAAGTGGAAAAAAGATAGAGCCACTGACCAGGATCAGTGAACGAACTTGAAAGCTGAGAAATATGTATCTGAATCCCAAGGCCTTTGGGCCCATATGGCAGCATATCAGGATTCAGGATTGATGTTCAACTCTAAACAGGACCTCTCGTGAGTATTCCCATTTCCGTTGACACAAATTCAGGTGAAAGCGGATAGGATTATCAACTCACCGATTATTGTGGCGCCTACAAGACAATGGGCGACAACCTAGTCTTACTCCAACAAGTTGCTCCTGCGATCTTGCTTAGAGGTCCCCTAGCACCAGCTGTGGCCAGAATCAGGCAAGTCTTCGTTGGAGTTGAGTACTAAGGAATATATTCCATACATCTTCCTGTGTCCTCTTCACAGGCTTGCGGTGCTGCGCATATCCACGACTCCCACGAAGTGGAGGTCCTAGGGCTGTGGGTACTAGGGCTTCTCAATGCTAAAATGTCCGAGTCGTTGTCAATGTTGACTTGAGCTGTATACGGTTACCCTCTCGTAAATTACTCACGCAAACCCTACATCTTTCCTAATTTGTCCACCACCGCATTCCCTTTGCCGACGCTGTGCGATGACTCCTACTTCGCTCATAGTGATACTGGATATCATCCCTACAGTCCAGTTCCCTTGCAAAAAGAACAATCATTTGCTTAAATTAAGTGAAGACAGAGATGATGTACATCTAACAAGGACTTGTGTGAGCGAGAGCCAGCGTGCTCCGCTTGAAGAGCTAAGAGATGACACGTACTTTCTGTTCGAGAGTAGATGTTTGTACCTAACATCATTTGTGAGTAAGATAGCGAGTGGGAGATATGTTGACATCTCACGTCAGGTACGGTCAGGAGATCGTCGAGGCCAGCTTCGTGGAGGATGGCATTGATGCCCCATATGTAGGTGTTGCTGTCAATGCAACCTGCGTATAGCAACTTTACATCTGCAGAGAAAATACTTCAACTGGGCTGGACAATCAACGTCGTTCGGACGCTTGAGGGGTGACTTGGAGATTCGAAAATCAATATTGCGGTGGCAATACCCACCAAAGACCTGACCCGTTCCCACAGCACTGCAAATACACATTCAGAATAACTGAAGCCTGTCTGCGTACCGAAAACACAACAAAAACGAGACGGTCTCGCAGAGAAAGGTGTTAGAACTTGTTAATGTTGCTACAAGAACGGAATTTTATTTGGATTATTATGCAAATACATCATCGACGCGTCACGCAAGTACTCAGCAAGCACGTGATCAAATTTGCACAGCATTTAATATCAAATTGATATCAAAGCTCTTAGCTGACATGGTCAAATATTTCTTGAATGCTGAACCTTGCATATGTTGCATGCGTACTGCAGCGGCCTATTTGATCAATATCATTCAGGTGTATTGCCATACACAGCCCCTTACCTGCATGCTGTTTTGCGGACCGGCGCGTTGCTACAGGCGGAACCTGTAAGATTTCGAATTTCTCCCCGAACCTTCTGTATTGCTAGCTCTGGACTGCGACCATAGCTCCTGTCAGGGTCATTCAAGCATGGCGCTAGACAGGCGTATACATTATATGTGGATTGCACTGTTAGAGTAAGTAAGTATAAGTCGCAGATTTGACCGTGAAACAGGTATCTAGTCTGTGCTTTGACTCTGGAGCGGGCGGTCCACTCTGCCGCCAGATGCGAGCTGATCGGTCCCGACTCGACGTACCGGAGGCCAGATTGCGTGGGGTACCAGCCTTAAGGCACTGTATGTATCTTTATTGATGTCAAGCAGCGCCTTGGACTGAGATATGATCGGTCGGACGCAATGTACTCTGAAGGTACGCTGAGCAGAGCATGTTCTTTTCTAGAAAATTAAAGGAGGGAGCTAGCTGTTCTTTTCAGCGTCTCTGTACACGTCGCACCCTATCATCATGTCCCATGCATTCGGGTCAGCACGCTGATCATCATCGCCGGTAAGTCTTATCGCGTGTTTACAACCTATGAGCTCTCGAGAAACATTGAGCATGATGCGTGAGGCAATCATTTAGCCGGCCTGTGGCCACTGTGCCCGATAGTTGACTGGTTGTTGCATATCCTGCCTCTGTAATGCAAATGGGGTGACATCAATGCTAGGTAATCAAAGCATTCACTAACGCTTCCATCGGTTGTGGACTTTGAAGAATGTCTTTGAGGTTGTGGATGTGGATGACTATGGTGCGTCCACAGTGGCTCAACCTTTATATATTGCAACACAGATTCCCCACTTTTCCAGATAGTCGATCTCCTCACATTCTTTGCAACTCTTCATCCGTTTTTGTCCCATATCGAACATGAATTCTTTCAAGAAATTCTTTCAAAAGTGAGTCGATCATTTTCAGGTTCTACTCGTTAACATAATGGTATTCAATACCCCTCAGGACCTATGATGACGAGATGCCGCTTAAGCACTCCAAATCGATGACATTCGGACTCTCTTCACAAGGAAGCAGGCGCGAGCCTTTCGTCGATCGTTTCAAAGTTGTGCATCGTGCCAAGACCACCCTTAAAACTTCCGATATCGTGTACATCGAGCAAGCTCCAGGGATACTGGACATCCATCGTGCGCAATTACACCAAGATGTCCAAGACCATCCGCCAACTCGCGCCCACTTTGACTCGTATGCGGACTTGCTAGACCAGTTTCCCAATCCCCCACAACCACCTCCGAGGCCGCCCCGCAGCGCCTTAAGAACAGCTTCGTTGAACTCAAAGAACAGCAGGCCCCTGCAGAACTGTACTACTCAGCATGTAGTACACAGACAACGAACGATTGAGCGGTCTCCTTCAGTCGCGTGCTTTTCGCGGCCCACGGCCACGGCCTACCCCTCACTTGCCCGCCAACAGAAGCGTGAGGCTACCGCTGATCAAGCTGCAGCGAATGTGCTGAAAACAGCTAACGGTCAGGCTCCCGAACTTGGGAGCAGTACACAGGTGGACCGTGTGCGCGCCAAGTCGAGCGCTGGTCGCTCCTACGCACCTGTTCCCCCTGCTCCCCCCGTTCCTATAACCCACCCCCCACATCCACTGATCTCGCGGTCAACGCACAGCTCACGTTCAAACCTGCGCCGGGTTCCATCTCATGTCACTATTCCGCGCATCGCTGCTCCAGACCATGGACAATCTTACTGGCCTCACAATACTTATCGTGAATTTTTGGAGGAGCAGAACCCGGACGTCATCCGTGCAATGATCAGTCATTATCCTCTAGCTCCTTGCTACGACCCTTCGCAAGAGCGTTTACGGCCTATCCGCTTTGACATGGAGGACCCAAGTCACTTCCAGAAGACACTTAGTTACTTCATTAATATGGCGGTAGCACAAGGTCGTCCCCTCGATGCACGCGCGGATGGCCCTTACCGCCGCATCGTCAATGCGGGTGATCCAACGGGCATCGTTCCGGAGATTGGCGCTGATTGGTCTCAGCAGGTGGTATATCGGTGAATATATGCAGACGCAGGTTGGGATGTTCTACTTTAATCGTTTATGTCGTATATATCACTACAGTATCATTATGGATATGTATATGATCTATGAAAAGGTATTTGCCGTTCGAGATCATGGTCAGCTTGAGTGTAAGTACTACAATGAGGATGGTGTTATCTGATTGCGGTCGATTATGTTACCATCCGGCGGAAAAGTTCGGGGAGCCTTTCCCATTGCTAGTGTAAGCTCCTATCACCAAAAAATACTGACGCTTCACCCATTGTAAACTCTTCAAGCAGCATCGGCGCACACTGCCAAAACAACACACTTAGGTAATAGTATGCGTGTAGGTCGCCCGTGCGCGTGAGACGGCGCAGATGATTTCGATATCGTCGGAGAAACTCAATGAAGTTAATTTTCGTTTCTGTCGCAATTGTCCCAACTATGAAGATGGATGCAGGACGTAGGGCGCTTGTCGTGTCTTTGTGGATGCTCATTCGGATGCACACTATTTACAGACGAGAAATCAACTTGAAGCAGATGCGCAGTGGATGAAACACCTTCCTTGCTTGAAGATGACATTGATGTGACTTTCATTCTATGCGCCTGTCGCAAATTTTGTACCGTCGGGCGAGTAGCTTGCACTGACTTGACAATGTCCCGTCTTGATCAGATGCAAACCCGAGACCTGGTGATGACCAGCTTCCCCATTTCAACGTCCCGCAACACACACCATGCCATCACCGCATCCGCTCGCACATGATTATGTCGCGGTAATGCCGTTGTACCAGCCTTCCAGTTGTCCATCTAGTACAGCGCTGACTTTATGGAGGGCCATATCTCCAAGGACGTCCTCTGCATCGGCGACCTCTCTATCCACAGCCAGGATTTCGCAGAGGCCACGAAAGAGCATGTCTTGGTTTTTCCATTCGCCAGGGAATCATTTTTCCAAAGGGATTGGTGAAACTCCCAGTTCTTCCCACAGGACTATGTTCAAGACATAAGACGCTGTCTTCCTACCAAGTACTGTGAGCCAGAGCCTACCTCAGAGTTATTGATAGATCCCATATCACCTCACGACTAATGCATTTCTCCTTCCTCTTCGCTGTTGTTGCTGTGTTGACAGCATCTATGTATGTGAGTGCAGCATGGACGATGATCGTTGCTCTGACCTTATTTGTGACATCTAGAGATGCTACGAGTATGAGTAGTTTGCTTTGCATCAAACAAACGACCCGCAACTCACTGTTTGCACCTCGTCATACTAATAGCAGTACTAACTAGTACTGCTATTACACCGTTGTGGATTAGCTGGCAGTGCGTCACAACAATGGAACATGTTTATGTTTTTGCGTCGAGGCTCAGTCATGTCCGAAGGCCGTGTTTGACTGGGGAATGAAAAAAAGTAGCTAGATGTTTAGCGGTTTTATGGCGACCTGGATGTCATATGAACGAGCGAGTTTCTTCAACGCATAGCGGAGTCTGGCGATCAGGGATTTTGGGCAACGGTCAGCTCAAAGACTTATGTCTGGGTATCAGCCTCCACCGTGTCTGAAATATACTGACTGATATGTAAGTTCACACCGCGCTAAGCTCCTTCGCATTCAGGCTAGACAATACTCACCAACTATACAAACTTGACGACAAGTTACGGTACGAGAGGTCAATGGATGTTATTGATGGGATAGCGGAAGACACATTACAACGAAATGTCAAGGCAGAGGAACTAAATATCAGGACGAAAATAGTTGTCCATGTGCTGCGCCCATTAATGACTGTCATTGGTGGACGGAGACGCACAGCAGATGAACAACACAACACGAACCCACCATACAGGGTTCTTGATGCGTTTCGCCTTGTCGCTAGCTCGTTCTGGTCGCCGAGCAGTGTAGAGTGTCTGTAGTGAAAGCTGGAGACAGCAGCCACTGGATACAACCAAAAGACATACCTTCTTGTCCTGTTGCGCAGCAACTTCGACAACAGGAGGACTGCGACGAGAGGAAGTACTGGGTTCTGGGTGTTGCTGGAGTTCCAATGGTTCGTTGGCGGTGGGTTGAGAGCGGCGGAAGAGTTGTGGAAGGCGAGCGAGGAGCGCACGTGGACGGGATGCCCAGGAGGGTACAAAAGCACCGCGGCGGCGATGTACAGAGGGATCAGAATGGAGACGGCGGGTAGAGGACTGAAACATAAAAGTCAGAGTACGAAGGGCAAAATGAGATGGTAATAACGTACAGGACCACGGTCTTGCACGTCATCAAAAAAGCCCTGTGGCACTCGACGGGGGGCTGGACGTCGCGTAGCATTAGGCTAGAATGTCGATGTCACAATCGATCTCAAGGTCAGAGAATGGCATAACGTACACCTGATAACGACTTGCGCGAGTGGGACATTAGCATACTGTATTCTTGAAAAGCCACGAGATGATACATACCTTCTTTTTGAGTTCAAAATTTTGTGCCTAACAGCCATTGTAAGTGAGATAGCAAGCGGGGGTTAAGTTGAGACTCACATCGGGTCTGGATAGAAGGTCTTCTGAGCCAGATGCTTTTAGGATGGCTTGAATGTCCCACGCGTACGCGTTGTTGTCCCAACAAACTGTGGATAACAGCTTTCCATCGGCAGAAAAGGCCGCACACTCGACGCTCTCGTCGTGTTGGAGAGGTGGACCGACAGGGAGGTTAGTGTCCAAATTCCAGAGACGTGCTGTTTTATCCCATGATGCACTTGCGAGGAGGCGGTCGTTTGGAAATAAAGTGATGGAGTAAACAACGCCTTTGTGACCGTCAAGAACGGCGATTTGCTGCCATGTGGCAGTGTCGAATATCCTAATCGAGCCATTTGATATCCCGGAGATAAGCTTCTTTTCATCCGATGTCCAGGTTAAGCTGCAAACTTGATGATCTCCGATTGTTGAGAGCAGTTTCCCTGTCTTGGCATCCCAGATTTTAATTCCCTCGTTTGATCCTCCTGTCGCAATCATTGTTGCCCCGGGTGAGTAGCCCACCGCCCACAGGTGCCTGTGTCCCGCCTTGATTGGATTGAGACCCCGGACTGGTTCGCCGCTCTTGACATCCCACACTCTTGCTGTCCCTTCCCAGCCTCCGCTCACAACTCGCTCGCCATCTGGACTCCAGCACACTGACTGCACAAACTGAGAGTGCCCTTTCCATTTGACAACAACCTTCCCCGTCTCAACGTCCCACAACCTCACTGTCCCATCCTCACTTCCGCTTGCAATTGTTTTGCCGTTCGGAGACAATGACATGCACCTTACTCTCGCCTTATCCCCCTCGTCTCGCCACTCATCACCTATCTGCGCACTACTCTCTAGGTCCCATAGTCGAAGTGAACCGTCCATTGAAGATGTGATGATGCGCTGCCTATCAGGCAGGTGCGCAACGCCTTTTACCACCTCTGTATGGCCTCGTAGTGTCTTGTGGGGTGTTGCTGCTGACGTCTTTTTAGTCTTAGCAGCGGGGGAAGATATGGTCGGTGCCCGGGGGACCTCAACTAAGGACATGGTGGACTATATGCGTGGGAGCAGCTCGTTGGGGTCGTCTTCGAATGAGAGCGATTTGCTGTTGTCTTGCAGGCGCCAAGATTGCTGGTGAGTCAACAAGCCTATGGGATTTCACCTGAATACTAATGCGTGTCAATAAGCGTGCATGAGGCGTTACTTATGAAGGCGATGGAGACGCACAGGAAGACTTCGGGATGATATATGCAGGAGGATTTCGCGTTCGGTTCCCGAGATCTCCACGAAGATCCTAGACACCGCTCAACGGTAAGCACTCCTAGCTCCAGAACGTAACTCACAGCAAGTTCCACTTAGAACAATCAGACACAGATTTACTTCACGCAAGAACGAGAGGGGCGCTGGTAGCTGGGCCAGTGGATGTTTGCTTTAGGGTGGAGAGTATTGCACAAGCGTTCATTTAAGTCGTCTGCTAAGGTGCATTTTCCATGCGTTATCCTCGTGTTCTCTCCACAGCTTCATAGTGCTGTGCATTTGAGGCACCACGACTACGTCACGTGCGTCTTCTTGTCTCTATTTGGTCTTTGATGGTCCGATTTATCTCCACTTTCTTTCAGCCTGTCTGCATTGGACCCTACTCGGAGGATGGTGTTGCACGCTTCTCTGTATCGCACAGAAGACATTAACTGGTGGTACGACAGTGAGCAGCCACTTCTACGGTCATGCAGAAAGCCGTCTTGCTTGAAGTCCAAGTGTACACGAGGAGTTGCGCATCGTCTTGCAGAGGCCGTTGCCAGTAAGTTAGCAAGCATATCTACTGTTCCATCAACTCTCATTCAATGTCCGTAGACATGCATCTTTCGATCCTGACAATATCGGGACAATCGTCTATGCTGGAAATGTTCAATCTTGCACTCCATTCCTCCAACCTAGGTCGTCACAGCAATTTAGGAGGTTGGTACGGACCGATCTTTCTTCTCACCTCAACTTTTCCTGGAACTTGAAGCGTCCACATATGACTCATGACATGTTCTACTCAAGAGATCTTGACACAGACTAACTTTACTGAAGAATGAGTTGGATAGCGGAGATATCATTCACTTCGCCCCTCACGATTTGTCAGGCAAGTTTTGCCGCTTTGTCACTCAACAACTTGGAAGAGTATTAGAATCTCTGGGCGCGCAATAGATGTCATCAGCGCCTCTTCTAAACATGCTCTCCGTCGTAGAGTTCTTTCTTTGTCCTCACCTCACTACTCCCTTTGGGCCACCACAGGCTATCCTGTACGACAATTGTGAGGCCGGACGCTTACCCTAGCAACTTGTATTTATTCTCTTAGGCGATCCGCGAACGGGGCTGGAGAACGATGTGTTTTTCCACCCACATGCTTGCATTGCTCCATAGTCGCATCCTTGGTTTAGTAGCGCAACCCAATATACTCGTTTCTTTTTGCGAAGACTTGTTGGCTACTTATGAGCATCCTAGTGACACCTCAGTATTCGTTAAGTTGTCTACTAAGGTGTACGTTCCATCCATCTCCAGTCCTTGCTGAAACGCCCAAGCGAAAGCAGGTACACGGGAGATATATTGCTCTCGCTAAAGCCACAACGTAGGTCGCTCGTAAACCTCTCATTGCAGTAGCCTGCTGCAATGCTGTTGAATTAAAAAGAGGAAATATGCAGCGCATAGAACACAAGACATGTATTATTCAAGCACCATAAATTAGACACATGACTCGAGTACACGACTTACTGCCTTCCATATCTGAAGAAAACGTCAAACCAGGGTCTGGCTGATATTCTTGGTCATCTTCCCTAGAGGCATCGTCGGCGCCACGCCGCGGCGTCATCCCGACCATCCAACTCGTTCTAGAGGTGGAGACTTCGGGCAACGATAGGGTGCAATGTCAGTAACAGAGAACATTTCACGGAGATGTGCTCACTGACCCCCATTGGGCATGGTCTTGTACTATCTCGCAGGCAAGTGCGCTCGAAGAGTAGCCATTCTGTCGATCTAAATTCGACTAGCCGGATTGACCACTGTGATAGAGAAGTCATAAATATTGTATCCTGTTCAAGACGAATCAGCTGAATACGATACAGGAAATGAAACAAACCAGATTATGGGGCTGAAAGCGCATGATCAAGTGGTCAGATGGGTGTGCCTGCTAGGTCGAGTGTACATTGGACGACTGTGAAAAGCGTCATGGACAAGGGCAACAAAAAGTATGTAGAGAAGAGCATGTGAGGTTTTTTTGTAAAAGAACATCTGAGCGAAATCTATCAATTAACATACGATCATAATGGTCAGAACCCGGGAGTGAAGAATGCCACAGGCACATGCTGCTAGCAGTCCGAACCAATCAGTAGGTTTGGCGGTCCGTGACAATTGAAATTTCAACCATGACGCAAGAATGCCTTTGATTTTTTTTATCAAAAAGAACATGACACTGTGCGTGCTATATTGCAGGAAGTCAGACTACGTGCAAATCAACTGGAATCTGTGTAGAAATATGTGCTGGTGTCGAGACGCACGAGAATATTGAATACAGTTAGTGATGGGGTGGTCGGAAAAAAAGAGCTAAAGTGACAAAAAGAAAGGAAAAAGAGCTGTCTATGTGCTGCGACGAGTCTCGTCGGAGCCAGGACTTTCATCAGTACCAGGAGAGACACAGCAAAGAAACAACACCACACGAACCCACGGTTTGGGATTCTTGATACGTTTCGCCTTTTGACTAGCTGTTTTCGGTCGGCGAGCAACATACAATGCCTGAAGAAATAATTGGGCCCCAAGAATTGAGGCATAATCAAGAAAAACATACCTGCTTGTCTCGTTGTGCAGCGACTTCGACCACACGAGGACCGCAATGAGATGAGCTGATTTGCCTTGGCCATTGCTGGAGTTCTATTCCTTCATCGACGCTGGGTGGAGAGCATGAGAGTGAGGGCAGGAGACCTGGACGTGACTCCGAGGGCGTCTGGGGTTGCTGAGGTCCGGTTGCTTTGTCGGCGTGAGGTCGAGAGAGGGGCAAGAGTGAGGACAGGTGATCAAGGAGCATCTGTGGACGTAATCGCCAAAACATTGTGGGTTGATGTAGCTCAGATATTTCATCAGTGTTTGGCGGAGAGCGAAGGGATGAGGACAAGCGATTTGGAAGCGCACGTGAACGTGACTCCGAAGGCACTGGAGGTTGCTGAGCTTCGATTACTTGATTGAGTCGAGAGCGGGGAAGGAGCGAGGAAAGGCGACCAAGGAATGCAGAAAAATTGGCACGGGTGCCAGGTGTTGCGGAGGTCAGGACGCAAACCAATTAATAGAAATATTGATGACGCACTTGAGTATTGGCCTGCGTGCGACCAAAAAACATTGGCGAGAGTTTATCTGCGTCCCCAAACTGATCGTATCCTCCCGTAGCATCAGCCTAGAATCCCGACGTTACAATCATTGAGGGGGTTGATGACATATCACGTACCTCCAAAAATAACTTATCTTCTATGTCCTGCAACGACAGTGAACAATATCAGGATTGTCAGTGGGACGGTGGATAATATGTCTACACTCACATCGGGTATGGACAGGAGGTCTTCTGAGCCAGCCGCTTTGAGGATGGCTTGAATGTCCCACACGTACGCATTGTCGTCATAACAAGCTGTGGATAGCAGCTTTCCATCAGCGGAAAAGGCTGCATCAGACACGTAGTCTTCATGTTGGAGGAGTGGTTCGACTGGGAGGTTGGTGTCGATATTCCACAGACGCGCTGTTGCATCCCATGATGTACTTGCAAGGAGGCGGTCGTTTGGAGATAAAGTGATGGAATCGACGACAAATGTGTGACCGTCAAGAATGGCGATCTGCTGTCATGTGGCAGTGTCGAATATCCCAATTGAGCCATTTGACATCCCGGAGATCAATTTCTTTGTATCAGACGTCCAGGTGAAGCACCAAACTGCATAATCGAATTCGAGTTTGATCGTGAAAAGTCGCTCGCGTGTCTTGGCATCCCAGATTTTGATTCCCTCCTCGAATCCTCCCGTCGCAATCATTGTTCCCTTGGGTGAGTAGCTTACCGCGTACACATTCTTGTGCCCCGTCTCGATTGGATTAAGACCCTGGATTGGTTTGCTGCTCTTGGCATCCCAGACTCTTGCTGTCCCGTCCCAGCCTCCGCTCACAACTCGCTCACCATCTGGACTCCAGCACACTGACGTCACAAATTCAGAGTGTCCTTTCCATTTGACGACAACTTTCCCCGTCTCAATGTCCCACAGCCTCACTGTCCCATCCTCGCTTCCGCTTGCAAGAGTCTTGCCGTTCGGACACAATGCCATGGTGGGCCTTATTGCTGCCTCATCTGCCTCATCTCTCCACTGGTAACCTATCTGTGCACTGCTCTCTAGATCCCATAGTCGAATTGAGCTGTCTAAAGAACACGTGATAATGTGCTGCCCGCCGGGCAGGTGCGCAATGCCTTCTACCCTATCGGTATGGCCTCGCATTGTCTTGCGGGGGGTTACTGCTGATGTCTTTTTTGTTATAGCAGCGGGAGAAGACATGGTCCTTGCTCGGGGGATCTCAACCAAGGACATCGTGGACTATATGCACAAGAGCAGCTCGTTGGTGTTTTCTTTGAATGAGAGCAGGTTCTCTCTGTCTTGCAGCTGCCAAGATCGCTGGTGAGTCAACAAGCACAACCGCGTGTCAGTAGACGCGTATGAGGTAATCACTCAAGAGAGCGATAGAGACGCACAAGAAGACTTCGGGATGATGTATGCAGGATGTTTTCGTTGCTGGTCCCCGACAACTTGCAGAAACCTCCACGACAATCTTTGACACTGCTTAGTAAGTAATTCTTTGTTTCACCTTTTCACCCAGAATGTAACTTACAGCAAGCCTCACTTAGAACATCTAGACACAGATTTGCTCTGCGAGAGCGGCAGGCCGGTGGCTGAGGCGGTCGACGTTTGCTTGGTGTAGAATCGTGCAAGTCTGCGTTCAAGTTGGCTGATAAGTCGTGTCTTCTGTGCGTTATCCTGTGTTATATTCACAGCTTCACCGTGCTGTGCAGATACAGCTCTCAGGCACGGCATTGGTGCCATGTACATCTTCCATCATCATTTCCCACCTTGAGCTTGATGACTTTACCAATATTTGACAGAGTGCCTTACTTCTCCATCTGAACCTCCCTCGTCCATTCATGAGCTTGCTCCCTCGCCTTACGACGCTCTTCTGCAAGCCTTTCCGCTTCCTGGCGGAGCTCTTCGAATTTTTTTCGCTGTGAAAGTAGCTCAGAGACAGAACTTGAACGAAAACCCGAATTCACGTACCTCAAGAGCCTCCACCTTGTCCTTCTCCATTTGTCTCCTCTGCCTAGCAGCTTCAAGCTTGGCCTGCGCTTCAGCTTCGAACTCCTTTTGTGTCGCCAGATGCTCGTCTCCTCTTCTCAGCATACTCTCACCGTTGCGCATGCCCGGCCTGCAATGTTACCCACTCCAGATCTTTTAGGGTACACTTCGACGGGCTCAGGCCGAAGAGTAGCTCTGCAGCTTTTTGCTGAATCATGGCAATATTGTACAAGATGACCTTATCACTCGGTTGTCAGCGGAAGGCCTATCAGAAATTAGCTCCAATGAAAGTCGGATAGGAATCTCATCATGCCTTTTGTGCGTATTTGAGCGCCGTACTCATAGCAACAAAGGACTAATTCTTGCTTGCCTTCACATACCATGTTCAACACAAACATAGGAGGACAGAAACGTTATGGCCACTGTAAAATCGTACAGATGCTGTCCCATATTAGGATACGCACACATCAATCCAACTGTAGAGTAGTGAAACAGGCCATGGAAGGCTCACACTTTCAATAGCACGATCAAATTCGTCTTGAGCATGATAGCAATGGCCCATGTTCAGATACGCGCTGCCGTCGTTGAGGGACTCCCTTATCTTGGCAAAAATGTCGAGGGTGTCTCTTGCGTTCCTCATTCGCTTTTGTGGATCGCCTCCACCAGAAGTAGCTGGACCACCTCCAAAGGTCCAAAGCGCATCCTCCGCTATGACAATGGCCAGTCCTTGAGCGGCAAAGGCACAGAGCGGGTCTAGCAGCAAGGCTTTATCGTAGAACTCAGCAGAGCGCTGGAAACTACGTCTCCGCTCTTCCAAGCCCTTCGGACTTGGGTCTCGACTTTCCCGGCTTTGATGGTATTGAATCCAACCAGCGGCAGATAATGAATAGACATCATGCTTGTCTTGATCCTCGAGAGTAGCAAAGACGAAATCTTTCGCAGGTTTCGGGAAATTGCTTTAAATGAGGAAGTAGGTGTAGAACGCGCGGACATTGAGGTTGCTGTTTTGCGATGCCATGGTTTGTTTCATTGCGCGCTTTGTTTAACTGATTGAGATCAGCTAGCATCTGCGCTTGTTGAACCTTGGCTGAGGGGAAATCAGACAGGGACAAACAAGTACTGTTCACCCTGAACTCACCATCGACATACTCCGGATGTCCTGCTAAGAGCTTGTCATATGCTTCCTTCGCCATCACAATGTCGCCACCGTACTCGCACACCCGCGCGAGGTTGTATAGCATTGATGTCGATATTCCCTCCCCAACATCCGGACCCAAGTCAGCTGCTTTGGTCAGCGAATATTCATACAAGGCCCGTATCTCTGCCAGGTTGCCTTCCATATGCTGGAGAGCGCCCATATTCTTGAGCAGCCGTGGGTCGATCTGTTTGTTGGCTTCGCTAAGTCTCAGTGTCTCCTTAACAGCCTGCGTTGTCCAGTCGAGGCTCTCCTCTTGTCAAAGCTGTGCAATTTCGACGTGCATGTCCAAGTCATCGTTGATATAACCGGCTGTGTATATAGCGCGGTCGAATACTCCACAGGCTTCCTCTATTTATTGAGCGAAGTCTGAGCTCGAAACACCTGGATGAGGGTGTGCGGGGAGGGAAGCGAGCATGATAATGGCTTCAACGGAACGCGGAGGGTTCAGGGGCTGCAGAAGAAGATCGAAGGTGTAGATCGATGCAGCTATCTCATCTGGAATGGAGATGAGTTACCTTTTCAACTTTATTGTTCAAGTCAGCTTACCGTTCTGGATCTGCAATTGTGCCGTGCCGATGGCGCCTAAAACATGTTTTGGTTGGCCATCGGCCCGTTGTCGTGTAATACTTGATGGCTTCTTTGAGAGAACTGTCTGCATGCAGAATCCGAGCAGCTTTGATATTTCCCTCTGTTGGCAGCGTGAGGGTATCAGCGAACGGAATGGTGCGTTCCGCAAGCTTCAGAGCCTAGTGACGTGATGTGAGGCTCGTTCTCGAAGGGGACCAAAAACCACGTACTCGTTTATAGCTATCCTTCCTGAGGAAGAGTTCGCGTAGCACATTGGCGACAGCAGCATTCTTTTGGTTGGCATTAAAAGCCTTCTCTATGATTTTGTGCCAGCAAGGAATGGTTGCGCACGATCTTGCTTGCTGAGACTGTGTTCTCACTCGTGTTAATGGACTCGAGTCCAAGCAACAGCTGTGTCAGCCAGTCTGTTGAATTGTGCGGAGTTCGTTTAGCCATCTGATGGTACCCCACGCTTGGAGTCATTACTTTACTTACAACTTCTAAACTTCCATTGCCCATAGACACAGTCCGATACCAGTGCGTGAGTTAGGGATGCAGTACGGGCTAAGTTGGAGAATTTCTTGGAATAATTTGAACGCTTGAGGATAAGTCATTAGAGCGTGGAGAATTCGATACTAAGATGTGCCCAACTACGTGGGATCACAGAGCAATAAGCATATTTTGCCGAGGGCTACGACGTTAGTAGGTTTCTCAGCCAGTACGCCTTCAAA
Source organism: Suillus lakei (assembly GCA_016628065.1). NCBI lineage: Eukaryota > Fungi > Basidiomycota > Agaricomycetes > Boletales > Suillaceae > Suillus > Suillus lakei. Next base: position 652,870 of record JABBWA010000004.1, read on the forward strand.
GGAGTGCATGGCGTCATCCATAGACCTTGTCGTTAGTTGTTATAACCCTGTAGAACATGATAAACTAGTCAGAGACTGGATGGAACGAGCGTAGTACCTCGAGTCAAGAATGCCAAAGTTTCGCTGGTGTTGAAGATACTGAGCAGCTTCAAGGTAATATTATTCCTTTGATTGCACATTCGTCAGTTTATCCTCGCCTATGACATGTCAACAGCGCCCAAAGCTGGAATTGACGGAGCTCACGAGCTTGCGAAAACATCGATTTGAGGGCCTTTTGAGCATGAGCTATCTAGATATTTGCAAGAAGTGCGTGTATTGGAAGAGAGGAAGCTATCGTTCCATTGACCTGTGATGCTATGAATACGTGCAGGTAAGTTATATGACGAACTTAAGCTAGGAGACGCACGTTCAATAGCAGAATGAGCTATTCATTCGGCAGCTCAGCTGCCAGGTATCCCCTTCGTCCGAAGTACTCGTCCAACTAACTCCATCCACACAGACACTCTGCACTGACCTTCCTTCAAGATATTCGATACGTCTTCCGGGTTCGAATCGACGTTGTCAAGATGGATGGTGATAACTTCTTGTCCCTCGAGCTCGATGTCGATTAACCTCCTGCTGAATGATAGATTATGTCGCAGTAGTATTATGGCACCAGCCTTCTCGTTGTCCACGGTGTATCCGGTACAGCACTGTCTCAATGAGGGCAGATATCCTCCTCATCGGTGATCTCTCAGATCGATCCGCAGCCAGGAGTTTGCAGAGACCACGAAAGATCCCAGTCTTAGGTCTGTCATTCGCCAGCGGACCATTTCCGCCAAAGTGATCGATCGAAGTCACAGTTCTTCCCACAACACCTTGTTCAGGATATAAGAGCCGTCTTCCAAGTACCAGCGCCTCCTACCTCACAGTTATCATTCGTCCTGTCGGTAGACCCCATGTCACCTCATGAATAATGCGTGTCCTCCTTCCTCGCTGTTGTTGCTGTTTTGACGGAATCCTATGCCTCTCAGTGCTTGTACTAACCTGGGGCTTGCGGCACGGATAACGATATTCACATTGATGCTCCGTCATGCACAATGAAATCGTTGTGATCCTGAAGGCCGTGTTTGACTGGGGAACAAGCGTACCTTCATGAAAAAGTAGCTAGATATTTAGCGGTGACTCGGATTTGTTGTATGAGCGAGCGAGTAAGTGGACTGTCTCGCATACTTCAACACATAGCGGAACCTGGCAATCAAGATGGGCAACAGTCAGCTCAAAGGCTTAGGTCTGAATGCCAGCGTCCAGCGCGTCTGAAATATACTGATTGATATGTAAGTTCACGCCATGCTGAGCTCTCTGAATCCAAACTAGACCACCAACTGTGCAAACTTGACGGACGAGTTACAGTGCGAGAGGTCAATGGATGTTATTGATGGGATAGCGGAAGACACATTACAATGAAATGTTAAGGCAGAGGAACTAAATACCAGGACGAAAATAGTTGTCCATGTGCTGCGTCCACTAATGACTGTCGTTGGTGGACGGAGACGCACAGCAGATGAACAACACAACACGAACCCACCATACAGGGTTCTTGATGCGTTTCGCCTTGTCGCTAGCTCGTTCTGGTCGCCGAGCAGTGTAAAGTGTCTGTAGTGAAAGCTGGAGACAGCAGCCACTGGATACACCCAAAAGACATACCTTCTTGTCCTGTTGCGCAGCAACTTCGACAACAGGAGGACTGCGACGAGAGGAAGTACTGGGTTCTGGGCATTGCTGGAGTTCCATTGGTTCGTTGACGGTGGGTTGAGAGCGGCGGAAGAGTTGTGGAAGGCGAGCGAGGAGCGCACGTGGACGGGATGCCCAGGAGAGTACAAAAGCACCGCGGCGGCGATGTACAGAGGGATCAGAATGGAGACGGCGGGTAGAGGACTGAAACATAAAAGTCAGAGCACGAAGGGCAAAATGATATGGTAATAACGTACAGGACCACGGTCTTGCACGCCATCAAAAAAGCCTTGTGGCACTCGACGGGGGGCTGGACGTCGCGTAGCATCAGGCTAGAATGTCGATGTCAAAATCGATGTCAAGGTCAGCAAATGGTATAACGTACACCTGATAACAACTTGTGCGAGTGGGACATTAGCATGCTGTATTCTTGAAAAGCCATGAGATGATACATACCTTCTTTTTGAGTACAAAATTTGGTGCCTAACAGCCATTGTGAGTGAGATAGCAGGTGGGAGTTAAGTTGAGGCTCACATCAGGTATTATTAGGAGGTCTTCTGAGCCAGCAGCTTTGAGGATGGCTTGAATGTCCCACACGTACGCGTTCTTGTCATGACAAGCTGTGAATAGCAGCTTTCCATCGGTGGAAAAGGCCGCACACTCGACATCCTTGTCGTGTTGGAGAGGTAGACCGACAGAGAGGTTAGTGTCCAAATTCCAGAGACGTGCTGTTGTATCCCATGATGTACTTGCGAGGAGGCGGTCGTTTGGAAATAAAGTGATGGAGTAGACAGGGTGTTGGTGACCGTCAAGAACGGCGATTTGCTGCCATGTGGCAGTGTCGAATATCCTAATCGAGCCTAGCCCCATCCCGGAGATAAGCTTCTTTTCGTCCGATGTCCAGGTTAAGCTGAAAACTAGATCATCTCCAATTGTTGAGAGCAGTTTCCCTGTCTTGGCATCCCAGATTTCGATTCCGCCTCCTCCCGTCACAATATTAATCGTTGTTGCCTTGGGTGAATAGCTCACTGCCCACAGATACTCGTGCCTCGTCTTGATTGGATTTAGACCCCGGACTGGTTCGCCGCTCTTGACATCCCACACTTTTGCCGTCCCTTCCCAGCCTCCGCTCACAACTCGCTCACCATCTGGACTCCAGCACACTGACTTCACAAAGTGAAAGTGCCCTTTCCATTTGACGACAACCTTCCCCGTCCCAACGTCCCACAACCTCACCGTCCCGTCCTCACTTCCGCTTGCAATTGTTTTGCCGTTCGGAGACAATGACATGCTCATTACTCCCGCCTTATCCCCCTCGTCTCGCCACTCATCACCTATCTGCGCACTACTTTCTAGGTCCCATAGTCGAAGTGAACCGTCAGAAGAACATGTGATGATGCGCTGCTTGTCAGGCAGGTGCGCAACGCCTTTTACCATCTCTGTATGGCCTCGTAGTGTCTTGCGGGGTGTTGCTGCTGACGTCTTTTTAGTCTTAGCAGCGGGGGAAGACATGGTTGGCGCTCGAGGGACCTCAACCAAGGACATGGTGGACTATATGCGTGGGAGCAGCTCGTTGGGGTCGTCTTCGAATGAGAGCGAGTTGCTGTTGTCTTGCAGGCGCCAAGATTGCTGGTGAGTCAACAAGCCTATGGGTTTTCACCTGAATATTAATGCGTGTCAATAAGCGTGCATGAGGCATTACTTATGAAGGCGATGGAGACGCACAGGAAGACTTCAGGATGATATATGCAGGAGGATTTCGCGTTCGGTTCCCGAGATCTCCACGAAGATCCTGAACACCGCTCAGTAAGCACTCCTAGCTCCAGAACGTAACTCACAGCAAGCTCCACTTAGAACAATCAGACACAAATTTACTCCACGCAAGAACGAGAGGGGCGGGCTGGTAGCTGGGCCAGTGGATGTTTGCTTTAGGGTGGAGAGTATTGCACAAGCGTTCATTTAAGTCGTCTGCTAAGGTGCATTTTCCATGCGTTATCCTCGTGTTCTCTCCACAGCTTCATAGTGCTGTGCATTCGAGGCACCACGACTACGCCACGTGCGTCTTCTTGTCTCTATTTGGTCCTTGATGGTCCGATTTATCTCCGCTTTCTTTCAGCCTGTTTGTATTGGACCCTACTCGGAGAATGGTGTTGCATGCTTCTCTGTATCGCACAGAAGACACCAACTGGTGGTACGACAGTGAACAGCCACTTCTACAGCCATGCAGAAAGCCGTCTTGCTTGAAGTCCAAGCGTACACGAGTTGCGCATCGTCTTGCAGAGGCCGTTGCCAGTAAGTTAGCAAGCATATCTACTGTTCCATCAACTCTCATTCAATGTCCATAGACATGCATGAAGCATCTTTCGATCCTGACAATATTGGGACAATCATCTATGCTGGAAATGTTCGATCTTGCATTCCTCCAACCTAGGTCGTCACAGCGGAGGCTGGTACGGACCGATCTTTTTTCTCACCTCAACTTTTCCTGGAACTTGAAGCGTCCACATATGACTCATGACACGTACCACTCAAGAGATCTTGACACAGACTAACTTTATTGAAGAATGTGTTGGTTAGCGGAGATATCATTCACTTCACCCCTCACGATTTGTCAGGCAAGTTTTGCCGCTTTGTCACTCAACAACTTGGAAGAGTATCAGAATCTCTGGGCGCGCAATAGATGCCATCAGCGCCTCTTCTCCTAACCATGCTCTCCATCGTAGAGTTCTTTCTTTGTCCTCACCTCACTACTCCCTTTGGGCCACCACACGCTATCCTGTACGACAATGACAATTGTGAGGCCGGACGCTTACCCTAGCAACTTACATTTAATCTCTTAGGCGATCCGCGAATGGGGCTGGAGAACGCTGTGTTTTTCCACCCACATGCTTGCGTTGCTCCATAGTCGCATCCTTGGTTTAGTAGCGCAACCCAATATATTTGTTTCTTTTTGCGAAGACTTGTTGGCTACTTATGAGCATCCTAGCGACACCTCAGTATTCGTTAAGTTGTCTACTAAGGTGTACGTTCCATCCATCTCCAGTTCTTGCTGAAACGCCCAAGCGAAAGCAGGGTACACGGGAGATATATTGCTCCCGCTAAAGCCACAGCGTAGGTCGCTCATAAACCTCTCATTGCAGTAGCCTGCTGCAATGCCTCTGAATTACAGAGAGGAAATATGCAGCGCATAGAACGCAAGACATGTATTATTCAAGCACCATAAATTAGACACATGACTCGAGTACAAGACTTACTGCCTTCCATATCTGAAGAAAACGTCAAACCAGGGTCTGGCTGATATTCTTGGTCATCTTCCCTAGAGGCATCGTCGGCGCCACGCCGCGGCGTCATCCCGACCATCCAACTCGTTCTAGAGGTGGAGACTTGGGGCAACGATGGGGTGCAATGTCAGTAACAGAGAACATTTCACAGAGATGTGCTCACTGACCCCCATTGGGCATGGTCTTGTACTATCTCGCAGGCAAGTGCGCTCGAAGAGTAGCCGTTCTGTCAATCTAAATTCGACTAGCCGGATCAACCACTGCGATAGAGAAGTGATAAATATTGTATCCTGTTAAAGACGAATCAGCCGAGTACGATACAGGAAATGAAACAAACCAGATTATGGGGCTGAAAGCGCATGGCCAAGTGGTCAGATGGGTGTGCCTGCTAGGTCGAGTGTACATGGACGACTGTGAAAAGCGTCATGGACAAGGGCAACAAAAAGTATGTAGAGAAGAGCATGTCAGGTTTTTTGTAAAAGAACATCTGAGCGAAATCTATCAATTAACATACGATCATAATGGTCAGAACCCGGGAGTGAAGAATGCCACAGGCACTTGCTGCTACCAGTCCGAACCAATCAGTAGGTTTGGCGGTCTGTGACAATTGAAATTTCAACCATGACGCAAGATTTTTTTATCAAAAAGAACATGACACTGTGCGTGCTATATTGCAGGAAGTCAGACTACGTGCAAATCAACTGGAATCTGTGTAGAAATATGTGCTGGTGTCGAGACGCACGAGAATATTGAATACAGTTAGTGATGGGGTAGTCGGAAAAAAAGAGCTAGAGTGACAAAAAGAAAAGAAAAAGAGCTGTCTATGTGCTGCGACGAGTCTCGTCGGAGCCAGGACTTTCATCGGTACCAGGAGAGACACAGCAAAGAAACAACACCACACGAACCCACGGTTTGGGATTCTTGATACGTTTCGCCTTTTGACTAGCTGTTTTCGGTCGGCGAGCAACATACAATGCCTGCAGAAATAATTGGGCCCCAAGAATTATAGGTCTCTTGACGTCTAAGTTGGCGAGGTTTATCTTGCCTAACTCTATTTCATCACTACTCCCAGCCTCCTTCAGGTTTGTCAATGAAAGGCAGTGTCCATCAAAAATCCCTAGGCGGTTCAAATCAGGCTGCAAGCGCTCAAGCATCAGTAGCCGGCGAGGGATGTGGCCAACTAAGCCACGCGAACCCTTGGCAGAGCTTTCTGCTAGTGGTGACAATGAACACATTAATATTGGTGACACGTCCGTTTGATCCGCAGTGAAGATTCTCTTGAATTTATTGTACATAAAACTTTTCATACAATAATTAATTGTACATCTTACAGGTCATCCAGCCCCGATTGCGAGCAAATCCTCGAAACATCATCAAATAACCACATCTGCCTGATTCACAATACCTTCCTCTATCGCTTTGATTTCTACATTTATCATCAGCGACGCTCCATACACCACAAAGAAGGAACTCACGCAAGGCCAAGTGGAGACTGTGGAAGCGCGATAGGGCCAAATTACCTGTTCATCAAAACAATCAAACCGACCAGTGCCCCCAACAAGAGCGACATACATACCATTTGCGAACCATACACCATCATGCCCGCAGTACCTCCATACTCCCGCAGATTGCCCTTCTTCGTTCAAACCCCGGACCCTGGTGATTTTGACGCGACTTCATCTCCACAGACCTCACGCATGAAGTCGCGGGGATCGCCATAACTGTGAGCAGGTATGAGTCCTACTCAACAGAGCGAAATATTACCATACCCCGTAGCAAATACTATGATATCTGCCTGCAGCTCGGTGCCACCAGCAAATCTGAGGCCATTTTCTGTGTAGGACTCGATTGCGGAACCATTTTTGGTTTTGATGCCTCCGTCGATGATAGATTTACTCGCTCCGGTGTCTGGAAGCTGTTGAGAAACATTCTCGTTGCGTATCAGAGGTGCACGCACCGATGTAGTAGCCACCACCGCGCTCCAAGAAAAGGGATATGATACCTGCTCCATGTATGCCAAGATTAGTCTTGAAGCCAACCTTAGCCAACCCATCTAGAATCTCCCTGCAATTATGATTAATGCATCTGGAAGTGAGCCTTCAAATTGTCCGACATACGTGTCTGCGGTCTCGGCGACCATGGGAACCATACGCTGATGCAGTCGCCTAACAACTGCCCAAGGTAGCGAGGTATTATAAGTATCAGCCAGCTCGGTGGGGAAGTCGTCCTTATAGACAGCTGGGCAAGAGGGAGTCAAGCCAAGCTACCGAAAATCGCAGGAACAATTACCGCCTGGCATTGCTGCCACTGACTCCGTCGAAATCACGAACGTCGACGATCGCTGATACCTAGTAATCGGTGAGATATGAAAATGACACCACCAAAGGACACACATTGTGATGTCGACGCCGTGAGTGCAGAAGTCTTGAGCAATGTCGTGCGCTGATGAAATGTTTAGACCTTGTTAGATACGGTAAATGTGATGGACCAACCAGAATTGCAACAACCGACCACAATTGCTTTTTTTACCGATGTGATTGGCTGCGGATTTGAACTCTGACGAGTGCACGGCAGACCCTTTGAAGTTTGCCTGCGTCCATGAGTTTACATTTTGATCAGTCGAGCAATTAAACATGGCATACCTTTCCGGGGATGTCGGGAACTTTCGGGCGACCGCCAGATCCAGTGGCAAAAACGAGGTGCTTAACGGTCAGAACCCTAGTACCTTTACCGCCGCGGTTGACCTCGACAGTCCAGGTTTTCGTGCTATCGTTCAAGTTCCAAGATGTCTTGGTGATTGTCGAGGCAGTCCAAACGTCGAGCTCAAGGAAATTTGCATATCCTTCCAACCAGTCTGCAAGCTGTAACCGCTAGAATCAGTGAACGTTCGTTATGTAGGTAATATTGTACTTTTGCAGCCGGAGCGTAGACTGGCCATGTTGGTGGGAAACTGTAAAACGCCTCACGAAAGAATCAATGGGTTTTGACAGACCACCCACTTCAGGTAAGGCGTTGGTTGTACCACATAATTCAGTCAAAACCCTACGTAGAACCGGTACTGCGGATGTTCAAAATGGCTGTACAATGTGTACCAGCCGGTATACGTAGACAGTGTCCGGCCAGAGGTGTAGTGGGGGTGCTGGCCAACACCCCTAGCAGAGTGGTACCAGGCGACTGGCCGGTCCGTAGGGTAGGTGCTGGGCTGGTATGTAGGGTAGGTGCTGGCTGGTATGTAGAGTAGGTGCTGGCCAGCAACCCAAGTTGGTGTGTACTTAGTGGGTGGCTGGTATGTAGGGTAGGTGCTGGCTGACCAGTATTCAGAGGCCGGCGAGACACTTTTTCCTCCCGAAGAAAGCAGCCAGAACACCCTCTTCCGGAAATATAATAGGTAGAGTACAGTATAAGCTGTAGAAAACTGTCTTATTCAAAAGGGAGAGAGTCCGGCCGGTACAATTGTACAGGTGTAGATGGTGTTCTGGCCGGTACAATGGTACAGTGAGAGTCTGGCCGGTACCATTGTAAGGGTGTAGAAGGTGTTCTGGCCGCATTCTTCAAAAGGGAAGAGGGTCCGGCTGGTACATTTGTACAGGTGTAGAAGGTGTTCTGGCCGCATCCTTCAAAAGGGAAGAGGGTCCGGCCGGTACCATTGTACGGGTGTAGAAAGTGTTCTGGCCGCATCCTTCAAAAGGGAAGAGGGTCCGGCTGGTACAATGGTACAGGTGTAGAAGGTGTTCTGGCCGCATCCTTCAAAAGGGAAGAGGGTCCGGCTGGTACATTTGTACGGGTGTAGAAAGTGTTCTGGCCACAATACCCTGTAGGTATAATGGATTAATATCTAGTATTGTAGAAGGCTGATGTTATATCAGAGCCTGTGGTCCATAAACTATGATGTATCAACTCTCTCACCTTTCCCGCCGCCTGTCCCGCGATGTATCATATAGACCGTGATACATCAAGTCTCTCCGCGTGATGTATCCCTTCAAAAAATCGTGTGCGTGATGTATCACCTCTTTAAGCTTGTGAGCTCGTGTGATATATCACCGGTTTGTGTGATGTATCACCGGTTTGCGTGATATATCACCATTAAAGTTTGTGAGCTCGCATGATATATCACCTTCAAAGCTTGTGAGCTCGCGTGATATATCACCATTAAAGCTTGTGAGCTCGCATGATATATCACCTTCAAAGCTTGTGAGCTCGTGTGATATATCACCGGTTTGCGTGATGTATCACCAGTTTGCATGATGTATTACTTGTGAATGGGGTTTGTGCATTATATCACTTTCAAAGCTCACATGATATATCATTGGTTTGGGTGATGACCCCTCGTAAATACACAGGTGAAGATATAGTAGGTTTATAAACTTGCCCCCGTCAAAGGGAGGGGAGTTGGGGTTTGGCACGAGGAATGAAGATTAACTGGGGGGGGGTACTTGCCATGAAGGGTTGGCTGCCCACATGGATTTGAAGTGGACAGCCATTTTTCGGCGTAGATTGGCCTGGTGTCGGGCATAAGCAAGTGCACCCTCTCGGGCTTGCAGCGATCCAAAAGCACATTGTATACCTTGCATATCCCACCAGCCAGCGTGCCAGTCAAGAAATGCAATGACACGGCGCATTTCCTCCCGCAGTAACTGCACTTCTTCCTCCCAGCGATGCGCTCGCGCTCGCGCCTTACACCATTCAACGCGTAGTGCTATAAAATGGCCAGGTCAGTGAGAAGTACCAGCGATTAGAGCCTACTTACAGTCCTGCAGCCCTAGCTCGTTGCTGTTGGAGCCCGAAGTCTTCCAGATCCATGATATACTTTGCTGCCCCACTGTTCGGCCATCGTTGTGTTTGAGTGGGACCGCGTCCTTTTGCTTGTCGAGTGGCTTGAGGCTCCTCTCCCAGTCATCATTCTTGCCCAGCCTGGATGCCAGTTTCAGAAGTGCGCCTCTAGAGGTAGTGTACTTGAGTGATAAGGCGTCAATTCGATGTTCAGCATTATTGATGATTCCGTTCGCTCGGGTATTTGCTCGCTGTCCCCGAATAAATGTGTCCTTATACTTGTAAAGGTGGTATCGCAGGTTAAGCATGGTGCGGAGGTCATTGAGTGTGTCGTATGCCTGAGCTTTGCGCAATTCCCACTCGTGTTTGAGCAAGTGGTCGTCACACAGTACTCGATGGGGTAGAGAGGACGGCAGGAATAGGTTAATGTTATGGACCTTGGCTTCAGTGGCGATGTCGTCTGGTGACCGCAGGTGGGAGACACCAGGCATATACAACAACTGCACCCGGGCCCACGTATCAATGCGTCGGCGAAGAGCATTCACCCGCTGTATGAGCTTGCCCTTCTGAGCATCTGTAGCATGTTGTCCCGCTACCTTGGCATCAAATTCAAGACGGCGCCTTGAATAGAGTCAGTTTGTGATTCAGCGAAGTTCAGAAATGTAAACGCAACTGTTGATCCTCCAATTCTAATCCCGATGAAATCAGCACTGATGGCGATATATCATCGTGTAGGGACATATTATTACCACGCTCGATCTCTGTGGCCTCTGCCGTTGATAAGGCCAGGCGCACGGCAGCCTGAGTCATTGCTGTTAAAAGCACCATCAGCTTCTCAAAATGCGCTGAATTGTAGAGTACACGTACTTGTCGTAGCTCTGCCTTCAAATGGGTTTGGTCGTGAACGGTTTGCTTCCCATTCCTCGACGTCCTTCCTCCATTTGGCTAACTCGTCTGTGGCAAGAGAAGCCTCAAAATCGTTGAGATCGTCGACACGTTCTTGAACCTCGATTAAGGCGAAGTTGTACTTTCGGTGGAAAATTGAACCTGCGAGACAGATACTGTAAATTCAGATATTCAGTGAGAGCCGAAAACTCACCCATTGCGCATATCTTCTTCCAATTCCAGTCATTAAAATGGTCATCTAATGTATCGCGTCTCGAACCAGGCCCCATTTCGCGTGTGCTCATAGCTATGGGGTTAATGTCCGCCCACCCACGCTCCGGGGCTTCACCATCTGTGCGGCCAACACCTTTGATGAAATTGAAGGAAAAGGAAGTCTGGCATTTGGCGACGTGGGCTGGCAAGTGGAATTTCGGTACGAGAAACGTGATGGACTTTTCGTGGTGCTGGATGTGGTACTGGTGCGGGAAGGTGGACATACGCGTCCAAATATGCTTGCTCCATTGGCAAGCGATATCGTACGAGATATTTAATACCGATACATCTGCTGAAGACCGCATGCTCGAGAAGAATAGGTAGTCCATGTTGATATATCTACATTGTGCTGTTAGTAACAATGACTAGAAAGCAAACCATTACGCACCTCTCACCCTTTTGTAAGTCGCCGACTGAGCAGGGCCGTTTGAAGTTGTGTCGCGCGCAGCCGACAGTACCGGCACCAGTGGCCGCAAGCCCACGCGAGACTCTCGTATCTGCTAGATTTACCGCGTCGTGACTGGAACACGAACTCATCTGCATAGAGTTATACTTAGTGCTCAGGACGAATAGAATGATAAACTCACCTCCTGGACAGCTCGTTCTTGTGAACCGATGAAACTTTTATAGGCCTGTTCCTCTACAAAAAATGCATATCCTTGATTGAGACCGGGATCGACAATGTCTGAAGAGACGTTACGGCGAGCCAGACGAAAATTGGCATTGATGCCCAGAAACAAGGCATATAAAAATCTGGATCTGTGTGAGAGCAAGGTCAGAGGGAAAGAAGTTTGGCACATACCGTATTTCAGATGGCGCACTGTCCCATCCATCTGGCAGGTTTTTTCCTGCATGGGGACATGCAGGACATAAAACGGCACATGCACCTGGTTCAGTTGCTGCGATGCCTTTGGGGTGATGGCCTTGACCAGCGCGTTGCATCTGCTTGATGAACCGCCACTCTCGCATCATGCGCAACATAGCCTCGTAACGATCCTAGGTTGTAACATGACGAATTGAAACAGAATAAGAATTAATATTAGCACATACCTTCGGTACATGAATTCCTGTATTGTCTGTCAAACGGGCAGCCGTTTTATAAAATTCGTAGGCGGAAGCTTTGGACTCAAAAGATAACATCTGAAAGTATTCCAAAGCCCGAAACGTCGCAGCTGTTTTTGGATCAATGGTTGTAGCAGGAAAGAGGCGAACACAGTAGCAATTGAATGATGTGGGGCTGAGCAGACGCGCATCCACAGAAATCTAACCCCACTTCGTAGATACCGTTGTAGTCGATGATGATAAAGTCGTCGCTGAAAGCAGGGAGTGGGTTGTCGCAACAAGAGTGAGAGGTGTGTCCAAGTTGCAAACGGATCCCCATGGACTTCAAGGTAATATCGTGGAATGAGATACCATCCCAACGCTAGGTTTAAAGCAAGAAGAGTCAGACAATGTAGTGAATGTGAGTATCTATGAACGTACCTTTATTTTATGAAGCGGCTGTCTTTCATGTATACGGACCACACACAAATGACAGAACAACTCGGGACCGTAACAATCCTGACAACTGATATATTGGAGCTTCCTCGCCACAAACACAAAGGTCTTGTGAATAGTCACCTCGACCCTCCAGACGGAGGAATTCCTCCAAATATAAGTCGGCGTCGGCTCGCCATGAGCGCAAGACCTCGCCCTGAACAACAGTGCCTTGCTTGGCGAATTCTACAAACTCTGGCGTGTCATTCTGGAGGTTATCGGGAAAGTCGTCGAGAGTTGTAAAGTCGAACTCTGTGGTCTCTAGTGGGACTTCTGAATCTCCACGACGGCGTTTCCCTGGAGAATTTGGAACTGTGTAGTAGGTTGAGGATACGTTTAAGCGCCCACTTCGTCCTGCTTCAAAACTGCTGTGCTTGCGTTGTTGAAGATCGCGAGTGTGTTGAGGTGCGTCATTGGTGTCGTTTTTCACTGCTTTCGAAGCAGCAGCACTGTGCGCATAGAAATCGCGCTGGTAATGCTTCAGGGCTCGCCGTTTCTGACCTCCAACCATTTGTTGTCGGTGTTAGTGACTCAGCCAAGACAGCTCACAAATTCGGCTGTGTTAAATTAAGACTCGGAATCTGATATATCAACCGCGTGCACACTGATCCAGTGCCAACTGAGTGAGTCGCTTAACATTGCCTCATCATAAGCTTCAACACCTCCTTCGTCGATTATCAATATGACTTCTTTCTCTACTGCAAGCCGTCTCCCCATTAAGTCCACTAGTTCCTGGCTCTGATTCAACAAGAGGTGATATCCAGTCCCAGACGTACCAAGTTGTTGCACCGCATCATGTAACTTGGTAGCGCGTCCCTGCAGACCTAGCATAGCAATACATACATCATCCAACTCAGGGCGTACCACACTCCAACCCTCGTCGCTCACTCTCTGGAGCACTGCGATAACACAAGATTGCAGGGTGCGTGCCTCGGGAACACCAGACTTGTACCCAAGTTCAGTGCTCAGTTGGTCTAAGGTGCGAAACAATGCAACAATGTCCTGTTTGTGGAGTAGATACGCATAGCACTGTATGTCAAGGAAATACGTACATCATTAAAATGGCGACGCATCCGCCAACGAGTTCGAGACTTTGCCTGTTCCATAGTCTTATTGCTAAAAGAAATAAAATAAAATTCATTGAGTATCTTGATAGACTCGGAGTGATTACAATTGACCGTTGATAATGTTCTCGTTTGCTTTGCAAACGAGCTTCGCGGCGTTCTTCTGCAGTTTTGTATTTTGGTGCCATTGCGGTGATGATTCGAGGGACAAGGTGTATGTAGTTACATAGCATCAAGTTAGCGTAAACAACTCACTGTATAGTTTGGTGTAAGATGAGCCACACTTCGGGACAGGCATATGATGGACAATATAACATCCAAATGGACGGATTTTTGTTGCGGATGTCTCTGTTCACGTCCTGCTGGATACTGGGAAGGTGGCAAGGTGGTAGGTAAGCATCAAAAAGAAATATCCAGCCAACCCGGCAACGTTTGGTGTGCTTGCGCAAGAAAATGCTTTCGACATTCATCTGCTTTGTCACTTAGAGTTTTCATTTGATCAGCTACAGCCTGAGCGAACACAATGTGCCGCAGAATCGAACTTTCCAACACCTGCCGTGGCATGGCACCATACTTACATGCCAAACTCACTTCACCAGATATTCCCCAGATATTCACCAGATATTCACCAGATATGACTGCAGATTCCAGAATCATTCAATGGATCTGATCCGTGATATATCACCGGCCGTGCAAGAAATCACTCTTGGTGTGCTGAACCGAGCTTAAAGCTTATCGGATGATGTTGTCTGCGAGGCCTGGACCATGGTCATGCAAGATTTGTCTGATTCAAACGTAAATATCTGTCCGGTGATCGAGTATATACATTATTCATTGGGGACACCCCACAATATTTTAAGTTTGTAGCGACAAACAGTAGTTAGACCGTCTCACTGCACCACATCGCCAAAGCAAGATCGAAATGCTGCTTAGCTTCATCGAATGTGGTGAAGTAATGGACAGATGTGCCTGGGGCACGAAGCTTCCGGGCGGTATATCTTTGTATAATTAGATGGTGTTCGGATCAAAAGCAATAAAAAAGCGGCTTACATTTCACTGAATATCCCCACACCAAAATGGCTAGTGGCCACAAACCAGTTAAAATAATGAGCAGGGTCGAGGTTGATGAGTGTTTCGGTGGCGCTTGCACTAGACTCTGCTTCGTCTCCCCCATAGTTGGAAGAGGTATTGTCGAGACTGTTGTCAGCAGCGGCCGCACTAGACTCTGTGTCATCTCTCCCTGCACGATTTATGAGTAAAATGAAGGAGGAAAATGTAGGCGAGCGCACTGTACCTATTTGTGTATGGACTGGGCATACCTCATCTTCAGGTCGGTAAGGCCATGCAAATGGTTTCGGTGATGATGGGGGAACTGTGTGAAATGCGACGGTGACCAAGCACTTTGGTGATATCATAACAAAAACTTACCATGACCGCTCTGTACCAAATGTATGGCCTCGATGAATTGCTCCATCGTGAAACACGGGTGGCGGAGCATTTGTACAGGTTTACCGTGGGGGCATCTAACGTTGGAGCAGCTGTCGTTCATGTCGAGGAGAGACTATTGATACGGGGAGAATTAGGGTGTCGGTTCGAGTGCAAAAAATGAGGTATTTGTACCACTCACTCGCTGATTGGTATTGCTTGGTTGTAAAATATGTCTGAATTCATAGAAAAAAAACTTCGCAGCTGAGTAAGAAAAGTACATGTTAGTGGTTCAGGTCAGCACCGCACCTATACAAAACCAAGCGAAAAAAACAAGTGGTCAGTGAGCGAGATACCTAGTTCAAAAAATTGATACTCACCTCACATCCAGATGGCGCCCCCCAGATGGACGAGCACAGAGCAGTTACTCTGGCTGCAGAATGAGATACCTGGATACTTGCAAATGCAAAAAGAGAAGAAACTACCTCGCTTCTTTGATTCATTGTTCCCGAGGTGGTTCAGCGAATTTCCAGAGGTGATGGAACTAGATGGCAGCCCACCTTGTGATGAGAATGTTGGTGTCGATGAGCCCGACAGAGCAAACATCGAGACCGTTATCGACACAGCCCAGCTCAATTCTATAAACGCACCTGATTCAGTCGAACAAGAAGACAGCCAGTCCGACTCACCTCCAATGGGAGCGGCAGAACGACGCAAAGTATGTGGTGTTCACATTGACCTAATTATAGAATTTGACTTGGTTAGAAATTGCGGGAATGGTTCCGAAATAACTCAAAGGGAAAAACAACACCTGCCAGTGGTGGCAGCTCAGCCGGTAGAGCCCTGTCGGTACTACTTGGCCAACGCGCGCGAGGAACTCGAGACCTCAAAGAGATTGAAGTGTATTCAAAACTGCACTATGAATCAAAAGTCAAGCCGTTGGTTTCCGACACTCTTAAAAATAATGTTGTGCAACCTACCCAGAGGCTTAGTACGGTCCGGCAACACACCGCTGAATGCTTTGCGGATGAGTCAGAAGAAGTTAAGAAAGAAATTCGGGAGGAGACCGTACGTCTCAATGCTTCCAGAAGATTGGGTGATGTTGTGGGACAGCATCCGAGAACAAAGGAAGAAGTTTATCGGTAAGTGAACGTATTTGATTCATATTACTAAGTACGAATACTGATCACTCACTGTTTGAAGGACAATTCAAGAGCTGCCCTTGATTCTAGGTCAAGTTTTTGAGGAACTCTCAGCATTGACAGGCGGATGGCACTACACCCTTGTCATGGGTGGAGCTGACCCATTGTGTGAAGGTGACATCATGACGTTGAGGTATGTTATTCAAATTCCCTCTTCGCTACCATTACGTTTGTTGATTCATCAACAGTTACCACCACGGCAAAACCGCCGATGGTCTGAGCTTCAAGGCATCTACCCCGAACTTCCACGAACAGTATCTATTGCCATTCGAATGACACCTTGGGCACATCCATGGTAAGTAAAATTCTGGGCTACACGACTCAGAATTTATTATTAATGAAAAATACCATAGGTGCATCTTCAAAGTGTATATTGGCTCCCTCATCCACCCCAACCTCGTCTCGTCTTACACCTATCGACCTCATCACACTGGACGGATCTCCAAACGAGTCCTCACTTGGAGGGAACGTGATGTCCGGGCCTGTGGTTGATCCTTCTCTATTGCGAGAACAGGAGATCTTAGCGTTGAATCCCTACATCAGCAACCTGGACTTCGGTGGGTCTGCTGGAGCGAATGAACATGCTGACTGGTTGGCGAACACTAGTAGCGGTGACCCAAACCTCATCGCATCTCCTCATAACATGGCAGACATGCCAATCACTGCTTGGAAGTCAATGGTGCTCAATGAAGACCCGCTCACATCCCCCACCTTTAATCGCATTCAACAACGAGGTTCAAGCACAGTGGGTCAATCAGTCAACGCAGTCCCCCCCCTCCTACCTTGTCCGTTGTCACCAGTTCATACCACCCTCTTGCCCCAGCCCTCTTTGCTCTTTTCTGCATGTGAGGAGGTCAACGCGCTGTCTACGCCAGTTGAACACCGATCTTCGCCGGCTTCTCACCAGCAGTTGCCTCACGACAAACCCAATTCGGAGGTGAGGACGGTGTCTTCACCACCTATCATCCCTGCTGCCTCCAGCAGACGCTCAGGACGCGCACTACATCCTTCTACGCAAGCAGACGGAGCCAACAAAATTGGGGGCTATAACCCACAACACGAAACAAAGCTCGCGCCAAAGAGAAAGCAGACCGAAGCTCAGTGTGGTGCTGGAGGGTCGAAGAAAAAGTCCCGGAAGTAGTTACATCGTGTTTTGAATGTACCTACCTAGATAATATCATGTCCTTCAAACTTTGACGAAGTTGAATTATGCTAGACGTGAAATTCAATTACTGCAGCTATCTACACTCTACTGAGGGCATTAAGGTAGGTGATGTATCATAAAAACTTGAACACGCGATTACTGAAGCTGTGGGAGGAGGGAATATGTGATGCATCATTATGGGTATTGCCGCCACACTTGAAAATGCATGATATATCATGTTCTGAGGCATTAAGGTAGGCGATGTATCATCTGATACATCATATGTATTGCCACCGCGCTTGAAAATACATGATTAATCATTGAAATATTCAATTGGGAGGAGGGGATATATAATACTAATCAGCAGCTGTGCTTGTGTGCGACCAATGGTGACCCAACTGAGGCGGCCAGCTAAGAAATGAACCGATCACCCATCCAGTAGTATTTGGAGGATCATTTGACTCCTTTTCAGTGGGTGATATATCATTAAAATATTCAACTGTGGCTGCACGACTCGAAAGTACGTACCTGATGTATCAAGGTAAGTGATATATCACGGCTCTATGGCTGGTATACCCCACCGAAAAGGGTGATATATCATCAAAATATTCAATTGCAATTGTGGCTGTGTGACTTGAAAGTACGTACATCAAGGTAAGTGATATATCACGGCGCTATGGCTGGTATATCCCACTGAAAAGGATGATATATCATAAAAATATTCAATTGTGGCTGCGCGACTGTACCTGATGTATCAAGGTATGTGGTATATCACGGCTCTATGGCTGGTATATCCTCGGTAAGTATATGATATATCATGGCACTAGTATTATTGATGTATCATCTTCGGCTGGTATATCCTCAGTAAGTACATGATATATCATGGCGCTATGATTGATGTATCATTTTCCCACACATTGTGTCATAGACCAGGATTTATCACCTCCCTTCTACTATAAGAGGAATACAATACATCATAATGACACTATCGCCTGTTCTGGCCGCATTCTTCAAAAGGGAGAGGGTCCGGCTGGTACATTTGTACGGGTGTAGAAGGTGTTCTAGCCGCATCCTTCAAAAGGGAAGAGGGTCCGGCTGGTACATTTGTACGGGTGTAGAAAGTGTTCTGGCCGCATTCTTCAAAAGGGAAGAGGGTCCGGCTGGTACATTTGTACGGGTGTAGAAGGTGTTCTGGCCGCATCCCTCAAAAGGGAAGAGGGTCCGGCCGGTACATTTGTACAGGCGTAGAAAGTGTTCTGGCCGCATTCTTCAAAAGGGAAGAGGGTCCGGCCGGTACACTGGTACACCAGGTGCATTGTAACTCAGCTATGTACTTGGATTGGACTAGGCAATACATTACTTAAGTCATTAGTTAAGTGACTACGATCATCTTGTCCTTGAATGAATTTTCCCCGTCCAGCAAGAACCTTTCCCACAAGAGCACTTGTCGTTGTGCATAGGCCCGATGACCATCCTTTGTGGCTTTGTGGAATCTTCTTTCCCATCCTTCCTTCTTGTATCTAAACCAACTCACTGTCCACCCCATCTCATATTGAACCAAACTCAATTCCTCCTCCCACCTTTGCCATCTAGCCTTAGCCTTCAACCAGTTTACCCTGTAGACTAATACTTGTCATGTAATAATGTATCAATATTAAATGTCACTCACATTCATCCATCCATGCATCTTCATGAGAATCATGACCGTTATTGACCCTCCAAAACCAAGCTAGTCTGTCTGATCCCTGCCCATACCTGTTCTCCTCAGTAACTTCCCGGTCCACACTAAGCTGACTCGGCTGAATCTCTTGATAAACATTCTTCAGAGTATCTTCATATGCTCCTAGTCTCTGCATTGCATTCCTCGCCCTCTGATAGCTTCGAACACACTTGTCTATTTTGATCCAACAGCGATTAGCCTCCTGCTTTGACCTAGTGCCTGCCCATGTGGAATCTGCACTTCGAAAATGTTGATGGTAAATTATTGCTTTGTGACCGAGAACCTGCCGTAACTTTTCCAGGCAATCATTTGCATGACCCTGCCGTAAATGCAATTCTTCGGCTTGGAGAGCACCTAGGCCAAGGGCTAGAGCATCAGGGTGAGGTATTGATGATGGCATCCATATACCCATGGCTTCTGCCGCAACTTCCTCACTGGTCTCTTCAGAAGCCACTTCAGTATCTTCAGCTTCCCTTGCTTCTTCCTCCATATCAGCAGCACAAAATCTTGTGTCATCCATGTGTTCGGTACCTGCATCAACCTCAATGCCTTCTGTCATAGCATCAGCTACTTCATGAAATTGTGAGATTCTTGCAGCTAGTTTTTGTCGCTTTTCTTCAACCACTGCCTTCTGAGCAGCAGATGCATCTTTGGGAAGCTTCCGAATATCTACCCTCAATGCATCCCTAAAGCTGAATCTAGATGTGCCCTTAATGTGAACGTGATATAGTGACGTACTGTGCATCCTCCAAATGGATACCGTTGATGAGCCAAGATATTGATCCACATTTGCCAGTGTCAGCATATTCTGTCTCGGTTAATTTTAGCCGAATTTCCGCCATCGTTGGGGCTTCCAATCACTGCATCAGATGGTACTGCATATGGAAGTGAAAGGAACCTCGGAAGCACTTACCTTTATCTATCTTTAGCTGGTATATGTCAAGATGCTCTCCATGTTGTTCCATCGCTTGTGTCTCATCTTTCTCCCATGAGGAGACTTTGCTGACTTCCAATGAACTTGTGAGCTCTTCAAATGGGACCTTGGTATCATCAATGCCCTTATTGGCACGTTTGTACTTTTGTAAAAGCGTCTTAACTGCATGTGGCATTCAACTAATGTACAATTAATTCCAAATATGGGAACTTACCAATCTGGACAAGTTTTTTCCAATTTGAGTTCCGCATGTGATCATCGAGAATTTCTTGACGGTGTGCTTGGCTCATAGAACGTGCTGTTGGAGAGATCTTGTTAAAGGGAGCCCAGAGTGTCTCCAGAATTTCCCCATCGACCTGCCCAGCTCCTGCAATGAAGTTCAGGCTGTATCTAGGAAAACAAGCAAGTTTATGAGCGCTGAGGTGAAATTTCCCCACTGCAGCCACAATCTTGGTGTTGTCAGGGAGTGTCAAGTTATAGTAGTTGCTAACACGTTCTGCAAAATGAAGACTCCACTGGCAGCCCACGTCATAAATTACAAGGGAGTTGTCGATTGTTTCGCCAGCATGCTTAATAGCATTGCATATGGAGTAATCTATATTCATGTGGCTTGAAGTGATTTTGTCATCAACTCTGTCGATTAGTAGTATATTAAATAAGACTTGCCGTTCACCCTTCTGAAAGTCTACTATGCAGTGGGGAATGAAACATCCATGTCGAGCACAAGCCGTGGCCCCCACCCCTGTAGCTCAGAGGTTGCTTCGGTTTGTATTTGCTGCATTGACAGCACGGTGGTTGCTACAAGTAGATCTCTTCCAACATGTTCAGTGTACTAGTACTATAAATTAAGAAAAATGAACTCACCTCCCTACTCTCTGTAGCTGAGGCCAAGTGAGCTTGATATTCTCGCTCTGCAACCATATACCCTAATCCATCTGAGAGAAAGATGTCGAGTTTGGGCTGTCGCATGTTCATGTGCTGAGCGGTGAAATTTCCATCTACCACGAATCTCTTCATGATAAGCCACCTGCATTGAACATCAAAAGTCAGCGATATTGAACAATAGTAATTTTTGGTGAGTTATTTGCAACTAAGGCAGCCTGGCCAGAGTGACCTTTGCGCACTATACAGTACGACCGGCCGAGCCCCCACAGTGTTCAAACAGCTGGCCAGGGCACCTGCACTGGCCGTAGGAGTGGTACTGGCCAGCTCCTATGTACCAGGTGTACCGGCCAGAGTTCACCGGAGGTCAACAGCTGTAAGGGCGTGTGCACAATGTAGCAAACGACCAGCCACTGTCTAGCTATTGTTGGCTTGCACAAGTAGTAATAACCAACTTGCCATTCATACTTCTGCTTCCAATGAAGAGGCATGTTGATTCCTGGCTGAGGACATGAAGGGCAAAAGAGGGCGAGATCTCCTGGGCCAGGTCCTGATTCTGTATCATGGCCAAATCCAAACCATTTCCGGTTCTTCAAGTCACGCCACAGGCGAGATACCCTCATGAGTTCACGATATCGATCCTACAGATACTGTTAGTATTCAGATTACAAGTATATATTTTTTTCACTCACCGGGACAGTATCTGGAAATGCGTTATTGGTCAAGCGCGTGAGTTTCTCATAGAAGCTCCTGGCCGAAGTCTTGCATTCCAAGGTGTCGATGAGAAAATGATCCAGTACTTCAAAGGTAAAAGCAGTCCTAGGCCGCGTGGAACTGGCAGGAAAAAGTCCTGCTCTGAGGAGCTGCAAGTGCTGAGGATTTGATCCCAGGCAATGACACCATGACACAACGTGTGTGAACACTCCAGATGAATGTACAACAGTTATAGGGGTGGTGTCGTGAGGTGAGGAGCCTGCCTCTGTGACATCATCCACTCTCTCGTCTTGATGCCCATTCATTTCCAAAGCTCCATGCAAAGGACAAGGTTCTCCCCCGTGGCCCAAGTACCATATGAATCCCAGCTCAGAAAGAGTGACATTGTGGAAGCACATATTGTTCCAAAATTGGATTTTGTGGAAAGGTAATGACTGATGCGATCTGATCAAGCAAGGGCGACACCAGCCATGGTCACCAGTGCAAGTCACACAATTGAATGTGGCCTCAGCACTTTGACAAGTCTCGCAGATCCCTGCACGAGCAAATGTTTCTGAACCTAGGATGATGTCTAGATACACATCTCGGTAAGCAAGATACTCTCCTATGAAGTCATTTTGTGTCTATATGGTGTATGAGAAGGCAGTTAATAGCGAATTAGATACTCCTAGACATACCTTTGTTTTCCTTGGTTGGTGACAAACCTCTGTGTCCAGAAAAAGGTCACTGAAACATTCCTGATATGCTTCAGCATCCAGAGGTTCTGCAGGGTCCTCTCTAATACGTTTCCTTGGGCTGGAGGAGGAGGAGGAGGAAGGTTCCACAGATGTTTCGTACAGTGGATCAGCACAAGATTCAACCCATGAGGACTTTTTGCTCCTGCTTGTTGTAGGTTTGTAGACAACATAGTCCACATCCAGGTCTTTTCGTTTGGATAGGCTACCTCTGTCTTTAAAAGAATAAGAAACTGCCTTGAGACGATTTTTTTTCTGCCCAGACATGATGTCTTGACCAAGAAATGAAAATCTCAAAAATTACTATTACTCTAATCAAATCCGGAAATCTGCCCTATGAACTCTGGAATCCTTGCTTCCCAACACTACCATTCTTTTCGCCCTTCTTCCCCCGAACAGGTTTTCCTCCCTTACCTGCCCCCACTTTAATGAGAAATTCCTTGTCCATTTGAAACTGTGGTCTAGGAATATTCTGCCGGTCATGGACTTTATCCTTGACAAAGTGGGCAATTACAATCCTCTCCCCATCACCCCACCATGGGACCCCATGCTCGAGTACCTTACCACAAATGTAAACCATGGTCCCAGGGCTGTATTCTAGCTCCGCACCCAGATCTGGCAGATCTAGTATAGCTTGGTGACCTTTGCCGAGGCTCACCAAAAGATCATAGAATGATGGCGACGCTCCTGGATCTCGATGATGTGGCATCTCTCGGTTGACAATGACTTCGATTCCGGAAAACTCGGAGGGCCAAACAACCGGATGTGAAGTCTTGACCATAAGCTTAAGGCTAGAGACAGATTGCATCCCGGCAAGATACTGATGCGGTGCAATTATACTAGTGATAGCTGACCAGAATTGTTCTGTTGCTGTCATTTCGGACAACCAAAGTCGAACTGCAGGTAACGGCAGGGTGGATGATTGGTATAAAAGGTCCTGAAGCCGCTAACTCAATTAAGTCACTTTTGTCTTGGTCAGATGTGAGAAAAAAATTACCTCATGCCGTTGCATGAATCCGCCTGGGCATAGAGTCACCCGCCCAGCTCCAAATTCTCCTCCGCCTGAAGGTATTGCAAAACCTTGTGAACGCCAAGGCCCCTTTTCCTCTTCAGTTGCCTTAGGCAAAGACCGATCAAGGACGGGTCTGAGCAATTTGATGGACTCATTGACATGTTCCTAGATATAAAGAGTTTAAAATATGTTTGATATATCCGTGAGAGCCGTACCACTCGATCAGCCGTCAGGATCTTGGGCAGATACCAAGTCAGTATCCTTCCGTGCTTATCAACCAGTGTGGTGGGCTCGGTTATGTGACCAAATGAAGGAGTTGCGAAATACTTGGCGAGTTTCTGTCTTTGTTGCGTAGCATTTGATGGGTGTGACGCCTTAGCAGAGTCTGCAAATCGATCGACATCCCAATCTGTTTGTACTGGAGTGAAATATTTCAATGTGGATACTGCGGCCAAAATCTACAAACTTACAACTATTAACTGCTGCGTAAGCAATGCTTACTGCAGCCCTTGAAATTTCAATATCGGTAATGACCTTGGCATCAGCACCACTATTACTACTAGTGGATGGTACTAGTAGGTTCTGCCACTGGATCCACAGTCTCGCCCTAAGTTAAATCACGGTCGTTAAGTGGCGCAGAACTACAACTCGGAACAGACTTACTTGGCTCTTTGAAGTAATCTATCATCAAGTTCAGCCTGCGAGAACAATTCAAATGGTGAGCAATCCCACAGTAGTTGATCTACACGGCTAGCGAGCTTTTTGGCCAGTGAGGCCACTGGATCCCCCATTGTAGCTCGGACGGTAGACATGTTGAAAAAAATTTCCAACCCATCAGATCTAAACTATAAATGAATGTTGTTGAAGTCCGACGTTAATGTAACTAAATGGAGAATGGTGTAAGTACCAAATTGAGATAATTCCTAGACCTAGCGCCCATTAAATTAACGTGGATCAGAGTGAATTTAAACAAAACAGAACATCACAATAAACACTCTACGATCAAAGGAAGGTTGTGGGAAAGTGGTTGCTCATCACTGTCGCTGCGAGACAGTGATGAGCAACCACTTTCCCACAGTTGAGCAGTATAGTCTGTGAACACATGAGGTAAAAAAAAATTAGGAAGCCCTACCACAACGCGCCCATAATGCTATGGCTGCAAACATTCTTTGATAGGGTTTAGGTAGTGCCTATGATTTTCGAAGTTGAACATGTAGAATAACGAGCGGCTAATAAGAACTCACCAACAGTGCAGAATGAGTAATGCTTTGGGCATTCCGAAAGGGGGATGGATGGGTAGGTACGAGGGGACCATGCACAGCCACCACAATGGGGTGATGAGTGGAATGGGCGGTGTGGTGTTGACAACCAACAGTGCAGAATGAGTAATGCTATGGGCATTCCAAAAGGGGGATGGGTGAGTAGGTACAAGTGGACCATGCACAGCGGCCACAATGGGGTGGTGAGTAAAATGAGCAGCGTGGTATTGACATCTAATAAGAACTCACCGACGGTGTTGTATGATAAGCTGGAGGGGGGATGGGTAGGTAGGTACAAGTGGACCATGCATGGCGACCACAATGGGGTGGTGAGTAAAATGAGCAGTGTGGTATTGACATCTAATAAGAACTCACCGACGGTGTTGGATGATAAGCTGGAGGGGGGATGGGTAGGTAGGTACAAGTGGACCATGCATGGCGACCACAATGGGGTGGTGAGTAAAATGGGCAGTGTAGTATTGACATCAAATAAGAACTCACCGACGGTGCTGGATGATAACCCATATGACAATGCGGTGGTGAGTAAAATGGGCAGTGTAGTATTGACATCTAATAAGAACTCACCGACGGCGCAGAATGAATAATGCTATGGGCATTCTGAAAGGGGGACAGGGTGGGTAGGTACAAGTGGACTATGCACAGCGGCCACAATGGGGTGGTGAGTAAAATGGGCAGTATGGTGTTGACATCTAATAAGAACTCACCGACGGTGCTGGATGATAACCCATATGTAACTCTGGAGGGGGGATGGGTGGGTAGGTACAAGTGGACCATGCACGGCAGCCATAATGTGGTGAAGTGTAACAATTTATTTGTGTGCAGTCACAATGAAACAGGGAAGCTTTACTTGTCAGTTAAATACATCTATCCGATATTATTCTGGAAAACAAATGAACACCCCCTATCAATATCTATCCAATATTCTAACTGTCAAACCAACAAACACTCTAGTACATCTACACCGACGTGCGACATATAATCTTGTACTACATCTAGTATGCCGACATGCGACATAATGGAGATTGTGTTTGATAATGTTCAGTCCCACACTTTTGTAGTCACATGATCTCATTATCTGGCTCTAGGCCACGTTAATTATAGTGTAAATTTAATTAGATAGATCATAAGACACTATTAGATACATGACAAGGCGTTTCGAAGAGTAATACAGCTGAAGAAACAGCTAATACAAGGCCGGTGTGGAGGGGCCCTCTCCACACTGGTCTTGTACCTGCCAACTACAATACATAGTAATCAATCTAAATAAAAATAGGTATTATCTGTGAACACTCGTCAGTACCTGTGAAGTCAAAAACATTTAACGCCACCTTTTTATTACTTGTGATCATGTAAGATATCTGCAAGAATAGCGGTCAGTGCCTGCAAAGTGTATATACGTGAAATTACCTTGTTTTCTAGGAAGAAATAATTAGGCGCTCCCTCCAAGCCCCAAGGTTCCAAATAAATGGAAGAGGAGTATAGGCGCACCAGTGTGGGCACTATACCTCCCCCCCAGCCCCCAATAATTCAAATAAATGGAAGAGGAGTATAGGCGCACCAGTGTGGGCACTATACCTCCCCCCCAGCCCCCAATAACCCAAGTAAATGGAGGAGGAGTATAGGCGCACCAGTGTGGGCACTATAACTCCCCCCAGCCCCCAGTAACCCAAGTAGATGGAGGAGGAGTATAGGCGCACCATTGTGGGCACTATAACTCCCCCCAGCCCCCAGTAACCCAAGTAGATGGAGGAGGAGTATAGGCGCACCATTGTGGGCACTATACCTCCCCCCAGCCCCCAATGACAACAATGAAACACTGTAAAAAAAGACAAATGGTAAGCGCAGGAGAGCTTTGGATCAGACTGACCTTAGATAGAGGAGAGCAGATGACGGAAAGTAGGGTAGAAGATAATCAAATACTATAAAAATGACAGAAGGTAAGCGTCGGAGAGTTCTAGAGAAGACGGACCTTAGAGAATATAACAAACCTTGAGGAGAGGAGGGCGGCGGGTGACAGAGAAACACTATGAAGAATAAAACAGTAAGCGCCACAGAACATGAGAGCAGACTCACCTGAGGGAATATAACCTAGAGAAAAGGAAACAATCAGTAAGGGACGCAAGGTAAGACGATATTTACCTTGCTGCATGCAGAATGCTCAGTGACCCATTAGCCACTTACGCAGCTGCAGACTGCGTAAGTAGCTAATGGGATGGGCCCAGGGTTTGATGAGGAGTGAGGAAAGAGTGAGGAAAGAGACGGATAAAATTGATGGAGAGTGGCAGGCATATCAACCGTGGGAATGTTGTGGCTGCTGGCTATATGCCGCAGCGTGTTTGATTCTGTTTGTTTGTTGATTGAAATGTGTTCAAGTCCCACGCGATCACTGTGATCCATTGGTTTGAAATGTTTCAAGTCCAAATTTCATTGTCTTGCGTCCTTCCACTGGCCAGCACCGGTTCTACGCCTCGAAGCTTCTACGTTCTACGTCTTGTGCTTCTACATCACGTGCTCTGCTTCATCTCTTACTTCGTCTGGCGCCTCGTCTCCTCCCTATGCCGCCAAAAAAGAAGAATACCGCTAAGAAATCTGCTGGTGGCACTGCTGACCGAGTCAGTGGTCCTCTTGGCTCTCCAGTGCGCAATGGGGAAGAGGTATTGCCAACTGTTTCCGCGGAGCCTGAGCTGCCTGCAGAGACCCACAGCCTGGTAAGTCCTCCCTCCATAGTGTCTGTCTCATCTGGCTGATTGAGTCATTAGTGGTGTCTAATTTGCCGTGACAGGTGCTGATGGTGATGTCATACTATACCAGTGTGATAGTTGCCCACAGCGTCATGTGCAGTCACTGTATCAATGTCCCTGCCGGCCATCTGGACGCTGTACGCCACATCAATGTCGTATTTGTCTGCTTGTCCTGTCATTCTGAGCGTACCCGCAGAAACCCGGCTCCCTACTTTGTGAGTATCTGTCTTTTTTTATTTATTTATTTTGACGGCGCTAACAATTCAATGACTACAGGGATTCTACAGCACCAACTTGCCAGAGAAAGGAGGCCATCCTGTCCTGCCGGATTTCCTGCAACTCAGAGGAAAATTCGAGACTGCGTCGTGCTCACTATTGGCCTCTACTCCCGTCGCCATCATTCACTTCATCGTCGGCGCAAACGATGAAGTGATTACGCCCGTTCCCATCCTTTCCCGCTACCTGGAACACTTTTACCCCAATGGTGGGTACACTTACCTGGAGGTCGTGTTCGACGTTGCAACACACCAGAAGATCAACGACTATAATCACCTGCAGGACGCGAGGGTCGCTCACCTTAAGCGACATCTTGGGCCCGCTGGACGCATTTTTCGCATTTTTTTCCAATCACTCCGAACAGGACAGCGGGTGGCTATTTGCAGGTAAGGTAAAAGGTAAATTCATTGCTATGAGCGTCTCCCAGGTAATTAACTTATGTATTCTTCATATTCTTTGCTAATTTGTGTTCTAGGTACTATCTACCGTGTTCGCACCTTACATTTCGCTTCTCAAGGCCGCCAACATTGTCTTTCTCGTGTGTGGCTCTATTGTCACATATGAGGACTCCTTCGTTGAGCTCAAGCAGGCCATCCTCGACCTCAAGGTAGCCTCGGCCATCGTTTTTCCCGCGACAAGGTTCCAACCGCTCGTCGCCACTGAACTTTTTATTGGCCATGGCAGAGCTTGTTATGGTCAAACAACTCGATCTCCAGAAGACGTTTCCGACTTTGCTCTCCCTTTCAAACCGCCTTGGACTACATACCAACGTCATCGTGATGACGACCGTGGATGACGCCGTCCAGCTATCAGTCACCACGTTTGCGCGTGCCCACCCACAAACAAAGCCATGGGGCATCGACGTCCCTGCGCAATGCCCTCTCTGCGGATCAACAAGCAGCTGGTCAGAGAAGGTGGGTGTGATGGCTCCAGCTCAGGCCACTGTTATCAACTACGTATACACCTGCACGTATGTTGAATGCGGTAAGCGCCAGGGAAAGTCTCCCCATAGGTTCGATATTGCAAAACCTCCAGGTTTTCTTGTCGGTGCGGCCAAAAGCAAAACCAGTGGTTGGTTCCAGTCCCCTTGCACCATCTTTCCACCTCCGCCTCCTGTTCAGTCTTCACCTATTTTGCCCACGTCGTCCATCACCACAGCCAAGCGTAGCAGGGAGCCTGAGAGTGTAGAAATGACTGAGTCTACTAGGAAGAGGGCACGCAACTGAAATATTTTGCACTAGTTACTTGTGTAGATTTTTTTGCAAATGATTTCATTGGTCGACCTGAATTTGTGTATGTATCCTTGTGATGTTTAAAATGTCACACAATCGTGCGAAGTGTAACGTGATGGCGCAGAATGTCATGTGATCGTGTTTCAAAAAATATCTCTCATGTGTGCGGCCGACTGTTGGCTACGTGTCGCAAACCTTTGACCTCCTTGCTCTCCTTGCTTATTCCCATTACTAAAAACTCAACATGGACGAATGGTATGATACTTTCGAGGCAACACTAACCCACCACCAGGATGACTTTGTCACCGCTTTGCCAGACACTCGTGGGAAAATTTTAAAGATAGTACGCGATGAGATTGTCACAATGCACGATTCACTGGAGGATCCTGTTGTCTTGCCGAAGCGTTTGAAAAAGGTTTGCATCACATAATTGATATTTAATTGTACTTATTTTACTGGACACATAAAGGCTATCAGGCGCTACTATCTGCAGTTCTTAACCGACGAGGAGGATATACGAGCTGAAGAACAGATCCTGGGAGATGAACAGGACCAAGAACCTTGTGGTGTGTCCCCTGAGCAGAGGGAGGTGGCAGCTCGTCCAAAGGATGCTGGATTCTACAAGAAGGAACTTACCGACTGGGATGTGGCGCAGAAGCTCTTTAAGGTGGAAATGGATGACTATGACAAGGAGGAACAATCAAAGTTAGGGGTAAAACGCTCAATTAAATTCCGTACGGGACACGTGAGGGACTGGTTTAACGATATGAGCCGTGCTGAACGGAAGGAGGTAGAGGACGCGAAGGACAAGTGGAATAAGGAAGGTGCACCAGCAGAATCGCAGGCAATGTGAGTAGCTATATTCTCTACTCAGCGTCTCTGATAACTGTGTACACTGGCAGGTATAGAAAGAGAAACCTCAAGAAAGTCCTTGATGATTTTACAGAACAAATTCGTCATACAATGGGATGTCGCATTGTGATGCTAGTTAGTCACAAAAAAAAATCTGATCAGACTCTCAGTGTCGCCGTGTGAGTCTAATCTCGATACTGTCTTGTTGCACTAAATTAACTCAATGTCATTGTTGTCCAGCCACGAGTCTAAGCCCTTGAATAGCAACAAGCCATTCACGCAAAGTTCTCGAGGCTGCAAAGAATGGACGTCTGATGGGTTTGAAAAATTTGCTGAGTGGTCCAAGTTGGAATTCTGTAAGTTTCATTGTCGTATTGACTACAATTATACTAAAAGAATAATAAGACCCTGAGGACGAGGAGGATAAGTCAGATGAGGAGGACGAGGACAATGATACAAAGGAGAAGTTGCCTGAACTTGTCCTTGACAACAAAGGCTATGCAAAGCTGCCTTCACGCGCTGGCATCCACACCAGAGGACAGCAAGAGTTGGTCCGTCGGATTTTCCATGCGTCATACAGTGAGTTGGTGTCTGTTCGACTTTCAGGGGACTTACAGTTGGTTAAACAGAAGTCTTCACTAAGAGTTCCAAGCCAGTACCTTGGCGTGAGGTCATCGCCAACCCGAGTTTGTACTTGGATCTGGATTGCCTCCCAGAGGACTTCTTGCTGAGGGACCCTTCTCATTTGAGGGCAAGCGACATTACCAAGCTTTGGGATCATTGGGAAGTTAGACGTGCAAACAAGGACAGACTGATTATTTTCCTTGCAGGCAAGCTTGGCGATATGAGCAAAGAAAGCCTGAAGAATGCGGTTCCCTATCAGGGGAACCAAAAAAAAAGGACTACAAGGAAATCGACGACAAAGACAAGGATCCTACCTCAGGCAAGATATCCACGGCACATACTGACTGCCCGGCCGAGTCCAAGGCTGCCTCCAAATCATCGGCCAGCACGCGCCCTACCCCACGTACCACAAGGCCGGCCGAGTCCAAGGCTGCCTCCAAAGCATCTGCCAGCACGCACCCCACCCCACGTATCACAGGGCCGGCCGAAGGTGATTCTTCAGACGAGGAATCGGCTGCAGTGACGTTTGCCAGACGTACAGCAGGGCCGGCCGCTCGACCATCTGGTGCTCAAGACGGTGCACCAGCAGTGGTTCCCATGAAGGATCGTGTGCGTTTCTTGAAGTCCCTTAGCAGTCATAATGGATACCTGCTGTTGGTCGAAGGTATCAGAGACTTGGAGAAGGTAGGTTGTTATTGAATGAATCTAACTAGATACTCATGCAGTCCAGGAATCCAATTCTGACCAGCAAAAGGGCTGGCCCACATGGGCGACGTGGTCTTGGGAAGGATCATACCTTCCCAATTCTGTACACTCCGAAGATGGCACAGTGCTGAAATTCTTGGAGACAGCCACATCTGCCAAGATCACCAGCTTGGCCTCAGGAATGTGGGTCACTCTTGGTCTCGGCTTACTGCTTAGAGAATGTAAGCGAGCTATTGAGTATGAGGCGGATGAGCCGCCCCAGAACACCCCCACTTACATTGGCACCTCGACCTTGGGTATCAAAATCCTCGTACTTGTTGAAGAGGCAGTTGACACTGTCAGGGGCGGGATTCTCCGGCTGGTTAAGGGACGGGAGGGCCAGCAGAAACGTGACATGATTGTTGGGACTGCCAATGGTGATGGCGCCGCACATTCAACTCACTCCTCGGCAGTTGGGGAGAAGAGAACTACAGAGGAGGTTGAAAGGTCGGAAGCGGAAGAGAGGCAGAAAGACCAGGAAAGGTCAGAGCTGGAGGACGAGCAGCTGACAGAGGAAGATTTACAGAAGTTGGAGGAGGCAAAACAGACGGGTGAGACGTTGAAGGAGGATATACCGAGGCTCCAGGAGGAGAAGCGGAAGCTGGTGGAGGAGAAGCAGCGTCTTGTGGAGGTAAATGAGTCCCTGCAGAGGCAAATGATGGAGGTGCAGCACGATGACGACAATGGCATGGATGAGGCGGAGCCAGAGGTGAGTGTAAAGGTGAAGGGGAAAAAAAGGAGCAAGTCTGGTGGATCTGGAAAGCCAAGCAAGGTCGCCAAGACTGATGACATCCGCCGATCCTCCAGATCTAGGCTGCCCTCCAAGAAAGCAATGAAATCTTAGCATGTCTGTCACTTCATTTGTATATCACACATCCATATGTCGCTTGAAGTGTTTTGTGTCATAGATCTGTAACTTGAACTCTTGAACAATACACATCTATTTATATATTTAAGTGCCAGCCAACCTGCAGCTACCAGTATCTCAGCCAGAATGTTAGCATCTGGCCAGTCACAATCACACATATCTGACTGAGCAGGTTTACAAGTCAGGTGGTTACATGTTCGACCTACAGGAACATTAAGAAATGAATTGCGGCCAGACCCACCCATACGGGCTGGCCAGATCTACTCGCCATATAGGTAACAGAACCCTGGCCGGTAGCTGGCCAGACTCAAATGTACATGCCGGCCGGAGCTACTCTACACATAGGTAGCGACAGATCAGGCCGGTATCCTGATGTATTTCACACCTGGCCAGAACTACTTTTGCAGGCTGGCCAGACCTGCTGCTACATGTTGGTTAATATATGTATCTGGCCAGAACCAAAGCTACACCCTGGCCGGACCTACTCTACACATAGGTAGTGATAGATAGGCCGGTATGCTAATGTACTAACACCCGGCCAGAACAGTTCCTACGCATGTGTAACACCAGGGCTGGCCAGTACAATGCTGTCAAGGCCACCCGGCCAGACTCAGTCCTACACCACTGACCAGACCTCCTCCCATACGTAGGATAAGAGCTGGCCAGGGATTGTAGTATATTATTTTTCTGGCCAGACAGGGCTCTGCATAGCTGGCCAGAACTGTTGATACAGAATTGTGATTATGGGTCACCCAGCCAGAACTAGGGCTGCACACCGTCACCGTAATATACGGGGTGTACGGCGACCGTCAACGGGTACGGTTACCGTACCGGCGGGTCTGCAAAGGGAGGTAGACACGTACGGTGTACGGCAAAACTGTAGACACGTACGGTGTACAGCAAAACTGTACACCGTGCAAGCCGTCTTCTATACGGCCGTCAACGGTAACTTTACGGCCTATACAGTTGGAAAGGGTGCCGGTTTATCCGGTAGCTTCTTGCCCTGAATTGCCATGCCCTGCACCACCGATGATGATGACAGCGACAAGTCTGATGGCTTTCTGCGTGTGCTTAACACTAATGGAAGCATCACTGTCAGTATGTTTGTTATAATATTTACTGAAACTTTCCTAGTTACTTGCTTTTTGTATCCTGAGCTGGCATTTCTGCTCACAATGTCCTCGCCTGCCAATGAACCACAATTCGAGACCGTCCTCGGTCGCGGGCTCCATGTCAAAAATACTGCACGCTTGACTGAGAGTATCACGGCGGAATTGGAAGGTAGTCAAGACGTTCCTGCTGTGAAGTCTAAGCCACGGAGAAGCAAGAAGACAAAAACCCGGGCCACCCAGAATCGCTTCGATGGTCTTACCATTGAGGGTGACTTGGATGATGAAGGGAGTGATTTTACAAGTCCTTCAACTTCGCAGTCAGACACTAGTACATCAGACTCTGATCAAGAAACCGATGTCATCGAAATTACAAATGAAGAGGTGAGTTTAATATGGCTCTACAACATTAAATGTGTGCTCAACCTTATGCAAAATAAGCTCGCTCACTTATTACCTTCAAAAACGGTTCCGGAACACTCAAACGGGCGCAACAAGCGCAAGCGCTTGGACAAAAGGTCAACTTGGACCACTCAGACACCCACCAACAGCGGGGCTTCAGCCACTATCGCTACAGCAGCTATACAAGAAAGTGTCATTGAAGAAGATGTCGCACCTGTTCAAAGTTCTGTCCTCTCTGCCAAGGTATAGTCGTTTGCTGTCCCATCCAGTATTAGTACTTACATACAATATCATCAGGCTGCCAAGCGGAACCCAATATATTATTTCTATGAGGTTGTACAGTTGAACGCTGCGGGTCATGCTGGTGACGCAGGAGACAAACACTATAAGTGTTACTTGGGTAATCGGAAGGTCCTCACCATCACACGGGCGATGAAAAGCAGTCTGAATGGTAAGTAGTATCGTCACTAGCATATTTGCTAATACAATATAACTATCAGGTTTGATCGGGCATCTAAAGACGCATTTTCCGCCTATGTATCGGTTATACCTAGTCATGAAGTCTCATGGAACACCTCTGACTGAAGACGAGCTCAAATTAGCATGCGGTGAAAAAGTTCTTGATCCGGACGCAGCAGCAGCATACTTGATGCAACTCGAGCAAGCGTCTGCGAATCTTGTTGATGCCTTCAATAAGCAAGTCAACAAAGCATTTGGAGACTGGAGCCAAGAAAAATTCGAGGACCTGCTTGCAAAATGGCTCGTCGCATGTGATCAACCATTCGAAGAGGTTGAAAAACCAGAGTTCAAAGCATTCGTAGAGTACACACACCGAGGTTCACTCCGTATTCCTGGACGGATGGCAATCAAGCGACGTATCATGAAGATGGGTGATGAGACTACTGAAGGAATCAAAAACATGATTCAGGTAGGTTGAATCATTCAAAAAAGTATTCACGTTTCTCATCTATTAACAGGAACTCGAGGCAAAAGTAAGCCTTTCTCTCGACACGTGGACCTCAAGCAATCAGTTCGCGTTCCTTGCAATTATCATGCATTACGTGACTAACGACTGGCAGTTGGGTATGTTCGTCCTATTATTTTGTGTACCCAGCATCTCAATTTCAACCAGAGGAGCTTTTGATCAATTTTCGTGAAATTATTGGGGAACACAGTGGTGTAAATCTTGCCGAAGCTGTTTGGAATACACTGGAACTTTATGGGCTCAAAGATCGGGTACGAAGCAGCATGTTACATGATTTATTCACTTCACTCATTCTGATATCGTAGATCATGGGTGTTGTATGTGATAATGCTACAAACAACGATACCCTACTCGAATCTCTTGAGAACCGATGCGCTGCCGAAGGAATCGAATTCTCACACATGAAAGCACGCATTCGTTGCTTACCCCATATTGTACACCTATCAGCAATGCGACTTCTTGAGGGTATTGGTGCTATCAAGCCAGATTCGAGGCATGGAGAGTCTGCATACCAGGACTCGGTTACCACTCCCATAGACCGCGAGTACGATGACAACGCTGCTCTTCTTGACGAAGCAGAAGAGGACAGTGAGCAGTTCCCAGCACTGCAGGGGGTTCTTTTTGCTGTAGACAAGGTAAACAATGAGACATTCAAAATCAAGGAACACATCGCTAACAAATGAATCCTTTCATACAACAGCTTCAAAAGATCGTTCGTTCAGTTCGGTCAAGCCCGCAGCGACACAAGGCATGGCTTGCAGAGGTGACAATGTCACTCAAGAAAACAGAGAACGCTCTCAATCAAGTGGCACTCATGCTTATTCTGGATGTCAAGACTCGCTGGTCTTCAACTCATCAGATGCTTCGTAAGTACAGTGTTATAATTTGTGATTGAGTGCTAATCAAATTTGCAGGTCGTGCATTGGATTTTCGAAAAGCTATCAACGACTTTGTGGCGAAGACACGCGAACTACATCAATACGAACTTTCTGATGATGATTGGCAGTCAATCAAACTAGTAACAGGGTGGCTGAAGGCGTTCCGGTCAGCTACTACTCAAATGTCAACAACCAAGCGCCCAATGCTCTCTTCAGCCCATGCTATATTTCGAGGTCTCGAGGAATCGCTTCGGGATGATCTAGCGAACCTTCCGGATTCAGCACCAGCAAAAATTCGACTGGCATTGATCAATGCACATCGGAAGCTCAGCGACTACTTTTTCAAGATCGATGATTCACCATATTATGTCTGGGCTTCAAGTAAGTTTTGTACTACAATTTATATTTCTAGTTTGATAGCTAATCTAGTTCAAGTACTCGATCCCCACATCACTTACGAAGGTCTCCGTGACGACTGTGGTGCCGATGACGAAAGTGCACGATTGCAAATTGACTCGCTGAAGAACGACCTACACGCCCTGTATAAAGCTGACTATATCGCTACATCCGTTGCACAGGACTGTGCACCATCTACCAGCACAGGTCACCGTGCAGATGTGTCAGATGGCAGAATGTCCCCATCAAAGGTGAACTTTACAGCAAGGTATAAGAAGCGGTTGAATCTGTCAGTGGATGAATTCGAGGAGTACCTGAAGCTTCCGCAAGAGGACTTTGACCTTTGCGACCCCATTCAATGGTGGGCAGGTCGTCGAGCACAGTTTCCGAACCTCTCTCGACTTGCGCGTGATATCCTTTCAATACCTGGTGAGTACTTACTCCATGTCCCAGGTGTCTGTACTTAGTTATCTTCTTTGTAGGATCTGCTGTTGCTGTTGAACGAATTTTCTCTGGTGGTCGTGACACGGTTTCACTGCGGCGCGCAAGTCTCAAGCCTGAGACTATCAGGACATTGATGCTCGTGAAGGCAAGGCTTCGTTTGAGTCGTTCATAGTTTATTTGCATTCCATATGTACCGTACATCACCGTATACGTCCGTATAATAGTCCATACCGTACCGTCCACTTCGTCCACCACCAATGTCATGTATGGTATACGGGTTAGCCATATACCATATTTATACCGTATGCATACGGCCGCACACCGTATACGGTACGGTGTGCAGCCCTAGCCAGAACCCACTTTACATAGAGTCACATGAGCAAAAGTGGGATCGGCCAGTACCATATCTACATATATCTACTACTACCGGCCGGTGTCCGGCTGGACACAATCTACAGCCATTTTGCATGTCCGGCGTACTGGTTCTACGTCCAAAATGACTGAATGGTCTGACTAGTGATGATATTTAACACCCTTCTGAGTGGTTTGTGAGTATCTGTGCAAACATCCTGGACAGATCTGTACAGATGGACAGAGAATTATTTTGGTCCTTACTGGGTGGGTCTGTGGGTGTCTGTGCAGAGATCTACAGAAAAAATTCTACTGTGGCAAACTAGCTAGTAGTGACCACTGACCAAGCTGTACATATGGCATGCTGTCCAGATCTGTACAGAGCCCAGTAATTTACTGATGCATGGTAAAATGAATTTTCAGAGATTCATGGCTATGTACCAATAACTAATATTTATTGCTGTATACATAGGTATATTCAGCAGTAGCAGAATGATATCATCCTATACTTCCCACGACCACAAAATCGAGGACTCATCAATTCACTGATGGAAGCATCACCAACTCGAAAGGAACCACCTTATATCGAAATGACGCTCAAGGGTCACGAAGGTGCAGTGGCCGATGTCGACGGGGTGATCGATGTCGACGGGGTGACCGGCGTAGCTTTCATACCTCATAGCCGTCTCCTCGTCACTTCCGCTCACGACAAAAGTCTTCGGGTATGGAATTTGGACACGGGGAAACAAGTGGGGAAGCCCTTGTTGGATCACGATGGTGGAGTATCGACGGTCGCAGCATCCTCCGATGGGCGTTGGATTGTGAGTGCAGCAGCGAACGGAAGCATCCTGGTCTGGGAAGTTGCAACAAACAAGACAGAGCTCAAGAGAGAGCCCGTCTCATTCAAGGGCCATGAAGATTATGTTCGGAGCGTCATATTTGCACCGGACAGCGAGACATTTGCAAGTGCATCATATGACAAGACGGTGTGTGTGTGGAAGAGGGAGACGGGGGAAATAGTCCTCGAACCACTCAAAGTGGGCAACTATGCATTCTCGGTGGCGTACTCCCCCAATGGGAGAAAACTAGCAGCAGGCACCAAAGAACACATCATCGTTTGGAACCCAGCAACTGGAGAACAGCTGCTGAAAATAGAGCAGCGGGCATGGCAAGTCGCATTCACTCCAGATGGTCTCCGTCTCGTCAGTGGAAACTGGAAAGACATCCGAATTTCAGATGCAGCCACAGGAGACATCATCAAACAGTTTGACGCGCACAACGAACTCTTTTTGTCGCTGGCCATCTCTCCCAATGGCACAAAATTCGCCACCACTTCACATGACAAGACGATGCGGTTCTTTGACCTGACCACATTCGAACCCATCGGCGAGCCACTCGAGCACCCTGATGGCGCCCGGAGTGTGGCTTTTTCCGAGGACAGTCAGCTCATTGCAACTGGCTGTTATGACAACCTCGTTCGCACATGGACAGTTCCCCAGACCGAATTAGAGAAGGCCTCCAACAAGTGAGTAAATTCTCTCATCATCTCATGCTTCACGCTGACCTGTCATACAGTCCGCACACAAAATTCTAAAAGTACCCTTTCACGCTTGTTGGTTGTACTATCCCTCACTGTAGTCCTGCAGAAGCCCATCCAAGGCACACAGCCTCGCCCAAGACGTGCTGCGATCCCGATTGGGTTCTTCGATGATGTAAGTCTTCATGATGCAGTAGATCCAACGTGCGTTTGACCATCCTTCTGTAGTTCGATTCACGTTCCCCGCCTGGACGCAGCAATCGCACTGCTACCACCACGCATGTCGAAGGCTCCCGAATGAAGGACATGATGACTCGTCTCTTTTCTCGCTCCTCCGCTCCCCAGGGCCATGCTCCTCGCCCAAGCAGGATTCCTCTTGTGGACGTCTTCGCAACTCGAGGGAAATATGTAAGTGTTCCGAGCTTCTGAATCAATCCCTCACTGACGACATTGTCTTGCAGCGCACTGCCAACGCCATCAGCGGGAAAAGGCATCTGGCGAAGCCACCACGTCCTCCTCCCAAGCAAGCCCATACTTCTCAGGCTGGAGCCTCAAACAGCACCGCATCATCATCAGGCTCTAATGTGATCGGCGGAACCCCAGCAAACTTGCAAACCGGAAGTGCCGACGCTTCTGCTGCAGCTGGCAGACCCCCTTCCCCAGTGAATATTGAACATGTTCCGCAGATCAGCTGCTTGTCGATCCTCGCCAGGTGCTTCCCGTGTCTGTCACATACTCCACAAACAAACACTGCTCCTTCCTGAGCTTAGACAGATCAGTGATGCAGAACCTTGTATGGCTGGCTTTAGCTCTCAAAATAGCTTTATGCGGGGCAATGTTGAATGAGTCCGGCTCTCTCATGCAACGATCTTATGCTTGTTACGAATGATTGTAACACTATATTATATCCAATCATGACTGACGGCTCACTGGTCATACCCATGTTAATAGCAGTTTAAATGCAAAATGTGGCCCAACCAACAGAGAGCTGTGGGTGCCCCGAAGGGCGTTGATTTGTGAATGGAGGAGAGAACGGAATCATTCTAGTCTGGGAAGTTGCGACAAACAAGAGTGGACCCATCTCGTTCAAGGACCATAAGAGTGTCGTTGAGAGGGCTGTATTTGCGCTGGACAGTTCTAGTGGGCAACCTGGCATACTCGGTGGCATACTCTTCGGATGGGAGAAAACGAGCAGCAAGCACCATCGTCGTTTGAAATGCAGCAAGTGGAAAAGGCCCTCAAACATAGAATATTGGTCGCACCAACGACGGTCCTGCATCAATTTGGATATATACCACGGCATTCTGTACTTTTGATGCACTATCACACTTGATCGATTGATCGCGCAAGAGGTGATAAACAAGCTGTAGCATTCCAAGGACGGCATATATGTAGATACATGAAATCAATCAGATCTCTCCCACTGAAACCTCGCAGTGAATGAGACTGGGCGTATATTTTTGATCCACCACCTCATCTGACCTCCACCTTGTCGACAACATCAATACTGCATAGAGGACTTGCTCCGCTCGTGAACATGAAGAAGCTTATAGACTCCTACAAAGTGTTGGTCAAGGACTCCGAAAATTGTGACACAGTTGTACTCACCAAATGCAAGAATGTGTTCGTCATCCACTCCCGATGCGACATGCGCCGACAAATCAAAGAGTAGCAAAAACAAGCAGCTGAAACAACACGAAAGCCTTCATCTATGCAAATATGAGCATTGGTGATCAATTCGAATCCGTCACTTACAAGGCCGAAGATAATAGCACCAGTTCTGGTTCATCATCTAACCAACCCATTACTAAGGGGTCTTGCGGAGGAGGTCTGAACCCTGTAGGTTGATATTACCTTGAATTGACTCTCATAAACATCAGGCTTTCCCAAGTTTCCTGCACAAGCATTAGATGTCATCGAACAGGTTTAGCGACATAGTAAACTAACCTTCACATCTTGGTCACTGTGGGCAAGGATAGTTGTGAAACTTTGTCAACATGTAACCGGGACTTTGTGCTACACGTAAGCCCTTGATTAGTCACGGAAAAAACGGAAGACATACGTCCATGTTCACAATAGTGGCCAGGTCCATGCACCCCTAAAGTTCAAATCAGACAATACCTCTGACGATACAATTGGGGTCATGCAATTAAGATGAACAATTGAACAAATTTGCCTCAAGCCTGTGTGCTGTAGCTCGTCGACATGGTAGTATCAGTGCATGATACACGTTTCTTCCTGGCTGACCGAAGTAGGCGTTTCAGCATGAATTCGAGTAGAAATGAAAAACGCACCCAGGGAGATTGATTGAATCAAAGTCATAAAACAGCAAAGTAGTGATGCGCCATAAAGATCGAACAGATCGTGATTTCAGCAAGATGAGATGTTCTTGTTACAGTTGAAGCTCTCGGAGGCAACAAGTGGTTTGGCATTACATAGTCGTAATCGTCATCCAGAGACAGGAGCGAAAATCCACGACCTTTCAAATTCACGTACACTGTCATTAGCACAGATGCAACCAAAGGTTCAAAAATGCGCCGTATCCAATTCCCAGTCTTCGAAATATGATCGATATACGAGGGTATGTGCAGTCGTACAAAGAAGGTGGGTGAGGGGGAGTTGAAGGGTGCAGTCATGTAAAGAAGGGGTGGCAAGTTGTGAGGTAAAGCGGGGACACAGTCCAAAGCGCAATCATACCACCCTCACTATAAAGAACAAGACTCGCCGCCTCAGGCTCCCAAACGAGATCCTATGCGCAGCACAGCGGAGGACTCGGTGATACTAGCACG
Organism: Suillus lakei; assembly: GCA_016628065.1. Taxonomy (NCBI): domain Eukaryota; kingdom Fungi; phylum Basidiomycota; class Agaricomycetes; order Boletales; family Suillaceae; genus Suillus; species Suillus lakei. The sequence goes on from JABBWA010000004.1 coordinate 693,667, forward strand.
GACGATGACAGTGGATTGTGGGAGGAGCTGGAGTTGCCTGTGGGTATGGGAATTCGGGGGTCGTGCATGAGGCCATGAGGTTGCGGCGAATGGGCTGCAGAGTCACGGTCTTGGGCGAACGTAGATCTCCACGTTCGTATCCCTGGCACTTAAGAGCCTGAGCCCATTCGAGGGAATCAGTCCCGTATATCCGGATAATATCTTGTGAGCTTGTGATGTGCGAACTAGGTGTTAACGTGGAACCTATACCGCTGGCTCTAGCTCTCTAGCTCTCGGGAGGGTTCTGTGCGAGGTGATGTTGAGGATGTCAGCTGCGGAGAAAGTCCAGTTTTACATGGGTGGAATTACATATCGGTGGGGATACTCGACGAGAATGATGCGTGTAACAGTAGTGCCCTGTCATTGCTGACGTCGTACCGATAGAGCTCCGTGTGCAGAATCCTGCATATATACGGGCCAGCCAAACATGTCGAGCTGCACGTCCGCATGGTGGTTGGACTTGCGCATGAAAACCTATAGGCAGAATCAATCAACGTGCACTATAACCAGGAAAAGTCATGTAACCAAGCGTACTGAGAGGGTAGTTGCCAACCTCTTTCAAGCCAAATGATGCCTACAGGAATGCAAAGTTGGTTCTCCCTGAGGTTGTGATAGCATGACAGCCAACCAATACGGACCCCTTGATTTCGCTGCATTCAGTGGGGTCGGCTGTAGGTGGGGGTTCGGTGCAAGAAGAGATCCCGCGTTGACTGATGTTGGCGAGAAATTGTATCAGCTACGGCATGTTGAAACACAGGAAAAACTGCCACGGCGCCTACTTACTACAGAAGGCTCTGAAAGAAGCGCTAAAAATACCGCTAACTTGTAGTGGGCACCACGTGTCTACAGCAAGGCCGACATGTGTATTCAGCGTTAGCACCCTGTAGGGTATGTAACTTGGCGACTACTCACCATAGAGCATGTAAGTGATGGCTGCCCTCCTCGATGCTCATGCTGACCGAGTCCCCGAACAAGATTCAATGGCGGCTACCACTCCCGAAGCATCGTCAACTCGAAAGGAACCACCTTATATCGAAATGACGCTCAAGGGTCACGAAGGCGCAGTGACCGATGTCGACGGGGTGACCGACATCATCAACGGGGTGACCGAAATCATCAACGGGGTGACCGGCATAGCTTTCATACCTCATAGCCATCTCCTCGTCACTTCCGCTCACGACAAAAGTCTTCGGGTATGGAATTTAGACACGGGGAAACAAGTGGGGAAGCCTTTGTTGGGTCACGATGATATCATCCAGACGGTCGCAGCGTCCTCCGACGGGCGTTGGATTGTGAGTGGAGCAGTGAACGGAAGCATCCTGGTCTGGGAAGTTGCAACAAACAAGACAGAGCTCAAGAGAGAGCCCGTCTCATTCAAGGGCCATGAAGAATATGTTTGGAGCGTCGTATTTGCACCGGACAGCGAGACATTTGCAAGTGCATCACATGACAAGACGGTGTGTGTGTGGAAGAGGGAGACGGGGAAAATAGTCCTCGGTCCACTCAAAGTGGGCAGCGGGCGAATTCGGTGGCGTACTCCCCCAATGGGAGAAAACTAGCAGCAGGCACCACGAAACACATCATCGTTTGGAACCCAGCAACTGGAGAACAGCTGCTGAAAATAGAACAGCGGGCATGCAAGTTGCATTCACTCCAGATGGTCTCCGTCTCGTCAGTGGAAACCGGAGGGACATCCGAATTTCAGATGCAGCCACAGGAGACATCATCAAACAGTTTGACGCGCACAACTGCTAGAATTCTTTCACTCAGCTAGCCATCTCTCCCAATGGCACACAATTAGCCACCACTTCATTCGACAAGACGACGCGGTTCTTTGACCTAACCACATTCGAACCCATCGGCGAGCCACTCGAGCACCCCGATGCCATCCGGAGTGTGGCTTTTTCCGAGGACAGTCAGCTCATCGCGACTGGCTGTTACGGACAACCTCGTTCGCACATGGACAGTTCCCCAGACCGAATTAGAGAAGGACCTCCAGCAAGTGAGCAAATTCTCTCATCATCTCATGCTTCACGCTGACCCGTCATATAGTCCGCACACAAAGTTCTAAAAGTACGCTTTCACGCTTGTTGGTTATACTATCCCTCACTGTAGTCCTGCAGAAGCCCATCCAAGGCACACAGCCTCGCCCAAGACGTGCTGCGATCCCGATTGGGTTCTTCGATGATGTAAGTCTTCATGATGCAGTACATTCAACGTGCGTTTGACTATCCTTCTGCAGTTCGATTCACGTTCCCCACCTGGACGCAACAATCGCACTGCTACCACCACGCATGCCGAAGGCTCCCGAATGAAGAACATGATGACTCGTCTCTTTTCTCGCTCCTCCGCTCCCCAGGGCCATGCTCCTCGCCCAAGCAGGATTCCTCTTGTGGATGTATTTGCAACTCGAGGGAAATATGTAAGTGTTCCGAGCTTCCGAATCCATCCACCATCAATGTTCATGTTTCCAAGCGCACCGCCAACGCCATCAGCGGGAAAAGGCATCTGGCGAAGCCGCCACGTCCTCCTCCCAAGCCAGCCCATACTTCTCAGGCTGGAGCCTCGAACAGCGCCACACCACCAGCTGGCACATCTAATGTGATCGGTGGAACGCCGGCAACCTTGCAGACCGGAAGTGCCGACGCTTCTGTTTCTGCTGCAGCTGGCAGACCCCCTTCCCCGGTGGATATTGAACCTGTTCCGCAGATTAGCTGCTTGTCGATCCTGGCCAGGTGCTTCCCGTGTCTGTCACGTACCCCACCAACAAACCCTGCTCCTTCCTGAGCTCAGACAGATCAAGAATACGGAACCTTGTACGGCTGGCTTTAGCTCTCAGAATGGCTCTCCGCGGGGCAATATTGAGAGAGTCCGGCTTATGCTCATTACGAATGCGTGTAATACTACATTATATCCCATCAACACCGACGACCGACCGGTCACACCTGTGTTGATAGCAGCTTAAATGCAGAATATGGCCCAGTCAGTAGAGATTTATGTGTCCCCTGATGGGCGTTGGTTTGTTAGTGGAGGGGAGAATGGATGCATCCTGGTCTGGGTAGTTGCGACAATCAAGAGTGGGCCGCTCTCGTTCAAGGGCCATAAGAATAACGTTGGGAGCGCTGTATTTGTGCTGGACAGGGAGACATTTATTGGGCAACCCGCTCCGATATATTTTCCCTGGAGGATTTATGACATATATTTCAACCTTTGCCACCTGCAACTTCCGGAAGCACCCTCCTATCATTCACTACGTCAAAACCATTCGAGGACGTACTCCCCTTATAATGACATCGGTGGTGTGCGTTCAACAGGGTCAACCAATCTGTTGGACGAAGCCCTATATCAAGTCAAACTGCGGACCCCACGAGTGATGCTAGAGTGAGCGATACAGGTCAATCCGAGCCGAGTGCAGGACCCTGCATAACACAACATCAGAGCAACGTTTATATCAGAACTAAAACCGGTGATTAGTACGAAGACACAGCCGCGCCAGAATTGAGAGCCCCCGCAGCGGGGGAACATGGCTCATTTCATACGTGCATTAGCCAGGGCTCACGAGCACTTGAAGGATCGATTCGCAACATCCTGCCTGTCCCATGCTTGAAGTGATTAGATGATGTACAATGCGACAATTATGATCAAGAATGACGTAGGACTACAGGTGCACACCGCTTTCTTGCTCATCCTCCCCAGTTGAACCCGATGGCTCGAGACCCGAGTTCTCTCCCGGAAGAGACGCGTCCAGCGCGCCGAGGCCATTATCACCAGTCCCAAATCCACCATGCCTACCATCTCTGCTTTCAGGTTCCGGTTCAGGAGGAAGGTCATAATGAGAGCTAGTGGCATTCGACTGCTCCGCGCTGAGTGAGCGCCAACTTGAGCATGAATATTCGCTCATCTTGCGATGCTCTATGTGTGCGCGTGCCCCGATCTCAATAAGTGCAGCAAGGTCGATGGATTGTGCTGTACTGACAACGTCTGGTTATTTTCTTTGATTGCTTGCGCGATGTCTGGGTCTTCTGCATATTCATGGAGTTCTTCTTGCGTGCGTTTTAGATGGGAGATGGAGTTTTGAAGACGACCGATCTCTGGATGGACGGTTAGATGAGTTTGGACATGCAACATTGGTAACATACCATCGGCGGACACTTCGGGGTCAAAGGAGATAGCTTGCTGAAACGTGAATGGTTGAGGGTGACATGGAGTAAAATCCATCGTGCTCCTTGGTTTGAAGTCTTTTGAAGTACGTCCCTCTGATCATGAACTTAAACGAGTGATGTTGTTCGGGCCGGACGGCCCTGACATACGGGTTAATTCCGACAACACCGTCGCACTGATCCGTCCAGCATGCCCGCTAGACTTTGACATCTTCTCATTGCGACAGATCCCTGCACCGTCACAGTACAATCAGCATGGCACTTAGAATATTAACGGACATTGCTGTGTATTTTGTATGATGTCGGACAGTCAAAAATTTGACAAGCACAATTGAAGTGCAGTCATTAGCTAAGTGGTGCTCGTAATACATACATCTCCAATCCCTCACATTACTCCTAATCCCACGCAGGAAACCCTTCTTGGCTCCAGAGCCTCGTACCATCCCTCATATACTCCTCCGTCAATCTCGTAGCCCTAAGGAACAGCGATCCATCCAGCGCTTCTGCGCCCTCCAGTTCCGTACCCACGAAGTAGCCCTTTGGCCGTGCACCATAAAGTGAAGAGAAATGCGCCAGAGCGCGCTGAATCTTTAGCATATGTTCGTTCGGGTGCGTTATCGCAGATTGAACGATGTCGAGGAATGGGTTAGCGACCTTGACCTCTGACGAAAGATGCGAGGTAGCACTGAGGAAGCCTTGAATGTCTAATCGGGGGAAGCCGCGTGTGATCCACCACGCAAGAGTCGACGCAAAGTACCCGCGAAGTAAAAGAACTTGCGAGTTTTGCGACAAGTAAGGCAACAGGGATGGAAGGAAGAGACCAGAGGTGACGAGATGCATACTGGAGTGTCCCAAAATTAGGATTTTGTCGCAGATGACTAGATTGACGCCACCTACAAGAAAAAGTCTGCTGTTAAGCTTCTGTCTTTGCTCCATCCTCCAATGACGTAGATAAGAGTGCCGGTCCAAATACATTCCTCCACCTTACGTTCGATTTCGCCTGGCTGTGACAGGTCAATCGTCCATTGTTCAGCATAACGCCACATAGTATCACCATGCTCTGACATCAGGCCATCGAAATCTTTAAAGTGCTTCTTGATTTCCTTTGGTGTGAATTTTGAATCTTGCATTATCTTGGCAAGAATAGAGAACGCATGATTTTTTGACGGTTGTTCGCGTTGAGAGGGGCGCAATAGATGCCTTTGTATTAAGGACAAGCGAGGCAAGCTGAGTTGTTGCCTCCTCCATTGCAGTCGTGGTGCTAGGCTCGAAAAGATAAGACGGCAGGAACTCACGCTCATGCACGCTGGCCAATGCAAGACCTTGAGACGTCTGTCAGGGATCTGTTGACGATGATGTGTCGCGTCGCTCACCTTCAACAACCATGCCTGGGATGCCAAATTCTGTGCCGTATCCTACATGGATGAAGGCGTGGAACAAAGCTCCAAGGAAGCGCGCCAACATCATCGGCTGGGCGGACGCGTCTCGTCCCTCTACAAAGTTGTACTTCTTACAGAAGATATATTCCTCTAGCGTGGCACTGACGCCCTTGTCTTCGATCACCTTGCTGAAGAAGGTGTTGTACGCGGCGTAAAAGCTGACAAGAAATCAATTAAGCGGGGCTTTTCAAGCGTCCATTCTAAGCTCACTTGTCGTCACCTAGATGTTCGATGAAGTTCTCTTCGGTGATCACCTCGGGAGGCACGGTGGCTGGGCGCTGGTAGGTGCTGTCTTCTTTGTAGAATTGTTCGATCAGAGATCCGCTCGCGCCAGAGACATAAAGTGCTAGCGCGCGATGAGTGATATGGCTTCATTGATGCTCGATTCAGCAACATGAGACAGAGATTAGTTAAGATGCATACGCACTTATGGAACCGCCGGTAGTTGAAGTAAATGTGGTACTTGATATGATTATCCTTCAAGACATATTTCAAAGCTGCAAGTGCTTCTGGGGAAGCACCAGGATACTGCGGAGGGGAAAGCACGTTCGGCGGGGAAGATGGGGAGGGGAACAGAGCATCGAGTTCGCCGGGATAAGTCTGTTGGGCTGCGGCCATCTTTGACCGAGGCTACTAGAATGTTGAAAAGGGTGTTTATGGTGCATGCACCTTCGCGAGCATGTATTTATATCCTATAGTTACAGGGCGTTGAGCCGTGACCCTCGTATATTTTGTCTGCACCCGAATACAGATTACAACGCCACTGGCCAGCCTTCACTGCACTGGGATCCGGATCACATAAGGACGCCAAATATACCGTGTTACGCACCAGCATACAGACAGGGCTTTGCGATGCATGCGATAGGTTGATGGACACGTGCAGACACGTCCGCCACCCGGCACTGTGGGTCTGACAACATCACTTACGCCTGACAGACCATTCCGCAGCACTTGCATTTGATCCGATCGTATCGGAAAGCAATGGCACGCAACGCTAGTAGACATGAGCAAGTTTAGATCTCTGCTGAAGAAACATAATGTATGGCCCGAACCAAGTGAAGGTTGCATGAGGAAATGGTTATGTGAGCACTAGAGTCTAGCGCCGGAGGCAGTGTTGATGTGGAGTCTGGGAGGAAACCACGGAGACTGGTACAAAGCCAAAGTATTGCGCGTGCAGTCCTTGGAGTACCCGTGGCCTTTGACAATCTGTAGACCCACCCTAACACCAAGTACGTCCTAAGAGTGCATTAACCAAGCCGAGTCCTGCAGTTCAACGTTCAACCGGGATGTATTAATGATCACGAGAAGCTTGCAAGAATGCATACCCAAATTCAACGTTGCCACACATTTGCATCAGCAGAGCGCATGGCGTGCTTAATTCTTAAGTTGTCAAGCATGTCAAGAGCTGTCAACTCTTTGTTTGTACCATTACGCGATCACAATTTCGATCCTCAGAAAGGGTTAGAGCCCAGAATGTCTCCGGGATGAATCGATGACCGATGACAGACACCAATGGACTTTCAATGTTTGGAGTTTGAAGTTTTGAATGTCTTTGTAAACATACCTGTATTTGTGTCAAAAATCTCGGTCTGGCCAACTCAGATAATTCTCGAAGAATTCAAAACATTTTCTCCATTGATTATATGGGCCGCGTGAGCCAGGGCCAGACAGCATACTCGCCAGTAGTACTTGATGTCCAGCGCTTGTTCTCGTGAGAAATGCAGCAATGCAATGACTGTGGTCCTCATTAAGTCGTCATCAGGGAAGATGAAGTGCTCAAGAGCGCGCTCTGAGATGCTCAACATAGAAGATGAAACAAAAAGGACAGTTAAGAGCTCACGAAGCTCCCGTTTTCGCTTCATAACGAGCACGCTGTGTGGTGTGATGAAGTGAGGATGCGATTATTGATAAGGCGCGGTGAGCCTCGCCGGTCAGCTAAATTGTTTGGCTCTAAGATATGGTGGGACTTGACAACTCTTGACCTGACAACTTAAAAATTGAGCACGCCTATAATATATATGGGTTACATAAAACGCGCGTTAGAAGGTGGAAACTTCTCGGTGAACTACTTGCGGTTTGAAACGCGAGAACTTTTAGCTGCATCCAATGCACATGCAGACTTTGTGCTGGGGGTTCGTAGTATGACTAGAATAATAGTACAGTGAGGGAAATACATCACAGTTTGGTGTGAAAGGGTGATCATGACGTACGCTAGATGTGACCGTTCAGACAGGAGAGATACTGGAGTAGCAGCTCCACATGAGAAACCGAGATGACACACGTGCAAGCACGACATAACCATATTCGAAAAGTGTACATGTCAAGCAATACCAATCAGTTTCAACGAGCTCAGAAGCACCGGCTGCATGATCGCGAGCCAACGCAAGTTATGTAAGGCGTTTTGAACGGGAAGCACGCTGTCTGCAGCCAAGGTTTGGAGCGAATAACCTTGAAACTCGTATCTCGGGTGTAAATTAATGAAAAATGCTACGAAGCAGGATAAGATTCGATACACACACCTCTGCAGTAGCAAGATGCCCACCACCCCTTCAGCATGTCCACTTCAACCGTGTTCAATACAACCAAGGTCGGTCGGAATGGCGGAAGAAGCAACGGAACCCGTTGTTCCAATCACGACACCCCACTCGAGTCGCAGCCCTTCACGTCAATGACACATCCAAGCACAAACAAACAAAGGCGGACAAGTTCATACAGCTGGTCCTTTGTGAATGCGACAGCCGATTTCTGGCAATCAAAAAATGGGTTTCAAAGTAAGATATGTCTCAGGCTACTGGTGAGGGGGGTGGTATCAGCTGGTAGGTTGATTTTTGTCTTCTTCGGCAGAGGATTAATAGTTTTTCCACTCGCTTCAGGTTACGTTTCTTCAATGAGATCCACGTAGTCTTCTCTTCGTGAGCAGCCTTTGCTTTGCCCGTCATTTTGCTTACTTGTTTGGCCGTCACAGCGAACAAGTTGGGTTGTGGCATGGTGGAGGATGGATGAAGTTATTTGCAGGAAGGATATCATATATCATGCTTTGAGATGCCGTGCTAGCTGCATAATTTAAGTTTTAAAGTTTGTTGGATATTGATCCCGACATTTCAGTGAAAACCCCTGCCTGGGTAAGGGTACGAGTACTACCACTAAGTCATACCCATACCCATGCTGATCCCTGTCCTACATGGACTGGCCAAGGACTGGCTGGCCTTGATTCTACAGCCTTTTGGCATATCCAAAGCCATAATTCTACATGAAAAATGACTGAAGGGGTCTGGTAGATCCATCTACACTCACTCTGCTAGTTTGTCAAAAATAAGATCGATAGGCAGCGCACCAGGGTAGTTTATATTTTTCGTGTTGAGAGTGACCACATAGTATATCTACCACACATTTAAATCTCATTCCGCACGCAATTGATCATGATGCTTATTCCGAGTCCCAAGGAAGTTCATTTCATTCAGAATCAAACAGAAATTCTTTGAAGAATATTGATTTTGGGATCCATCTATGGTCTCAGAAGAGAAGGGAATGTGATGTTCGCACCATGGTCCACAGAAAGAACACAAATGCATAACTCGGTCGCAGATCTCTCATAGTATTCTTTCGTCCTCCTATACACAATCATTACCCCCTTTAGATCCCTGCACTGTCACAGTAAAATCGGCGTGGCACTTAGACTGTTAATGGACATTGCTGTGTATCTTGTGTGATTTTGGACAGTTAATACATTTGATAAGTTTGACAGGCTAAATCGCAGTCATTGGCTAAGTGGTGCTCGTAATACATACATCTCAAATCCCTTGATCACTCCTAATCCCTCACAGGAAACCCTTCATGGCTCCAGGGCCTCGTACTGTCGCTCATATACTCCTCAGTCAATCTTGCGGCCCTAAGGAACAGTGATCCATCCAGCATTTCTGCACTCTCCAGTTCCGTACCCCCAAAGTAGCCCTTTGGACCGTGCACCATAAAGTGAAGAGAAATGCGCAAAGGCGCGCTGAATCTTCAACATATGATTGTTTGGGTGCACCATTGCAGACTGAACGATGTCGAGGAATGGGTTAGCGACCTTGACCTCTTCGGACGAAATATGCGAGGTGGCGCCTGAGGAAGCCTTGAATGTCTAAGCGAGGGAAGCCGCGTGTGATCCACCACCCAAGAGTCGATGCAAAGTATCCACGGAGCAAAAGAACTTGCGACTTCCTGCGACAGGTAAGGCAACAGGGATGGAAGGAAGAGAGCCGAGGTGACGAGATGCATGCTGGGTCATCCCGGAATCAGGATTTTTTTCACAGATGACCAGATGGCGCCACTTACAAGAAGAAGTCTGCTGTTAAGGCTTTGTCTTTGCTCCATCCGCCGATGACGTAGATAAGAGTGCTAATCCAAATACATTCCTCCATCTTACGTTCGATTTCGCCTGGCTGTGACGAATCGATCGTCCATTGTTCAGCGTAACGCCATATGTTATCACCGCTGCTCGGACATCAGGCCATCGAAATCTTTAAAGTGCTTCTTGATTTCCTTTGGTGTGAATTTCGGAATCTTGCATTATCTTCGGCAAGAATAGAGAATGCATGATTATTTTGTGGTTGTCCGAGCTGAGATGGCGTAATGGATGCCTTTGTATTAAGGACAAGCGAGGCAAGCCGAATTATTGCTTCCTCCACTGCAGCCGTGCCTCTAGGCTCGAAAAGATAAGACTGGCAGGAACTCACGCTCATGCACGCTGGTCAATGCGAGACCTTGAGACGTCTGTCAGGGATCTGTTGACGATGAAGCGTCGTGTCGTTCACCTTCAACAACCATGCCTGGGATGCCTAATTCCGCGCCGTATCCGACATGGATGAAGGCGTGGAACAAAGCTCCAAGGAAGCGCGCCAACATCATCGGCTGGGCGGACGCGTCTTGTCCCTCTACAAAGTTGTACTTCTTACAGAAGATATATTCCTCTAGCGTGGCGCTGACGCCCTTTTCCTCGATAACCTTGCTAAAGAACGTTTTGTACGCGACGTAAAAGCTGACAAGACATTGATTAAGCGGGGCCTTTCAAACATCAATTCTAAGCTCACTTGTCATCACCTAGATGTTCGATGAAGTTCTCTTCGGTGATCGCCTCGGGAGGCTCAATAGCTGGGCGCTGGTAGGACGCTGTCTTCTTTGTAGAACTGTTCGATCAGAGATCCGCCCGAGCCCGATGACATAAAGTGCCTAGCGCGCGATGAGTGATATGGCTTCATCGACGCTGGAATCAGCAACATGAGACACGGATTAGTTGAGATGCATACGCACTTATGGAACCGCAGGTGGTTGACGAAAGCGTGGTACTTGGTATTGTTATCCTTCAAGACATATTTTAAAGCTGCAAGTGCTTCTGGGGAAGCACCAGGGATACTGCGGAGGGGAAAGCACGTTCGGCGGGGAAGATGGGGAGGGGAACAGGACATCGAGATCGTCGGGATAAGTCTGTTGAACTGCAGCCATCTTTGACTAGGACGCCGCTAGAATGTTAAAAGGGGCGTTTAAGGTGGATGCATCGTCACGAGCATGTATTTATATCCTATAGTTACAGGGCGCTGAGCTGTGATCCTCGTACATCTTGGGAATTGTGTCTGCGCCCAAATACAAATTACGACGCCAGCCTTCACTACACTGGGATCCGGATCACGTACCGATGTCAAACATCCTATGTGAGGCACCAGCGTACAGACAGGTCTTCCTGATGCACGCGATAAAAAAATATCCATGACTCACTTACGTCTGATCTTGCTCCACCTGGACCACTCCAGACCATTCCGCAGCACTTGCATTTGATCCGATCGTATCTAAAAGTGATAAAACTGCAGTGTTCCTTAGAGAGCGGACGCGTCTCTCCAAAGATTAGCAACCCACCCATTATGAGCATGGACCGTGGTGTTGCGTTTCATGTCCTTGACCTAAGTTTCGACTTTCAAGTCTACTATGAGTATAGCGCAGCGCTCCTCTCCCTCTTTGGCACAGCAACGCTAGACATGAGCAAGTTTAGATCTATACTGAAGAAATAAAATGTATGGCCCGAACCAAGTGAAGGTTGCATCAGGAAATGGTTAGGTGAGCGAGTCTAGCGCCGGAGGCAGTGTTGATGTGGAGCCTGGGAAAAAAACCACGGAGACTAGTACAAAGCCAAAGCATTGCGTGTACAGTCCTTGGAGCACGCGTGGCCTTTGACAATCTGTAGACCCACCCTAACACTAAAATACGTCATAAGAGTTCATTAACAAGCCGAGTCCTGCAATTCAACTGCGATGTATTAATGTATTAATGATCACGGGAAGCTCGCAAGAATGCATACCCAAATTCAACGCTGCCTCACATTTCATCAGCAGAGCGCAAGGCTACGATACCCATAAAAAGATCATCACAAAGGGCTACGTATGTTGTGCGTTAGAAGGCGGAAACTTCTCGGTGAACTACTCGCGGGGTGAGACGCGCAATCTTTCGGCTGTATTCAAGGAACATGCAGACCCTGGCTTGGGAGTTGGCGGGCATGACTAGAGTGTGGGAACTACATTTCAGTTTGGTGAGAGAAGGTGATCTTGACGTACGCCATTCAGACGGGTGAGATGCTGGAGTAGCAGCTCGTCGTGAGAAACAGAGATGATACACGTGCGTCCACGACATTGATCATATTCAAAGGCGTGCATATCGAGCGCTACCAGTCAAATGTGACGACAGGCTAAGAAACACCGGCTGCACGATCGTGGACTGAACACAAATTATGTAAGACATTTTGAAAGCTGTAGAGACACAAGTTGTGAAGAGGCGCACTGCAGGAGTTGATACACCGTCGAGAGAAATTTGCGAGACCAGGACCTGGAAGCACGCTGTCTGCCGCCAAGGTTTGGAGCAAACAACCACGTATGTCGGGTGTGTATTAGTGAGAGATGGTATGAAGTAGGATAAAACTCGTAACATGCACCTCTGCAGCAGCAAAACACCGGTCATCCCTCCAACAAGTCTACTTCGAACCATGCTCAACACAGCCAGGGTCGGCCAGAATGGCGGAAGAAGCGACGGAGCCAATTGTTCCAATCACGATACCCACTCGAATGATTAAATTTGAGGAAACGTACATGACAACATTCGCAATCCTCCCAGATCAATGGCGTATGTTGGCAGTAGGACTTACAGAATGGAGCTGTATCGAAAAAAACGGAGGGGTATCGCAAGTCGGCAGAGAAAGTGACAGCCTCACAAGACGGCCGATTGATAGTGAGCAATGATTCCGAGAGCTTGTCACCCAGGGTGGGATCAATTTTCCGGCTTCTCTCCAGATGGTAGAATTCTGGCGGTCGCGATTGTCATCGACGACGGATCCGGAGCTGTTGAGCACAGAAACATGGTAGCTTCAAACAAAATCCTATCGAGAATTTGCTCGTATGCATGCCGCATCCAAGCACAAACAAACAATGGCGGCCACAGCTGGCCCGACTCATCTCAGGTGAGTAAACGCGCTCATACACTCGAATTTTTTTTTAAATTCTTATGCTCATATATACTCCTACTCGAATTCGAAGACAATATGAAGGGCTACCACACAAAGTACTCTTCCAATTCGCGGTCACTAGTGCATAACATCTCGACAGACTGATCAGACAATAGCACATTTGCCCTTCATAGACCACGAGACCATCATCGACCTCAACGCCCGACCACTCACGCACCTGGCTGCTATCCAGCTTCCCTGAGGCTTCCACATGACTCTAGAATTCGCCTCCCTCTCTAGCCACATCTCTCTTGATTTCGCAATTTACATTCTCAGAGTGGAACGGAGTCCGACGCTCTCGCCATGGTCCACAGAAAGAAGATAAATGCATGATTCACTCGCAGTTCTCTGCTAGTATTCTCTTGTCCTCCTACACACAATATTACCCCCTTTAGATCCCTGAGCTGCATCTCATCTCATCGTTAATGGACATTGCTGTGTATCTTTGGTGATGTCAGACAATCAATACATTTGATAGACTTGACGAGCAAAGTCAAACTCCAGTGCATTGGCTAAGTGGCACTCGTAATACATACATCTCAAATCTCTCGATCATTCCTAATCCCTCGCAGGACACCCTTCTTGGCTCCAAGACCTCGTACCCCCGCTCATATATCCTGTCACCTCATCTTGGCGGATGGATATGTCCCTCTGGCCTGGGGCCCTAAAACTAGGATACACAATTTCGCAGCCCTAAGGAAGAACGATCCATCCAACACTTCTGCGCCCTCCAGTTCCGATCCCTTGAGCCGTGCGCCATTATAAAGTGAAGAGAAATGTCCAAAGGCGTGCTGGGTCTTCAACACATGATCGTTTCAGACTGATCAATGTCGAGGGATGGGTTAGCGACCTTTACCTTTGATGAAAGATGTGAAGTGGCGCTGAGGAAGCTATGGATGTCCGGTCAAGGGCGGCCGTGCGTGATTCGCCACACTGACAAAATGCAGTGTTCCTTGGAGCTGATGTATGTGCCAGCGCAGTTGACGATTGTCATCTCGAGAGGAGCTACGTTATCGACTGGCCACCTATCTTCTTCGGACTCCGGCATCGCGCCCAGGGTACTGGCTGGCACAACACCACAGTATACACTCGAACGAACAAAAGCACGACCCAGTCACAATTCTCTATTCTTTTGACCTCCTACAATACACAGTCCATATGGGAGGCAATATAATGAGCAATGAGCATCTTATGGAAAATGATCTTGAAGAACGTCGAGAATGACGTTGAAGGATGAGTGACGATTACTCTGTCGTGTAACGTGGTATATAACGTTCGTTGTTGAGACTGACGCAGCCCCAAGGTAGGATACACGACGTAGGCACTATGTACAATATCGACAGCCAGCGAACATCACTAGCGGAGAAGATTAGACGTCACTCCAAATTTCCGGGAGCCAACGACGTACCAGGAAATAATCCGGAACACGCCGTGAAACCAGCGGCTCCCCTGCTCGGGGGGCAGGGTCAAATTGTAGGCTACGGACAACGTTCAGGACGAATAATAAACGAATCAAGAAAAAAAACCCACAAGCTGTATGATAATTTTTCATCTATCTCCATGATCGCAGCCTGGTTACCGCATCTGTAACAGTAATTCGGTGCGCTGAAGATCGTCACGACGTTCCGATCTTGACCCCAACTATAACCTGAAAATTATTCACGCATGAGCACACAAGCTAACGTCGTGTTGAACATACACATACCCTCCATGACGAGCTGATGTGCTCGGGCGACAAGGGTCAACCCATTATTATGGTTGAAAGCCTCGGATATATCCTGCCCGAAGGTGTACCCCGCCCCGCGGGGTGAAATACCCCATCCACACCGGTCGTCGGGGTCAGACCACAGAAGGTCGCACATGGGACCTTCGTGAGGAACTTCTTGCACACGGTCGATGGAGCGAACGTGATCTAATGTGTCGATAGAAGGTGAGAGACCGCCGTGCAGGCAGAATATCTTGAAGTCACAAGGTTAGCGATCAGAAATTGCAGCAAGATCATTTGCGCGGCAGATAAGTATGGGAACAAGAGACTCACTTGGTTATCGATGAGGGCAGTGAGGGGAAGGTAGTCAAACAAATCGGTGAAGAACCGCCACACGTTAGCGTTTCCATATTTCCGCAAGCACTCGTCATAGAAGCCATACACCTGAGTGATTTGTCGAGACTCGTGATTTCCCCGTAGAATCGTAACGCGGTCGCGATACCGCAACTTGAGTGCCACAAGCAGAGTCACAGTTTCGACAGAGTAGTACCCTCGATCCACGTAATCGCCCATGAAGAGGTAGTTGGTGTCTGGGGAGTTTCCGCCGATGCGAAACAGCTCAGAAAGATCATGCTGCGCGTCGAGTAAACGAGGTACGAGACGCGCACGAGACGAGATCAGCAATCCAGATTACAAGAATAAACAGGAACGCACAAATTGACCATGGATGTCGCCGCACACAGTGACTGGGCATCGCACGGGCTGTACATTGGACTCCTCCATAAGGATCTCTCTAGTCTGTTATGGCTGCAGTGAGATCGACCGCAGGTGGCGTCTTTATCGGGGCTAACGAACCTTGTCGCATAATTTCTTTACGTCTGTTTCTGTTAGTTGTTTACACTGACTAAGTTGTTCAATCCAGCCATCGATCTCGTGCTCCATGATGAGTTTGGGCTGTGGTGGAAGTGTATGACAGAAGAAGAGTATGAAGGGTGTTCCTTGTAATTTCCTCTAAACCTCATGTCACGACATCACGCATTCACTATCAGAGTTATTGTCACGCAATAATCGTGTCACGTTCAGCCTCCAAAACGCGACGCGTTCAGCAACAAAATCATGGCTCAACAAGAAGCTGTATATGCAACTGATGAGGTGAATCGCATAGCTAAATCATCCTGTACTTCGTGCTCAATTATCCCAGTATGGCCGACCGTTCATCATCCTGAGGGATCAGGGAAGAAAAACAAGAACTCATGGTGTAGAGGCAATCAAGGTGAGCAATTTCTTTCCGATCAAGCAGTGTTGAGTTCACAAAATATCTTCAAGTCGCACATTCTTGCGGCACGGACAGTGGCGAACATTATCCGGACCTCTCTAGGACCTCGAGGTGAGCCCCATTAAGCTGCTGCATTACAGGAGTTTGAATGATCAATCACACTCAGGGCTGGATAAAATCCTTATATCGCCTGACGGCGAGATCACTGTGACGAATGATGGTGCAACTATTTTGGGACAGATGGAGGTTGAGCATCAAATTGCAAAGCTCCTCGTGCAGCTGTCCAAAAGCCAGGACGATGAGATCGGAGACGGGACCACTGGTGTTGTCGGTACGATCTTTACTTATGCCCGTATTTTCCTTTTATTGAAATCCATTTGAAGTACTGGCCGGTGCACTTTTGGAGCAGAGCGAAGATCTGCTAGACCGCGGTATTCATCCCATCCGTATAGCAGATGGTTTTGACCGGGCCTGTGCCGTCGCCTGCGAGAAACTCGACAGCATCTCAGATCGTGTCGAGTTCTCACCTGAGAACAAAGAAAATCTTCTCAAGACCGCAATGACCAGTCTAGGCAGCAAAATGTGCGCCAGTCTATTATTTCTTTCGTTGAATATGCTTTAAATTTGATCCAGCGTGTCGAAGGAGTTAGCAGCAATTTGCTCAGATCGCGGTTGATGCTGTTCTAATAGTTGCAGACCTTGAACGTCGCGATGTTCCCTTTGACCTCATCAAGGTTGATGGCAAAGTTGGCGGCTCCCTTGCTGACACGACGCTGATCAAGGGCGTTCTCATTGACAAGGACATGTCGCACCCACAAATGCCCTCTTGCGTGCGCGATGCACGCCTCGCGATTCTCACCTGTCCCTTTGAGCCTCCACGACCCAAGACTAAGCATAAGCTCGAAATCACATCTGTAGAGGAGTTTAAACTCCTCCGGGATTATGAAAAGGAGAAGTTTGAGGACATGATCAAGATAGTGAAGGACACTGGGGCGAATTTGGTCATTTGCCAGTGGGGTTTTGATGATGAAGCGAATCACTTATTGATGCAGAACGAGCTGCCTGCAGTTCGATGGGTTGGTGGGCCAGAAATTGAGGTGAATTTCACAAACTCCCTACCATAAAAATGGCATTGATATATTCTGTCCTTAGCTGATTGCCATAGCGACACAAGGTCGAATCGTCCCCCGATTCGAGGATCTTACCGCGCAAAAACTTGGGAAGGCAGGTATCGTGCGGGAGGTCACGTTCGGCACGACCCGCGACAAGATGCTTGTTATTGAAGAGTGTGCCAACTCTCGCGCCGTCACAATCTTTGTACGCGGAAGCAATAAAATGGTATGTCTTCTATTCACCCTCGCTCCACACATCATCTGACATTTGAGGCACGTAGATTGTCGATGAGGCAAAGCGTGCCCTGCACGATGCTATCTGCGCAGTCCGCAATCTTGTCGTGGACAACCGCGTGGTCTACGGCGGTGGCGCCTGCCGACATCAGTTGTTCCATCGCCGTCTCAAAAGCTGCTGATGAGATTCCATCCATTGAGCAATATGCGATGCGCTCCTTTGCAGCTGCTCTTGACGCAATCCCCCTTGCACTTGCTGAGAACAGTGGTCTCTCGCCAATCGAGACATTGACAGACGTCAAGAGTCGACAGGTCACAGAGAAGAACTCCAGGCTTGGAATCGATTGTTCTGGAAAGGGAGAGAATGGTGCGTGACACCACGTTGCATGCTTGAAACACTTTAATCAAGTTTCGAATTCTAGACATGAAGAAGCAGTTCGTTTATGACCCTCTGATCTCAAAGCGACAACAATATCTACTTGCCACACAGGTACGAACACTTTTGCTTGTCATTTTGATCCACGATGTCTCAATGCGTTTTCCCAATTGCAGTTGGTTCGAGCAGTCCTGAAAATAGGCAAGTCATCAGCGTCTCTTCTCGACAAAACGCTAATTGTTCCTACAGACGATGTTATCGTAGCAGGGGAAGCAGAGGAGTAGACTAGTTATGTCTAGAAGTAAACACAGGAAACAGCCCACTGACATTTAGTGAACATCCTCATGTAATTTGAAGCGATTCGCTCGATCTTGTTGTGTTAAAGTTCTTCGCGAACTTGCACGTGACGCTCTCGGAACTTGCAACGAAACTTTTGTGACGGGTCAAATTTGTTACAGATCAATCTACAGATATTATACCCAGGTCTTAGGGCTCGAGCTCTCGGGCCCCATTCATGTGCGGATCTAAGTTCGCATATACATGTTTTTTCTATAAAATCAGCCCTACTTTCTTGCACTTCCCCAAGCCTCACCGTCCGATTTCTCCTTTAGTGAAGCATATCCTTCTTACCTTGGTGATTGCCTACTGGCCAGCTCAATGTGTTGGATTGCGCTGACACTATGCTTTGTTGTCTCCAGCATTCACTCGTCAATATCCTAGACAATACCAACATGGGCAAGACTGATTTGCGGGTGCTCGGCCAGACGCCACTCAATGCCGAACCACCATGCCTCGTAGAGCTCACAAAACACAATATCACACCACTGCACCTAGCATATGCCCGTAACCATTGTATGTTTCTTCCAAACTATGCTGCTGCCTCTTCTGTCTCTCATAATGCACCTGGCTTTGGTTCTCAATCCTATGATCTGCGATCAAATCTGATGTCGTGCCTGGATATACCAACTCGTCCGATTTTCATTCTCTAATGCTTGATTTACCGCGGACGCTGCTGATGACTATTTCGTGGAATCCGCAGCTGTGATAAAGGATCTGGCATCTGAGTTTGACAGTTATACGGTCAAGATAGACGGCGAAATGGAGGGGATGGAAGAGAAGGTATTGAACGTCAAGGACATGATCGCATCCTTTCCAAGAAAGGTGGTCGTGGCTGCTCTCATTGTACGTCATCTCCGCCGTTTTAAGAACAAACACACCCACCACTCGATCTAGTGTGCTGGTAACCGTCGTGCCAAGATGCAAGAAAACACCGGGAAGGAAGTGCGAGGTATCAAGTGGTCCGAGGGTACCATTGCGAACGCGCGCTGGGGTGGTGCACTTCTGCGTGATATATTGATCAGCGCAGGAATCCCTGAACAGGAAGACGCTCAAAAAGGTTTCCATGTCTGCTTCGCTTCAAACGTTGCGCCGTGTGAGGATGACACGTGTTATGGAGGGTCTATTCCGCTTGAGGAGGTCATGGCCAAGGACGGTGCTGCTATGCTTGCATACGAGGTCAGATCATCGGTTCAAGGAGTGCGCGTGTATTCACATTTCCCACTAGATGAACGATGAACCCCTCACACCAGATCATGGATTCCCTTTGCGCGTCGTTGTGCCTGGTTACTTTGGCATGCGATGGGTTAAATGGGTGGACCGTATCACTATTTCAAGGAATGAATCACCCAATTTCTATCAGCAGCGCGATTACAAGATGTTGCCTGAATGCGTATGTCGTCATCTATATCTAATCGTGATGCACGCTTACGTCTAACATCTTTGCTGCGAATAGGTTTCCTCCCCAGAAAAGGCCGTCAAGGAGGAATTGGTGGGGTCGTACACCTGCGAATGCAACGACTTAACTGCAACTCGGTCGTTGCCCACGTTCAGTGTCTGACACTTGCTTGTCCTGATCAGAAGACGCTTAAAGTCACAGGCTACGCCTACTCCCACTGCCCTATCTCGCGTGTGGAAATCAGCGGGGATGGTGGTGAGACATGGCACGAAGTACGAATCACATACCAAGAGGGTAACTGGAGTTGGTCACTGTGGGAAGGCGAACTCGTAGTAGACATCGATGTCGATGCTCTTGAGTGGGCTAGCCACGGACAGAGGAATGGACGCTCGAAGACCAAGGTCACAGTGATAAGCCGAGCGTTTGATCAGTCTGGAAGCGCACAGGATACCGATTGCCGCTGGAACTTGAGGGGAGTGGGCTTCTGCGGTGTTGGCGTTGGATCGGTTGAAGTATAATTGGATTCCTGCCTTGATTAGGTTTCCTATGTACGACTTAAATTGGGATAGCTAAAGCATGTCATGGCGCTTCTAGTGCTAGTAGTGATTCAGATACTTTTATATCGACACCGGGTCTCTATACGTTTATGGGCAACCGTCAACCAGTGGTGAGTAATTATGTATGCTCATGAATCTTAGCAACAAAATACACGAAGTGGACTGATCTACTTGGAACTCTTCGTAATTCGACGCGTTGCGAGATCTGTGTTGCCAGTCGGTAAGGAATCTAGCAAGCATGGCTGAGAACAACTACTAGACATCACGGCGGCTCTCGAGCAAGCGCCGCGTCAGCGGCCGGGGAGATATGGAAACGCTTAAGCCGCAGTGTTCGTATCACCCCGCACTGAAGTAAAATAAGTTCGCAGGGGTTTCGTGGTGCTACCTGATTTTATGAGATGGTGAGTGTCTGCAGCTTTTGGTCATGTCTTGAACTTTTGAACGCTGAGCGCGGAATCAGTAGCGTTGCTTTATGTAACATCATGTGGAATACAAGCGCTCCTTCTATAACACGTGTCAAAAGCGGCACCCTTGGCCCAGTGTCCAGCTTCACAGAGGCGCTGGGTATTCTACAAACCTGGCCTGTCGATAACGAAGTAGCTGGAAGCATGTCACGGCGCTTCTAATGATCATCAGGTGCCACAAATCAGCTCCATAAGGCATATAAACTTTGATTTCTCCTGTATTCAGCTTGTCTTCGATGGTCTAAGTTCTTATAATTATGACGCTTACCCTCACAGGATCCGGATAACAAATCCCAATGCTTCTTTGGGCGCCCATCCATGTTGGTGGGGCTTCGCATCACTCCGTTTGATATAAAAGGTCTGGTCTTCGATTGTCTGCTCACATTGTGCCTGACCTCCATTTCCCTACGGGCAGAGACTATTAACTAAAATGACTGGAATCGACTTCACCGTTTTCAAAGGTTCCTCCACTGGAAAGATAGTTGAGTCGAAAACTCACAAAGAAAGCATCAAACCAGATGAGGTACTACTCAAAATCACCCATGCTGGCCTGTGCGGTACGGACCAGCACCATAAGACATCGGACATGGTCCTCGGCCATGAAGGTGTTGGCGTCGTGCAGCAGGTCGGATCGCAAGTCACCGCATTCAAATTGTATACTCGTTTGTTATTTGCGCAGATGTATGTAAGCTGATCGACGCGTTTTGACAGTGGTGATCGCGCTGGCTGGGGATACCTCCACAATTCGTGTGGGCACTGTGATGAATGCCTCAACGCAAACGAGATGTTTTGCCCCGAGAGGGCCATGTACGCAACTTCAAACACTGACCAAGGTGCATTCGCTTCCCATGCGGTGTGGAAGGCAGCTTTCCTCTTCCATATTCCCGATGCTCTCGCTTCCTCTGATGCGGCGCCATTGATGTGTGCCGGAGCAACAGTATTCAATGCGATGTATTTGTATAACGTCCGACCTACAGACCGAGTGGGAATTGTAGGTGTCGGTGGTCTTGGTCACATTGCCATCCAATTTGCAGCGAAAATGGGATGCGAGGTGGTGGTTTTCTCTAGAGGCGAAAGTAAGAAGGAAGAAGGCGAAGAGTTTAGGTGCAGGCGAGTTTTACGCTACGAAAGGTGCGAGTAGGCTGGAAATCGGCAAAGCCGATTAAGCACCTATTCGTTACCTACTTCGCAAAGCCCTGATTGGAATCTGTGAGTCTTATCTCAAGGAGTTTTCGTTGGGTTAACTTATGCTATTCATATGTAGCTTCCTCTCGGTTCTGGCGCCCAACGCCATTATATATCCTATCACTGTATCTGAGGGGAATTTGGAAATGCCCCATATACCTCTCGTGTCAAAAGGATTGACAATACAGGGAAGCTTCTGTGCATCGCGTGGTGTCCATGTCAAGATGCTAAGATTCGCGGCTGTCCACGGCATCAAACCCATCACTCAAGAGTTCCCACTGACGGCCGAGGGAATTGAAGAAGCTATGGCTAAACTCGACAAAGGAGAAGTCAGATATCGAGCAGTATTAGTGGCCTGGGAGATAGGACTATCAGAAGCAGGCTGGGCCACAAGTGACGAAATATTTGTATTATCATCGCAAACGCAGCAGAGTATTTTCAAAGTACCGAACGAAGGCAAGGCTTGCACATATACGTACGTGTATCTTCACGTACCGCCGAAGATTAATAATTACTCGGCGAACCAGACTGCGGGAACCCCGACTCCTGAGAAAGCGCATTCGTCTAAACGGGGTTTGCCATGGGATTTGGTGTTACCACTCGCTCGCAGGGCGAACGTCCGTTTTGAGGACAGCGTAGCATGGGCAAGTTACCCAAATTGAGATCTGAAGATCGGGAACTCACTTTATCGATGGATAAGCTCTGCGGTGTATCCTGCGCAATCACCCACCAGTGAGCAACACGTAGCTCCCAGTAGACGTGTCGACGAAATCACTGTGGCAGCTCCCAGCTCAGAAAATCGTGCAGTGACTTGGTCGGAGTCTAGTCCCGCACCATCATGATGGCATGAGGGCGAAATTCTTTCGTTGGTCCTTGTTGAGACGCGTTCTATTTCATGAACAAAAAGTTGCTCGCCAATATAACCAAATGAAAGTTGAAACAAAGGGCCTATTGAATAAATACAAAATATCGGTTTTATATATGTCGCGTGCACTCACTAAATGAATGGGTGCCATCATGGAGTTTGTTCGCTGGTTCCCTGAATAGATGTTCATGTTGTTCCTGGACAGCAACTGGCCATGGATGGTGGAGCTGGAGGATGCTGACCAGCGTTGGCGCACATTGATGCCGCCTGGTCATCGACATCTCTCACGCTTAATATGACATCATACTTTTTGGTTCAGATGACGTCAGGGGCACAGTATTTCAGAGCACTCGTCGTTCCATTGAACCCATCCCCTCCGCCCGCCAAGTAATCCATATTCAATGAGCTATCTTCCTGCAGTGCGCTGCTCGATAAGGAGAGTGTCCGGAACTCTTGGAATTTCGTCGCGATATGCAAATGCGAGGTGCGCCCACTATGCAGACACCTTTTGTAGATTAAGCTGACGGCACGGAAGACGGTACACTAGGTATTAGTTGCAAATTAAAAACCGCATATTACTGTGCTCATCATGACTTCTTTGCCAAAGTACGATGCATGACAATGATGCGGAGGTACGTCTGCTCACAACCGTTTGCCCACGATGCAGCATAAATTCTGTTATCGCAGACGTTGGAGCGAGAGAAACGAAGAAACTTGTCCGGCACCCAGCATAAAACTTCAACCCCAATTGATGACGCGCCAGGGTGGAACGAAGACCTGGCGACTGCATCTGAAGCACATGTGAAGGTGTTTAGTACAATGTCGAAACTTTGAGAACAAATGACATTGACATCATTTCGCAGGCTGATCGCTCTTCCACCACAATCAATGATCTTCAGCGCAAGACGGTTGATTATGTTAATGCGAGGCACCAACCAGACGAACAAATGGATCACAGAGAGGCATCCTACCTGAAAGACGAAGTAACTGGACCTCTCGGTACTGCGAGAGTGGGTGAGTTTGAGGGTGTTGTCGGTGCTGGTGATCTTGGAATAGATCAGGAGGGCACTGACATAGAGTCCGACGGGCGCACCGTCAAGCGGCACGTCGTCTATGAGGAGATAACGGAAGTTGTGAGAGAGCCTTGCCCAACGGAGAGCGAGGCTGATGTAAGTGCTTTGAATGTGGATTCTCCATCAATTGTTGCTGACATGCAATCAGGTAAAGGCTGACCGCGGGGAATATTCTTGAATCGTGCCTGTTGATCCCGCGCGTTGATATCGCTCTCATATTGTTTCGATGCTCAACTTCTCAGCCGTATTCCATGCGCTCAATCACGCCATTTGCTCCGAAGTTTATATCATATCATCACATCGCCTGCAGAAAGATTATTTCGACTGTGAAAGGTATACTGTAATGTACAAATAGTGTTACATAGGTCAAGAAATGTCCTTATGATGGATGTTCGTACTGTTTGAGGGAATTCAGGACACTCATGCCTTAGTATTAGTATCTTCACCAATAGTTTCTCCAGGGATCATGACTGGAGGAGCGCCAAACTCCCCGTGCCCTGGGAATGTCTCTGGGTGTGCATTTGTCTCCATAGGGTCCAAGCGTACTGGTCCGGGACCAAATTGTCCACCAAACGGACCCGGCGGAATCTTCCTAGGGCCAGGGCCCAACGCGAAATTCTCAGTGACACCAGGGGAGCTTGAATTGATGGAAGTGGCAGGGATGGTGACATGCAGAGCTTGGTCGGTGGCAATCTGGTTCACCGTCACTATGCGACGGGGGTCAAAATATCCGCGGATGTGGGGGTTAGACTGGGGTCGAGGCTCTGTGGCCTGAATGCTGCATAGCGTAAGATGATCAGAAGGCTGAGCAATCACAATGACAAATAAATATTACATCGCATTGAATGACGAAACCACTTTGCTCTCCGCAGGAGCTCCCATGACCAAGAACCTCGAGTCAACAATGGAAGTATAAAAGAAACCGACAAGCCCCGACTGCGAATTTCTTCAATGGAATTGCAGGCTACAATTAAAAGAATTGCTTACAATTTGGCCTTTGTCGCCGGGGACTTCTAGTTGACCTTGGACGCTGACGCTGGCACCTTGCTCCTCAAGAGCGGCGCTGCTCTGACTGAGCAACTGCGCTTGGTACTGGTCCCTTGAAAGTTGCTTTCCATTGTAAATAACATTGACATTACGCGCGAAAAGCGCATCAAATGCTGCGGTGAAATTCGCTTGGGTCGTGGCCGTCAGAATGGCTGTGAGATGCGAAGAAGTCCAGGCGGTCAAGGTGGGGAGAACGAGTGCAGACATGATGGTGGAGATGTTGTTGATGAGGGATTTTGCTATCTCCGCCCCGTCTTATGTACTCCAGAGAGGGCGGCTATGGATGCTGCGCAAATACTGCATTCTGTCAAGGCGAATTGGCACAGACTCGCGAGTCGCAGCATCACGGGGACCTGGAAATGCCGTCATGATGGACAACAAAGATCAGATATTTCGGTAACTCAACAATGCAGACTTGCATTTCGGATGACGTCCGAGAGCCCCGGATGGGTAGTGATACAGGTAAGTGATGAGCTGTAAATGACATCTCGGCGTTGGTTTGAAAGCCTGTGCTTGGTGACTGGTGACCTCCCGTGCATATCGCGTTCTTGGGTGTTCAAACGTTCAAACTTCAAAGTCAAAACGTTCGAGTGCATTATGAACGGTTAAATTCGGGGATAATGAGCATCATTACGTCAACGTGATTACTATCACTTATAACATTGAGTGAATCAATCGATCACGCGCGTCGCCGACTTGTCTCGTCATTCGAAGTGATGTGGCCATGTCGATGGGCGGTGTGGCAATGCTGCTCTAGAATAGGCGTCGCCGCGTCGGTAAACCTTGAATGAATGGCAGATTGATGGCAGAAGAGCTGATGACTGACTAATCTGACTAGGGGCCGGCGTTGCCGTCTATGACCTTGCTTGGTCAGAGCGACTGCTAATAGTTGTGCTCTGATCATTCCGGCATTCGATTTTGTTACATTGCAGTTGTCCGTCACAATACAAATACAAGCAGAGACGGGTGAATTTCTGAGAACTGCAAGTAAGAGGCTACCGATCATATTCTTAGATGTCTGCTGCCTTCTTTGTGTTAGCGGCTCCATTCACATGAACCTTCTTTGCAGCCGGAAGTTCGGGAGGGGGGCGGAGTATGATGAGCACCGGCCCCGACCTAGGATCAGATGTGTAGATGCGGCTGTTGTAGTTTTACCATGCAAGTATGGTGATCATCGACCTGATCAAAGGATATTTTCAAACTCAGATAGGTGTTTGCCGAACTACACGGAGACTCCAAACGATACATAATGGTGTCATCCCTATACACTACAGCGTTCGAACTGCGTGGGTACTTACGGGCCTTATAAAAGGACGTTGATATTGGTTTACCAACTTAAGGGATACCATGGTATCACCATAGCTGACGACCACGTATGTATGTACCCAATTGTGCCACCCGAAATAGGTGCAAATACCTCAGAGTACCTCCGGGCACTTCCACTGTCCAACTTGCCAAGACGCTATTCGCAGCAGTCGTTTCTTCTGTTGGCCATCTATCGGGAGACTAGCTTGCACCCAAAATATTGGAGCCCCTCAGAGTCCATAATTAAACAGCTTCATATATTTCACCGCCACGGTTTCTTGTAATCCATTTGCTGTCAGTCGACATATTCACCTGTACCTGACTCGATCTGCTCTGAAAGGATTTCCGTTTGGACGAACATAAGTATGAATTCACTGGATAGGACCTCGACGTATTTGATCCCCCGGACTCTGCTGCACTTCCTTAGAATCTCCATGACGTAGCACAAATCGAACATCTGGTCATATTAAGTAAGGTAGACGCCATGCAAAAGCAACGAACATCACGTGATTAGCGTGATGAAATCGTGACTATAGCTCATAAAATTAATAGCATTTCGCCAACTCAACGTACACAAAATCTGTCCTGCTATCCTATTAAGAGCATGTGTTTAAACAACTTCGCGTTTCCAAAATGTGCATCCGTGGTGAAATGAGAGCGCTATTAACGAAACAGTGACACGGAGGGGGCGGCAAACGAATTTTTGCCACAACTCCGTTATGCTAACTGTGCCACACCGCTTCGGGAAGGTATTGGCCCACAATGCCACGGCCTAAGAGCCAGTTCGGTAACCGCTGTATAAGCAAAATTTTCGAAATTCAGAATTGTGTTTGTCCCGGCATGATGTCTGCCGGAAGCTGAGTTTGAATTCAATCGGTAAGATCATTGTTATCAATCTCCAGCAGTATATACGATAGTTTGACGACTTGCTCGATTGCATAGTGCGCTATAAGTACTTAATATCATGCTTCCCGATGGGCCTGCGCATATATGGCCCCCTGCTCAGCCCCTTCTCAACCCTGTGATTGCTAACCCCCTGATCCCACATGAGCGCCTTCTGACTGCTCACCGCATTCGGCCAACTGACCAGCATCTGACGCTAGTGACAGTCCATCAGCAAATGCTTCGTTACATCATCCTCCTCATCAGTATCCTTATTTCTGCTACCACACAGCTGGTTCTCACACAAATTCCCCGAGTCCCTGAGCCATATCATACTTCGGCACTCTCCGGCCATGAATGGGTCATCGAGCTCATCGTCGGTCATCCCAAATGAATCCATTGCGAGCTCGGGGTGCACGTCCACGTGTTTGAGGGATTGATCATTGAGCTCCGCGCCTTTGGTCACACGGATTCGTGATATGTCTCACTCGAAGAACAACTCGCTATCTTTCTATACTCCTGCGTGACAGGATTGACGATCCGACATGTTGGTGAGCGCTTCCAGCATTCAAATGATATGATTTCTCGGTATGTTTATTTGTATTTTATAAGAATTTATTAGTTCTAACACCTTTATAGCTATTTTCGCAAGATGCTCGACATATTCGCGTCACCCCCATTCTACAGCAAATATGTATCCTTCCCCGGTGATGATTTTCCTGTCCCCACACAAATATGCAACAATCCGAAACGCTGGCCTTATTTTAGGGGCACTATAGGAGCACTGGACGGCAGCCACATTCACGCATTCCCTCCCGCGGCTGAGCACCATGTGTATCACAACCGCAAAGGATTTGTATCGCAGAATTGCCTTTTTGCGTGTGGATTCGACTTGCAGTTCACATACTCATTGACCGGCTGGGAAGGGTCTGTGACGGATGCACAGCTTTGGGATCAAGTGCTCGAAGGTGGGTTAAAAATTCCCACTGGTAAATACCTTCTCGCAGATGCAGGATTTCCTTCCTGTGAACAACTCCTGATTCCATACCGCGGCATTCAATACCACCTGGCTGAATGGGGGCGTGCCAATGTCAGGTAAGTGTTTCACTCGTTTCATATTTAAATCAAACTAATTTATTTTGAGACCTGTCAATAAGGAAGAGCTGTTTAATCTTCGCCACTCCTCAGCACACAATGTCATTGAATGAATCTTTGGCGTCCTCAAACGACGCTTTCGCATTCTGCTCTTATCCCCGGAGTACAAGATGGATATACAAGCCCACATTCCAGCAGCACTATGCACCATTCACAACTTCATCCGGATTCATGACCCGGCCGAAGACCCTCTGCCGCCGACGAACGTTGTCAACGACAACCCGAGCCATCAAGGATATGTTGCGGTGGATGAGAATGGGCCACAAGTACAAGCTGCAAATGCACACCGCGACCGTATCGCGACACACATGTGGGAGGACTATGAGGCGTTCTTATGCGAACAAGACTTGGAAGGCGTTGATCACATCTTGGATGTTGATCTTAGTGAGGAAGACGAGGGCGAAAATGATCTCTATCATGGGCACGAGGGCGATGAGGAGTACGAGAACAACATGTAGTACATTCGTGATATACATAGCTAGTACAATGAATAGCTAGTACAATGAAACCTTGATGTGAGAATGAAACACGATGATTGAAACGAGACGCAGGGCTACAAACAAATGAAGGGACAAGCGCGAGGAAGTAAGAGCTACATCATGGGGTTTTCTTGTTTGGCGCGGGCAATTATAGAATGTAAGAATGCCATGCACAGTTCAGGATCCTCGATATCATTGAAGGTATCACATGCCGCTGGGCTATTCATGAATATGTTGATGGCAACCACCTTGTCCTCCTTTGAAAGCTCCGGTTCTGACTGCATGCTCTTGAGCGCACGCGACCTACTATCAGCCACATGAGTCTCTTCGGAAGCGGAAAATGATGTGTTGAGTGAATCCGAGAGGCGGTTGATAGTTCCCTGAAGGTTCATCAACACAGCGGTGTTGGCAGTGTCTTGAACAGTAGTCTTCTTGCTCGCGCTGTGGGAAACAACTCCGCAGTAGGCGGATATAATGTTGGGTGAATGCTATGCCTGCTGCTTCTCTTGCAAGACAAGAACGTTCGACCCTAAAGGGGTCTGCTACTGATGTAAGTCTGATAGTTAGTGTCTAAGGTCATGGAAAGGTAAAGAAACAAGTCTGAAGGTATGTGGACCAAGTCCAGAGGTCAAAACGTCGGGTCCGAAGGTATACTACCAAGTCCAAGGCGCAGGAAAGCGGGTCCGAAGCTTCGGGTCGTTGGGTTACAGATAATAGCAAGAGAACGGGTTCGGAAAGCGTCGGACTATGTCCGAAAACAAGGGAAGGTCAATAGAAATGAGTGACAAAGGTTTCGGGTGTGAAGCGGGTGCGGAACAGGTGAGAACCAGGTATATTCAGCCAGGTAACAGGTAATGACAGGTATGTGACCAAGTAGATGGGAAGTCCCACCTACAGTAAAGTAAAGAGTGCTTGGTCGTACTACCAGTCCTATATAACTAGCTACGTAGAAATCCGGAATATAGAAAATAGGAAAACATCGGGTCCGGAGATATGTAAACTGACATGAGGCGCTGCGGACGTGTGAGAACACAGGTAATAACGCTGTATGCCACATCAGCCATGGGAAATAAGCTACTATGCACCAGTGGGGTTGGACAGAACGGACAGGACATAGGACGGACAGGTTTCCGAAGGTATGCGAGCGGGTCCGGTGCATCTCCAGCGGGTCCGAGGCTTGGAGAGTGCGGGAAAGCGTCGGGTTTGAGCGGGTTTCATCGGAGATGACTGGAGTGACTGGTCTGATGTCCAGATAACTGGGCTTTCGACGTACTCCGTGAATTGGGCCTCTGCAGGGCTGTGGACAGAATGTTCATGACAGCGCTTGGGCGTGTCTTGCCACTTGTTGTTGACAGCCTTGGCTTCTTCTCCGATTCCGGCCTCGTCAATTGTGAGACCGAAGTGTAGGTGGTCGAAGGGGGAGCTGAATGACCGTGAGTCATTTCTGCATGCGAGCACTTGCCAGCACTCGAGCCTGAGGACATGGGTGCAGACTTAGCGGGGGCAGACATGGGTGCAGACATAGGGGGGGCAGACATAGGTGCAGACATAGGTGCAAACATAACGGGGAGAGACTTATAAGGGGCAGACATAGTGGGGGCAGACAAGGCGGAGGTAGAAGCGCGGGAAGACATAGTAGGAGGGGCTGCCATTGTAGAGCTGCCATAATCTTCAAATGCAGGATTGGGGGGAGGGGGAACACCCCAGCTGATCTCCGGCTGGGCCATGCTAGGAATGAGGGGAATAAATTGATGCTGGTACATGGCACCAACGCCACTGTCATTGGGATTGCCATCGCGATTGACATCTGACATACTGTTGTCAGTGCCATAGGGTGCGCTGCTAGTACTGGCAGCTGGGGGTGGTTCATTTGATGATGATGAGGCGGGGTTATAGGCAGCAACACCTCGTGTGGAGCTGTGATGGGGCAGAATTTCTTCCATCTTGGAATGGTATGGCCAGCCGCAGTTTTTGAAACTCTTCATGGGGAAGTTGGGCTGTAAAGACAAAATAAGTGTCAGATCCAACAGATACCTAGGCAATATCTCTGCATACCTTCCTGCTAACATACTCCTCCCATACAGCTTCAGCGGCGGGCCCCTCAATGTTGGCCCCATGCTCATTGTCCCAATGACAGCCTGATTTGTGATGCCGATATGACTCGATGGCATTGTAGATCTGCTTTAACTACATCGCTAAGATCAGTATAGCCATAGTGATCAATGAGAGATAACATACCATTCCCCATTTATTCATACAATGAGCCCCAGTCTTCACAGGCCCAACTGTCCTCAAGCTCTCAATATATTTCACAGCTTCGTTGTATGTCACTTTCTTGAAGCTCGTGCCTGCCATCGCTGATTTGACTGAGATAAGATACGTGAGGAAGGAGTCGATTTCAATGGGGTTCCACTGGACTTTAGGCTGAGCCTGCTGAGTACCCTTTCGTGTCATCACAGCTACTTGTAGCTGGGTACAGAGGATGACAATAGCGACCACGAGCCAGACTTGCTGGCGCTGAGGACCACTAGGGTGACATTTGAGAGTCATGGTCGGAAGAAGAGACACTTCAAACTCAGCTTCCGGCAGACATCATGCCGGGACAAACACAATTCTGGATTTCGAAAATTTTGCTTATACAGCGGTTACCGAACTGGCTCTAAACGTGTGGGCTGCAAATTTGCAGTCGAAAAAGGCAAAGACTGCCAAGGGAAAAGTCAGTAGCCAGGAAAATGTGAGTGTGGAAGCCCTCATGCACCAAAAAACTGAAATTGACATGGAAGCAGGTAAACTCCATCCTGCCTGATGAGGCTACATACATCACCAGTAGCTGCCACTGGCTGCTGTGGAGACAATAACCATGCTCATGATGTCCAAGAAGTACCGCGGCCATCGTGTTCTGCCCGAGAGCATAATGAAGGAATTTGATGATTTTGCTGTGTCCTCCTCTCCCAATTCATTCTGATACACATTGGATTATGTTTATTACTCACAAACTAATTTCTAGCTACCTGCACATAATTGTATACTACCCCGACATTTTATTCTTTGCTCTACTCCTCCTCCACTCATTTCGTGGCCTTTTGGCAGCTTTGGCAAGAGTTATCTGGAGTCTGTCACACATGTGTCACATCATGTGATGTTCGTTGAATTAGCATGGCGTCTACCTTAGAGTCAGTTCGGAAACTCACATGTTGGGAAAATGTTGGCAATATTTGATGTTGAGGCTGTGCGAGTGGTTCGGCATGAATCCATCCGGCAGACGGAGCTCGAACCTTCCTTGAGTACTGCCCAGCACCACGACTATACTACAGTATGGAATGTCTCAATCCCCATCTCCGTCAGCTGGTCTACTCATCGGTGGTCGCTGTGGTTTCTATCTGCAGTCAATTCACTACTGTACTGATGGCCACTGAAGCACCTTCCGAGCCCAAGGCCCAATGGAATGCACAAGAGACTGACGCACTCCTTGCCCATCTGTTCAGCAATCTCTCTGAGGCCGGTGATGGCAACAATTTCAAGGCTGCGACATATACTAGTGCAGCGGCAACCCTTGCCGCAGCTAACCTGCTAACCGCAGGCCCCCCCAAGACTGCAAAATGTTGCAAAACCAAATGGATGTCGGTAAGGGCATTACAACTCGTAGTATCTACTAATCTATACTGATTAGAACTTAATGTAGCTTAGGCAGATGTTTGGCAACATCAAAAACTACCGCTCTCTTTCAGGCGTCCATTGGGATAGTGAGAGGGGAGCTGGAATTGAGGGAGAGGCCGCATGGGCAGTATGGAACGCATATATCCAATCGAGTGTAGGTGCACTTGTATCGGGTGCGTTGTGATATTGCAACTGATACGCTGCCAGCAATCCCATAGTTCAATATGCCAGTACCACAACGCTGGTTGGCCATTCTACTCGCAGGTGCAAGCCATTTTACCACACGGTCACGGCGCTCAAGGCCATCACGCCTTTCATCCAGCTGTGGCTGCCCCAGCTCCTCTGGTCAATAATGAACCCAACGACAAAGCTCTGAGTCAACTTACTGTTGCTGGCATCATGCTCCATGACGCCTTGACACTGGTCCCCCATACCTCTACTACTGTTGATTCTTCGACTGCCATAGGGTCTGTGAGCATTAGTTTTGCAATTCCACATCTTCCTGTTGGTCCTCCCTCAATTGCAGGCTCTAGCCTCAGCAAAGGCAAACGCACTCACGATGATGCATTGCTTGAGGTTGAAACATCGTCGTACGTCTCAAGCCATCCATCATACTCAACCCCCGTTGCATCTAGCACATTGGTGTCAACCCCATCCGCTGCAAAGAAACCACGATCTGCACGTGTCACTAGTAGTTGCACTACTAGCAGCCGCATTGTTGACAATACTACACACTTGCTCATGACCAGTGCTACAAAAGCCTCCAAGCTCACCACCGCCACTGCCGTGGTGGGGATGCAAGGATCTATTAATCACATCGGTGACATTTTGGAGAAGGCAGTCACCACTGCCCAAGCCCCTGCTCCTGCCCCTCGCCCCATTACCCCCCCAGCCACCTCCGAAATCAAGGAATTATCTGTCATTGAGTGCACCATGCACATTATGCAGACGGAAGACGCAGATATGCCAGCGGAGGACTTGGGCATTCTGATGACTATCTTCAGTGCTGTCGACAGTGACCGAACGATGGCGATCTACGCTATGAGCTCACACACTGAAGCACATTGCTCTTTCATCAGGGGTCTCGCGGCCGCTCACAAGGCAGCACTGCAGGTGTGAAGTCTCACCTGCCCATCATGTTCACGTTTGTGTCCATCGCTTCGTGTGTCCGTTGCTTCATGTGTTTGTCACTTGTGTGTCATTGTTGTACCTGTTGTACTATCACACTGTCCTGTCCAAGTCCACTTGTAGTTGTTGTAATTGTAGCTCACACTAGTACTATGTCCTGCTCGAAGTCATGTAGCCATGCGTGTATGTGATTTCAACCATCTATACATCGAAGTTTGTGTCCGCATCCTCGTCTGTGCCCTCATTCTCGTCAAACTCCAGCAGTAAGTCCTCAATATCAAGATCCTCGACACCCGCTAGCTCTCGTTCACGCACGACTTGCTGATACTGCTCCCACATGGCTCCAGCAATACGGTTACGAATGCCGCTCATTTCATTGTGGTCCTGCACATCATCTTTGTCATCAGTCACTGCCGCTGGTTGCTCGACACCGTCCTCATCTGGGGGCTCGTCAGCATCCGGTAGGGGGCCTTCCTGTGGGTCATGAAGGCGTATAATGTTATGAATGGTACAGTGGCTCAAAAAACTGTCCACATGTTTGTGCTATTTTGACTGTTTACATCATTGTACAAGAATGGATAGGTATTCCCAGGACATCCTGCCATGGCCTGGGAGTACTACATCAGGGCTTCAAAATGAGCCCTTACCCGTGGGAATTGGTGGTCATATGGTGGCACTATGAGGTTTGCAAAATGATGACTCATGTGGACAGTTTTTTGAGGCTAGATTGAAACTATATAAATTAATGGTTATGACACCATAAAGTCATACCATTATTAAATAAATTATAATGTGGTGTCATTATGGCATTATTAAACCTATCTCTCACTATATAATGAAGGGAGTCTCATGTATGATAGTCATAATCACCATGAAAGTCATCTCCTCTGCTCAAAGGGATAACATCCTCTCTCTCTCTACTGCTGGCCTCTCTGCTTGTCAAATAGCATCTAGAACTGGTGTATGCAAGTCTACTGTGGCCAAGCTCACCAAAGAATGTCACCCAGACAAAGAAAACTCTAGTGGAGGTTGTCCATCCAAACTCACCTCTACTGATAGGAGGGCCATTATTCAGCATATTACTACAGGAAAGGCTGACAATGCTGTCCAAGTCACTCATCACATCAATTCCATCATCACTACCCCTGTATCTTCACAAACTGTGAGAAATGTTCTCAAGGCAGCCAACCTCAAGGCTGTAACAAAGAAGAAGAAGCCTCTCCTTTCTATCAGTCATAGAAAAAGAAGACTGGACTTTGCCCTGGCCCATCAAAACTGGACTGTAGAGGACTGGAAGCGTGTCATATGGTCAGATGAGACTAAAATCAACAGGATTGGGTCAGATGGAAAGGTATATGTGTGGAAAAAGAAGGGGGGGCCTCTAACAGACAGAGAGATTAATGGGACACTCAAGTTTGGAGGAGGTTCTCTGATGGTATGGGGGTGTATGGGGTGGAATGGTGTAGGAATGCTTGCAGAGGTTGAGGGGAGGATGGATGCTGAGCAGTATGTGGACATTCTCAACCACCACTTGCTGCCTAGCATGGCAGAATCAGGAATTGATGAAGAAGATATCATTTTCCAACAGGATAATGATCCCAAGCATACATCCAGGAGAGCCAGAGAATGGTTTGAAGAACATAATATTCATCTCCTTGACTGGCCAGCACAGTCCCCTGATGTCAATGTCATTGAACACCTCTGGGGAATACTCAAAAAGAAGCTTATAGCCTATGAACACCCCCCTAAAGGAGTATGGGAGTTATGGGAGAGAGTGGTGGTAGAGTGGGGACAGATTACAGCAGAGGACTGTCAGAAGTTGATTGAAAGTATGCCTAGAAGGATAGAGGCAGTAATCAAGGCCAAGGGAGGCCACACAAAGTACTAGAATACCTGATTTCCTATGTAAAATATCTGAGTCAAAAAACTGTCCACATGAGTCATCGTTTTGCAAACCACATAGTGCCACCATATGACCACCAATTCCCACGGGTAAGGGCTCATTTTGAAGCCCTGATGTAGTACTCCCAGGCCATGGCAGGATGTCCTGGGAATACCTATCCATTCTTGTACAATGATGTAAACAGTCAAAATAGCGCAAACATGCGGACAGTTTTTTGAGCCACTGTACACAGAGCTGCTGGGATCTGGGCCTGAATTTGTAGATTATATTTTGGTGATAGAATGAGTATACGAAACTGATGTTTCAACACGCCAAAGATCCGCTCGATTACATTCCATGCCATAGCATGGCGAAGATTGAATAGTTCCTCTTTATTACATGGTCTGAAATTGTAAGATTAATGGCAGTCACAAGGGTCAGAGCAAAGCACTCACCTGATGCTTGCACGTCCCCACTCAGCAAGATGATAGCGCACGCCGCGGTATGGGATGAGCAGTCCACGACGTAGTGGATAACCGGCATCAGCGAGGAAATATTTCGCTCGAGGGATATGAAGATCCTTCACGCAGGCGTCTTGGTAAACACGTGCATCCGTGGCCGATCCCTCCCAGCCGGTTAGAGAATAAGTAAACTTCATGTCGAAGTCACACACGAATAGGCAATTTTGAGAGACGAGACCCTTGCGATCACGGTAGGCAGCGCATTCAAAGGCAGGAGGTGTAGCGTGGATATGACTGCCATCCAGGGCCCCAATGGCGTCCTTAAAAAAAGGCCAAAACTTCGGGTTTTGGCGGATTTTCTGGGGAACTGATTCATCTGGCAAGTGCACATAGGTCAAATAGAGTGGGGGGCACGAAAAAACTACAAGCATCCTTCAAAAGTAACTAGTAGATGTCAGTATTCATGAGACACAAGTCTGATCACAAAATATAACACTTACCAAGAGATCATCTCGTTCGAGCGCTGGAACCTTTCTCCAACGTGCCTGATTGAGAGGCCGGTGACAGCAGTGTACAGAAATATAGCCAATTGTTCCTCAAGCGAGACAAATTTTGAATCAGAGCATCCGAGG
The DNA here is from genome assembly GCA_016628065.1 of Suillus lakei. NCBI lineage: Eukaryota > Fungi > Basidiomycota > Agaricomycetes > Boletales > Suillaceae > Suillus > Suillus lakei. Next base: position 730,040 of record JABBWA010000004.1, read on the forward strand.
GCACGAAGTTCTAATATAATCTGTGCGAAGACGTGGGCATGCATCCCCAGCTCACAACGAATCCATTCTGGATGACCCGTAAGTAATTCTATTACCCACCCTTCACCAGAAAGTGCAGAGGTATGATAAGGCACCGGGTCTCTGGGGTACAAAGCTGCAACTAGGGCCCCTGATGCATTGATGAGGATGCTAAGTAAAAGTATTGCATACTGTATGATCCGTTGATGGGCCTGTGGTAGATCTGGCCGAAGGCAAAGCCCCGGAAGGACCGCTGGTAGGAATTCCATACAAAGGATGCACAGCTAGTAGTATGTAGGAGTATGTACGTCGGCACACGCCGTGGTTGCATTCGAGCTCCGTCTGCCGGATGGATTCATGCCGAACCACTCGCACAGCCTCAACATCAAATATTGCCAACATTTTCCCAACGTGCGAGTTTCCGAACTGACTCTTAGCTGGGGAGACATCTGATAGCAACAAACTCGTCATTTCGCAGCTCCTCTTCATCTACTAGTGAGTGCTTGTTTTTTCTCGTCTTTCTCGTAGACACAGGACTGCTACCGGTCATGGATTGAACACATCAACCAAAGCCACGAGGGAGCGGGGAGCTCACTGCAGCCAATTGATTTGGCCGACTCATATGTGATTGCCTTTCAGAAAATAAATTCTGTGTATTCTTAAGTATTTGAATGACGGCCAACGGGTATGACGGGCGGATGTGGGTGCGGTGTGGAAAATGGAGCTCGATGGAAACCCATAAGTACACCGTGCTCGCCCGGCGGCCTGTGCGGTGTCAGACCAGTTTTCGAGTGGCAATATGCCATACTCCATGAGCTCGGACAGAAAGAACACTCGTCAGTGCGGCAACCAGTTCACTAATGAATGGGACGCACTTCACAAGTTCACATGTCCCAGGCTGATAGTGCGGACAAACTGGTTAGCGTCCACAAGGCTTTGGCCCGATCTTCAAGGCATGGCATATTAGTATCGGAATCCGGATGTTGGTATCGTCTTTGACATGGGTAAGGTGACTGGGGGTCTGGACTCTGGCAGGGGCAAGGTCATGCCATTTTTAGTCTTAAGTTTATTGATCGCTGATCAAGTCCGTATCACGGAACAACTGCCACGTCGCTCGCTGCAATAAGCTCTCAATGCAATCCAGCAGGACGCAGGGCGCAACTTCTAGGTTCCAATATTTCTCATGGTGTTTGCTGGCGTATGACAGCGTTTGACACACCAAGTGTTTCACTGGTATATTGAGCCTAACGATCGAGTCGGACATTAATATCTGGGATGCGGGACACTCGAACCTGGGCGATAAATATAAATCGTCTGGTGCCAGTTTTGATAGGCCCTTCCCACTGATCTTTATTACCACTCACCTCCGAGAGCTATTCTCGCTGTCAGACCGGATGATAGGCGGGTTTGACGCACTTCTTGCTGCCGTGGTTGTCGGTCTTGTGCTCAGAGGTTACTTTGCGAAAGTGACGCTGCCTCACGGTGTGCGACTTCCACCGGGTCCGGCCTCGCTTCCATTCCTAGGCAATGCACTGGGAGTCGACGTGAGTGAGCCCTGGGCCACTTACAAGGCATGGGGCGCTCAATACGGCAAGTCATCCCACAAAATGCCGACCACCAGTTGACTGAAGTTCCTTAGGCGGTTTGGTCTATACGCGGCTTTTTAGTCAGGATAACATTATTATCAACTCTGAGGAAATTGCAAGGGAGCTCCTCGAAAATAGGTCACATAACTACTCTGACCGGCCAGAGTTGCCAACCAATAAACTGTATGATTTATTGAATTATCCAACATTCGTCATCATGATAGACGTGGATTCTTAGTTTTGGCCTTGACTGGACTACCGCGTTCATGCGATACAGCAGCAGATGGCGGATTCAGCGGAAAATCATCCAGCAGTCCTTCCGCCAAGATGTAATACATAATTTCCGGCCCATACAAGTTGCAAAATCACACGACCTGTTATTAAACCTGCTGGAGGATCCTTCAGACTACCCGAAACATCTTGACGTGTGAGCGGACTTCTTTCGAGCTACTGGTCGTTGTTATTGAATAGGTTTTCAGGCTGGCAGGTTCGGTCATCATGTCTACTGTGTACTCATACGAAGCAGCACGCCGTGATGACGACATGATTGAGCGTGCAACAACAGCTCTTGAAATCTCAATGAAAGAGATGAGACCTGAGGTAGTTGCGATATTCTGTGCTTTCCCGTCCCGTAGGCCGCATCATCCATCGCATTCAGCAATTTCTTACTATCTAATGCGTAGTTCTTCGCCTCCCGTCTTGGCTGCCTGGCATGCACCTCAAGAGAGTTGCACCTTTGGTCAAAAGATTGATGACCGAAAGCTTGGAATATCCATTTGCGTACACTGAGCGTGGTCTGGTAAGTGTAGCATGACGTTGAGTTTCTTCATTTCACAAGCACTTTTTAGGCCGCAGGATCCGTATCTTCTTGCATGGTCGTTGATCATTTGCAGAAGCTCGATGAAAGCGGCACTGACACAGCCTCCCAGACTGAAGCGGTAAAGGAATCTGCAGCAACCTGTTTTGGGGGTGAGCACATAATTCAATGTAATTTTCATGAGGCTGAGAGAGTTCTCCTCGCGGACAGCTGGCACTGAGACGGTAGGCAGGAAGCGGTCGGTAATTTCGTCTAACGTTGACCATTACTAGACAGCTGCTGTGATGATGAACTTCATCCTTGTGATGATTCTCCATCCGGATATACAAGAGAAAGCACAAAAACTTCTTGACAACGTAGTTGGCTCAAAGAGACTGCCGACGTTCCAGGATCGTCAATCCTTGCCCTACATCGACGCCATTTTGCGCGAGTGCCTGCGGTGGCGCCCAGTGTTCCCTCTGGGTGCGTTGCTCACCTAGCATATCATAAATAGATTATTGATCAATTATAGCAATTATGCATGCTGCCGTCGAAAGCGACGTTTACAATGGTTTCTATATACCAAAAGGTATGCGAGTTCCTCCTTATCTAATGGAGTCCATGTTCATATGTAGCACAGGTGCTACGATCACTCCGAATGTTTGGTACGGATGAATTGCTAGTTCTCGGGGTTCCAACACTTAATGCTCCTCAGGGCGATGTGCCACAACGAAGCGAAATACCCAAATCCGGATGAATTCAATCCTGACCGTTTCCTCAACGCGGACGGTACTTTGACAGACGACACTGTGAGTGTCGTCTGGGGATTCGGACGACGAATATGCCCTGGTCGCTATCTCGCTGAAGTTTCTTTGTGGTCTGCAATGGTCTGCTCGCTCTCGATTTTCAATTTTTCAAAGGCCAAAGACGAAACTGGTAGAGAGATCGAGATCCACCCAAGTTGGCATGGAGGGCTTAGTGTGTACGTGGTATTGGGGAATCTGTGGAAAGATACTGATTTATCACTTTAGGCGGCCCGTGCACTTCCCTTGCAATATCACTCCGCGGGATGCAAGCATGGATGTCCCGACTTTGCAGCATTTAATCCGAGTATCCGTTTAGCTTGCTATATCTGCGTTATATCATACAAGTACGAGAGAAGGCTGCAATCCTCCCGTTATGCTATGCGTTATTGAACATCATTGTTTGTTTTTCTACCATGGCTTGTCTGCTCTAAGGTGCAAGTGCCGCAAAATGGCGACCAGCGACCCAGGAAGAGAGCTCTGATGCTCTCAGCAACTCTCGCAGCTTCTTGCATCTCAACGATGGGTGTGTCAATCATCACAATGAACCTCAAGCGTTAACAAGCGTGTGCTTTACCTCACCCTCTCATATCTCATGTACCCACTCTTTTCCCATTATCTGTCTCCCTACCTCTTCCTCTCTCAATGTTTGGCATCCTCAGCACCGTCTACCTGCCAACAAAAACCGAAACCCGCTGGCCCCGTCAGCCTCCGCCAAACCCTCTACAATAGATAGAGGCAAAGGTCCCCGCACTCCAACTTTGCCTGCCCTTCAGCATGCAACTCACTCATTCTCCAGAGTCCATGACAGACTTGCCCCCAGACTGTCCGTATCTCTAACTTTCACAGAGATTGCATCGAACCGCCATGTGCATCAACCATCGCAGTGAACCGCAATCGCTAACGGTGTATTGTGCCAACATTGTTGAGACACAAACATACCATATTTTATTTCTCGTGTTTCTCTTTGGGAGTATGAGACCAGTGCACACATGTAAAATAATAAAAGCAACATTGATTTGAAGCTTGAAGGTGTACGGAGTCCACGGGTCGTGACTACCTTTTATGGGTCGTGTCACAGTGGAAAGCAGAGCACGGTGCTCCGGCTTTCCATAACAACAGGAAAGGCAAACCGCCACGATTGTATGCATCGGATCATTGCTGAGTGTACCAAGCGGCGCCTACCGCCCCAGCCAACCACAGCCACTTGAAGTTATATATTAGTCACGGTGCATCCTTGTCAATCGCGGTCACCATTGCTTCCACTTGGCTTCCACCCGCAAAATGACATCCTTCAGGAACGTCCACACAGGTTCGTTCAGCTTCGGACTTCGCTCTGCGGTCGGCAAGTTTATCTACGAAGGACATCACAGGTATGATTCCGTTCCTAACGCCGGCATTCAAGTAGTCAAGATCATTATTCAGTTCAAGGTAAAAGCTTACTGGCATATATCAACTCCTTCAACACCATTTCTTGTTAGCCGACTCTTCGACCATACTCTGAGTCTGTCGTCGGGACGGTTGGAAATTCACATTGGCTGAGACACGGCTCTCGGCACGCCGATCTGACTCGCAACTAGTGAGACAAACTTGGCTCGCAAATACCATTTAGTTCTTCCGGTGATAGATTTTCATTGGATCCACTATGTACACGGCCAAGGAATACTCAAAGTCTCAGGGCCTGAAGCCCAAGCTTAGGGCGCCCCAACTCCAAATGTGACTCTCCTGCCAACCCTCGCAGGTGCATTATCAAACTGTTAACAGGTTGCCACGCAATTCACCCGTAAGTTGGGCATTCAGCGGACTCACGTAAAATTTGCAATTGTCCAATGTCATAAGTCAGTGAGAAGGAACACTGGGATTCTCACTGCTCTTGATCAGCCGACTAGCACTCATTCTACAGAGTTTATGTCGGACCGTATGACAGGTGGGCTTGCAGGACTTCTTGCTGCTGCTGTGATCGGCATTGCACTAAGAAGCTACTTCGCCAAACCGAAGCTGCCTCACGGTGTTCGATTTCCACCAGGGCCGACGTCACTCCCAATTTTGGGCAGTGCACTGGCAGTCGATGTAAATGCGCCTTGGGTTACCTACAAGGCATGGGGCAGTCAATACGGCAAGTGATCTTGGAAAATGCCGATACTTCGCACTGTGCAGCACTAACTGATGTTCTTTATGTAGGGGACGTGGTTTATACCAGGCTTTTTGGTCAGGATAACATTGTCATTAACTCTGAGGAAATCGCAAGAGATCTCCTCGAAAATCGGTCGCAAAACTACTCTGATAGACCAGAGATTGCAACCAATGAATTGTATGACTTATTGCATGATAGGGCGTTCTTTTCACTTAGTCCTGAATCAGATTTGGCGTTGACTACACTACCGCGTTCATGCGATACAATAGCAGATGGCGGCTTCATCGGAAAATTCTTCACCAGTCATTCCGACATGATGTTGTACCTAAATTTCGGCTCATGCAAGTGGCAAAAACTCACGAACTTTTATTGAACCTGCTGGAGGATCCCTCGGGATATCCGAGACATCTTGAAGTGTGGGCAAATTTCTATGTGCATTTACTCGTTGTCGGCATTGACAAGCTCTTAGGCATGCGGGTTCAATAATCATGTCTGCTGTGTACTCATATGACGCAACACGCCGTAATGACCACTTGATTGAGCGTGCATCATTGGCCCTGGAGGTCATACTGCAAGAGATGAGACCGGAGGTAGCTGCGATTTTCAGCGCATTCCCCTCCCGTAGGCCACGTCGCAATTATATCACGCAATTTCTTACTGTATAAACTGCAGTTCTCTGCCTCCCATCTTGGCTGCCTGGCATGCGGCTCAAGAGAGTTTCGCCTTTAGCTAAGCAGTTAGCGCTTGAAAACTTACAAAATCCATTTGCGCACACGGAGCATGGTCTTGTAAGTGCAACTTGACGCGAGGTGTTCTATTCACAGTCACTTTTCAGGCTGCTGGAACCGTCTCTTCTTGCATGGTCGCTGACCATTTGCTGAAGCTCGATGAAAGCAACGGTGATTCAGCTTGGCAGAAGAAAGCAGTAATGGATTCTGCAGCAACTGCGGCTGGGGGTGAGCATACTAATTCAATGCAATTTTGTCAGATTAATCAAATCGTCTCCCGAATAGCTGGCACTGAGACAGTAGGCAGGAAACGGTCGGCGATTAGGTCAATGCTGACCATTACTAGACAGCAGGTGTAATCATGAACTTCATCCTTGTGATGATTCTTCATCCAGACATACAAGAGAAAGCACACAAACTTATTGAGAACGTGGTCGGTACAAAGAGACTGCCGACGTTTCAGGATCGTCCATCTTTACCCTACATTGACGCCGTTTTGCGCGAGTGCCTTCGGTGGCACCCAGTGTTCCCTCTAGGTGCGTTGCTCATCCAGTACAACAAGAACAGATCGATAATCGGTTATAGCAATCATGCACGCTGCTGTCGAAAGCGATGTTTATGAGGGCTATTACATCCCCAAAGGTATGTGAGTTCCTCCTGATCTGATTCAGTTCATGTTGATTTGTAGCGCAGGTGCTACGGTCACCCCGAATGTTTGGTACGGACGATAGGTAGCCTTTGGATCCCTGATCCTCAATTTACTCCTTCACAGGGCGATGTGCCACAACGAAGCGAAATACCCAAACCCGTCTGGATTCAATCCTGACCGTTTCCTCAATGCGGACGGTACCCTGACAGATGATACCGTCAGTGTCGTCTGGGGGTTTGGACGAAGGATATGCCCTGGTAGGCATCTCGCTGAAGCATCTGTATGGTCTGCGATGGTCCACTTGCTCGCGATTTTCAAATTTTCAAAGGCCAAAGACGAGAGTGGTAAAGATATCGAGATCAAGCCACGGTGGGAGGGAGGGGTTACTGTGTATGTGGTCTTTGGCAGGATTTCTGTGGACATATTCAGGCTGATGTATCTCTGTAGACGACCCGTGCCATTCCCTTGCAGTATCACTCCGCGGAACGCAGGGACGGATATCGCAGCCCTGCAGCATCTGATTAAAGTATCTGTTTAGGTCTGTAGTACTCTGTACATGCATTTTACTGTGGGAAAGGACAGGGATATCATTTGTATTATCTATGTTACAGTACTTACCAGTGCAGCGCTAGCTAGTAGTGTATTCGTCGTAACTTGAACGAAACGTTTCTAACCGATGCTTGCAGCGCCAAAAGCTTCGAAGCTTGCTGAAGCGCTAAAAGCCTAACTTAATCGATTAATCACCCAAATAACTCCACTTACCGCGAACCGTGTCTCCCATCTGCCAATATGTCGGCAATATACAAACCATATGTTCCAAAGACGACTGTCGCTGCCCCAACTCCGGTCACAGAGTTCGACATCCTGAAGGCCTCGCACAAGTAAGCAGCGCCCATATTTTCTGGGTCTGCCTCTTTCATGTCTTTCCTTGCAGGTTTCTGCGAGATGGCGCGGACGGTGAAGCCAGTACATCATGGAACGACCAGCTAGCGCAGAAATACTACGACAGTCTCTACCGCGAATTCACGATTTGTGATCTCAAGCATTACAAGACAGGAAACGTATGTCTCTCGCCTCACTAATGCGTCAAAGTTTGGTGGCTGATCATCAGCCGTCTAGTTCGCCCTCCGCTGGCGCACAGAAACAGAAGTTCTCTCTGGAACGGGGGAGACGACATGCGCGAACGCTCGCTGTCCCGAACACACCGCATCTTCTACTTCACTTACGACTCTCGAGCTACCATTTACATATGAAGAGCATGGACAAAGGAAAGAAGCCCTCGTGAAAGTCGTTCTGTGTTCGAAATGCGTTCGAAAGATTATGTGGAAGAGGAAACACGAAAAGAGAAGGGAAGATGAGGGTGTGGAGGCTAAGACGGGTGAAAGTGATAAAGTTGAGATGCATGAGGATAGAAGACGACCAGAGTCCAGAAGCCGCTCGAAGGATGTTGAGCGTGATGGCATCGATGACGAGCGGTATCGCACCCGACGAAGACGAAGCTCACGTTCGCGGTCTCCGCGAGCTCACAAACGGAATCGGGACGCCTCACCAACCCAGTTACAAACGAGGAACAGCGGTAGCTAATCCTAGTCCTACTTACTATCAAAGTTTCAGAACTCTCGTGCTTCTCGGGATGTACATTAGATTGCGTTAGGCAGCATGCAGGTGCACTCAAATGTGTGCGTCTTCACCCCTGCTCGAGCTAGTTTGGCTGATTTACTACGAAGTCATGCTCGCATACCCTTCTCAGGTCCAAAGGGACTTGAGCTGTCACGTTGTCCCCTGCTGGTGGACGTACGACCGGGACTTGTAGCCCGTTCATCTTCCAGTAGATCTCCTTGACGTGTCCATTTCCATCTGCCGATGCGGGCAGCGCGAAATGTATTCGCGGAACAAGGGTTGTGAGGACTTGTTCTATAATAACTTAGTTCATTTCTGCATGCGGAAAGGACAAGAAAGCGCACTGATTTCCATCTCTGCAAACTTAAAGCCGCTACATCAATGATGTCAATGGCTATGCACGCATAACAAAATGACACATTACGCACATGCATGCACGGCCGCCTCCCAGGAACGTCATCCTGCGTTTACCACGGCTTTCAGCTCTTCCGTGATGCTACAGATTTTCTGTCACTTACATCAAACCATACACACCAGGATATTTTATGCCGTTCTTGACTCCCAGACTTACACCGCTCGTGGAGTTGCCTTCGCCATCTCCAAGGTGAAGGCGCTCACCGGAAGACGACAACCACCGTTCGGGACGCCATTCCGAGGCATCTTCGCCCCATATTTCCTTGTTGTGATTCGAAGCCAGGATGGAAATAATAAGCGTCGTATTTTCTGGAACATGGACCGAAGAGATCATTTCGCCGGATGCAGACCTGACTGGCTGGTGTAATGGAAGAACGGAAGCCTGACGAGCACTAAAATGCAGCCGAAAATTTGTTCGGTGAGTGTTTCAGGCGATGTGGCAGCATAAACTTACGTTCGGCTGAGAAGAGAAGTCGGTGGATAAACTCGAAGTGTTTCACGAACTATGGCATCTAGATAAGGCAGCCCCATAAGCGTGTCATAGGGTAATTCTACGTCTTCCCATGGGCTGGACATGCCCTGCGCATCCGCATAGTCTCGTTTAGCCTTGCGGATTGCGTTTCGTAGTCGTGCCTGAACGTCCCGCTTTTCGGCCAAAATCCAAAGAATGCGGCATATAGCAGAGGTAGTCGTTTCAAAGCCCGCAAAGATGATCGTGCTAAAAGGATATGAAATTCAGGATTCACGCTGGCAGGGTATGTAAATGATGCCCACTTCATTTGGCCCAACAATTCCGAGTCCGTCAATCGATCGTCATTGGAAGAAGATGCGTTGGCTCGCACTGGTAGTAGTCATTTCGTTAGTAGAACGATACGTGTGCGAAAAGAAGGTGACTGACGCATGATACTCATAATGTCTTTACCTTGCATGCGATTCCCCGCGTTTCCGACGAAGCCTTCATTCTCTAAGGCTGCTCTCTTCTCGGCGAAAATCTTTTTGCTGGCGGTGTCCATCACGTTTACCACATGTCGAAGGTTTTTCAATGCGTCACTCGGCATCCAATCCATCATCTTGTTCCTCCAATACAAGGAAAATCGTCGCACAATCATTGGAATAAAGGGGCGAAGGAAGATAAGGCGAAGTGTAGATGGTCTGTTATGATTCACTTCAGAAGTTGTTCGCGGGAACAAATCAATTACGCACGCAAGGGTCCTGATGGCTTCCATGTATTTATTTTCTTTCGTCGGGTCAAGTGTATTGAATGAGTGTCCGAGAGCTGCTTGACATATGTATTCCAGTGCTCCTCTGGACAACCACGGAAGTAAGTTGACCTCCACAACCGCTGCAAACAACTGAGTGAACAAACGACATTCGAACGGAATTTATTCAACCTACAGCCATCAGCTGGAATTTTTGCAGTCAAAATGGTGCGTAGTTGATCAGCGATAGGCTGAATTACAGGAAGCAGGTCACGCATATTCGCGAGAGAAAATACTGGATTTAGCATCTTGCGCTGCTTCCTGTGCTGCTCGCCTTTCAAATAGGATGATATACACACGCTTCGTTAAAGAACTCTTCTTTGTACTCACCAAGAGTAGCTATGAGGCCCTCGCCAAAGATGAGTCGATTACCCCTATCAGGTGGGATCAGCTTACACACTACTACTGTGTAAGCACTTGTCAGCTCACATAATGAACATATCGGTCTCCTCGTAGACATTTTGCTCTTTCACGACGATGTGATGCAAAGCAAGTGGATCTGATATGTACAGTTGCTCTTGCTAGAGAGTTTTCTGTTAAGTGGACATAACACATCCAAAATGAGGGCCTTCACCCCAAGAAGGGCATAAATCTTGACTGCCCCGCCGTATTGCTGCACCAAATCAAGGTTATATCGCAAACCATCTTGGAATATACGGTGATAATTGCCTGACACGTATTAAGGTTAATGCGTGGTATCGCCATGGAAGCGCATCTACCTTTCAGCCAGTGCTCTTTCTTTGGTCCGAGGATGTGAGCGAGAGGAGACTTTGGAGTACGAAGACGCTTAATGAGCCTCCATATAATGAAAGCGAAGATGCTCGACCCGCAGACTCTCAGAAGAGCCATGAGGGGACGAAGGAGGATTAAGGCCACCCGCCAAAAAAGGCTGAGCAATGGCCATCAAACGTTGATGACAACAATGTGAGAAGGAAGACTGCAAGGATTAGCGCCTGCCAGCCGCATTCGACCGACCGACATCAACCCGGTACGGGTCTCCCGCGATTCACACTGACTTTGTGGTTTAGCAAACTAAGAGGTCACCGAATTTGTTTCTGCAGTCCTTTGTTTTGCCTACTTGGTTCTTGCGGTACCTACGTAGTAGATGCTGGCGCGGTACGGTGTTCTTAATAACAAAGCCGCGGAGTTTGAATGGAAGTAGTATTCCCTGAGAAGGTTGGGTGCAGCGTGCTACACGAACGAAAGCGTCGATTTATACCCTCGCTTGGCTCCTCCTTATCCTTTTCCAGTAGGTGCTTGCGCTTCAGTTTTAGCCTGACAGCCAAATATTATTAATTCAGTGTGCGTTTTACCGGCAGTCCGCATCTCACGAGGTTCCCGGTTTGATCATCAGAATGAAAAACAAATATTCTTTCCGTGCCCTCAGGCTACTGCGCACTCCCTTCGTTGACCACCGCCAGCATCATCATACCAACACGATACCTGTTCATCGCTATCAGGGCTGTTCTATGCAATGTCACAGAGGTCTTCAGGTGATATACCAGCCTTGATTGGCTTTGGTTGTGAAGCCGTCTTGTATGGTGAGACTCAACATGCTCCGACAAAACGCTCAAGCGCTCACGTACAACTAACAGGCAGCTACTGTATTCTTTTCGTCATCTCATGGGTAGTCTTGGGTCAAAAACGACGTTCGCCAAACCTTAGTAGCCCTGTTGTTTTTGCCAACTGTTTGCTCTTTTTCTGCTGCACTGCACATTTTGCCCTCGAATTCAATCATTTTTATACAACTCTTGTGGGTTTCCCTATCAAATGGTTAGAAAATACATATCCTCATACCAGTTTTCTGGTTAGGAGTCAACAGGAGTCGATGGTTTTTCCGCGGAGACTCCTGGTCTAATGGGCGCAGATTTCCTTATCTCGTTCACAGATCTCGTCGGTGACCTGGTTCTCGTCTACCGCTGCTGGATGCTTTGGGGTAAGAACTACTATGTAGTCATACTTCCCCTTCTTTCTGCCTTCGGTGGCTTCGGTACGTCGCCCCGCTTCGAGTAATCAAGCAGTCAGTGACCAACTCGAATAGCTTGTATAATGGAGGTACTCCACCTCATCATTATCACCGACCCCACCGCACCCGCTCCTCCAGCCGCCATAGTGCCGCTGGGGCTCGCAGGATATGTCCTGCCCCTTGCCACCAACGTCATCGTGACCTCTCTCATAGTTTACCGCATCTGGTTCTCCTCCCGTATCGTGAATGAATCACAAGTGGTCATCGGCCAAGGTGCCTCTCATCACGCGATGATGCTCATCATCGAAAGTGGTGCCCTCTATCTTATAACACAATTTGTGTTCGTCGTACTCTTCGCGATCCAAAACCCCGCACAAGGCATCGTGGCGGTGATTGCCACCCAAGTATACGTGAGTAGGACCCAAATCTGTCCTTTTCTAATTTCCGCTCACTGATTACGCACAATCCATTATAGGGCATCGCACCTACCCTCATTATTATTCGGGTTGGTTTGGGAATTTCATCAGAGCATACCACCAAGGCAATAACATCCACTCGTATTGAGTGGATCGCACGCCGTGGGGAAGACACAGGCACTTCGGGTACCCAGTTCACTGTTGAACGCAGCATGGCCGACACCGATATGGATGTTCAGATGAAAAACTTCGATCTCGCCCGCATGAACGGACACGACGAGATAGAGATTGCAGAGGTCGAGTTGCCGCCTGCTAGCAATTACGAGAGTGCTTCGCCTGTCTGACATACGTACCGAAGGCATCTTGAAGCTTGTGTATCAGTGTGGTGGCGTATTTGGATATGCACACACCAGAAATTAATTACGAATCTTTAAAACGTATCTAGGTAATAGATGTATCAATTTGACATAACAAGAGCATCGTGCGTATGAAACCCACCCCCTTATTCGAATGGCATAGTTGGGTGTTCTAGCATGTACTGCCGCAGTACCGTCCAGTCCCTACACCTGTGAACTGAACCCACCCCGTTCGCAGTGTGATACAACTTCCCATCGTCTTGGGATATCTGGGGAATATCCACTTCTAGCGTGGTATCAGCGTGACACAGCAACGCCTGCCGCAAATATCGCAAGCAGTGCTGGATGTGCTCTGCAGCATGCGTGCGATTCACGACATAGCCTACGCGGATGATGTCTAGGCAGTGAAATTGATGGTAGAGGGAGACTAGGAAGGTGCGGTTATTTGGGCCTAGAGCGACAAACCCGTCTGAGGGGAAAAGCGTGCCCCAGTCATCATCATCGTATAATGAAAAGTGACCTTCGCCGCTCTCGAGCTCGAGACCGACATGTGGTAGCTCCAGCGGCAGCTGGGAAGGGTGGTCATCACCGATATACGCTGTGAACGAGATGGTGAGGTCAATTTCACGCCCGAAATGGTAAAGTACACAGTTGACGTACTGTGAACGTGAGGGGCCGGGGGGAGGAGCTCATTGAGAACAGAAATACTATGTAATGTAAACATCACATTGACTATTGTGACCAGCACAAGAACGGAGATGCAAGCGGAGACGACATTAGATGGGTCCCGCAAAGACCACCGTGGTACTGGAGAAGTATGTTGGGGACGTCGCGGGTAAGACATTATGGCTCTAGATGGTAGAAACAGTTCATATGTAACGGGCTTCTGTGAACAGATACACATATAGCCGCATCGTGCGGTGCCGAGAATGAAGTGCTGTGCATTCATTGCTATATCTGACCGCCAGTGTTACTGTCAATTCCCAGATGGGGACCTGATCCGACGAGGACCATAGTGTGGAGCAGTGCCATGATGATACTGTGCACAAGAGTCAACGGCAGTCACAGGATAAACGTTCACCAGATAAAGTCACTTCCAAGTTAAGATCAAATCTTACCCAGGAGTAACATATTGCCCTGATAAGTAGTGTCAGTCTGCCTAGCAGAGCCCAATAGTAAATTTCCGTGCGAAATGAAATGGAGTAATCTCTACTGCACGCGTGCTGTGAGATGCTGTGCTAGGACGCGTTTAGTTAAACTGGCGGCAATCAAGCGTGGCGACTCCCAGGAAGGCACGACATCAGATGGCACGATGGCAGTATGTCGGCGCACTTGTTGTAAGCTGTGAGTAACGATGAACTTTATCGATTCAAGGTTTTGGAATAAAATATGACACCGACCACCTTCTCAGCCGCATAAATACCCCCCGTCCATCTTATTTCAGTCCTGGAACTGTCACTTGGCGAGCACTAGGTAAGCCCGAGAAAAATACAACACATATCTGGTGACTGACAGTACACGCGATTATCGCAGCAGTAAGATTGTAACATCCAACCAGATGAACAACAAAGAATACACCCCACTCGCACAAAGAGCCGAAGAAGAGGACGAAGAGGAGCAAATTGAAGTCCCGCTTCAAGCGGATGGAGCATGCACCCCAAGCACAAAACGCTTCACCTCACCGTGGTACATCGGTATTGCCTTGGTTGCATTTCTTGCGATCAACGGGCTTTGCTTGATGATGATGAACAACCGGCTCCGAGCTGCATCAAAGGCACTAGAGCCACTGCTCGACCTTACGGATACCCGGCATTTGCCTCGCCCCGATCAATACGATGGGCTGTGATTATCTTTTGATAACACACGGGTCTAGATATGGAACGGAGAATATGTAGACTCACACAGGGCCGCCTCTGGAAATGGGACGAATGCCAGATAATCTATTTAGTGCACAATAACACAATGAGTATTACCCAGTGATTGGTTCGATTGCCTATGGTATGGGACCTTACAGTGTGAAAGATAATGAAGCTTGTTCTGGATATGCCAGACATTGTGACCCTGCGGTAGCATGAGGGACTGCCTCAGAAAATCCTGTCGAAGCAGCTGAGCTTCCGATACATCGAGCGCACTTCCTGCGCGCGGTATCGCTTCATTATCGAAGCGCAGCTAATATGGAGCTCGTAGCAGATTTACGAAGACCCTTAGAAGAAGTCCTCAATGGCAACCGAGCCTAATTTCTCAAGGCTCCCAAGGCCCCACGCCCACGAGTCATGGGTTCTGCTATAAGATCAGCTTGGTTGTAGAAGAAGTTTCTATCAAGATCGTAGGCCATACCTCTCGCAACCGCCATCATGATGTACTCCAGTATTCTCTCTCTGATCTGCACTGTATGGATGCTTCTTACTCCGTGTGCCGCCCGTGTTATTGTTAGAGACACAGGTTAGTACTGTGTTCTGGCTCAGATGAATATCAATAACCTGTATAATGAACTTGCCCCTGATATAGAAGGTGAGGATGTCCGCATATCTCCTGCAGCTGTATGTGAACGTTGCGATAGCAGTGTCAGGAGCACTATGGCAGCCAAGCGTCCATGACATGATTGTTCCAAATAAAGGCAAGAAGTCATCGCTCGTCGCCCACTGCTTGAGCTGACCACTCACAGTTCGAGCCGTTGTTCTAAATGTGGCGGAGGCTCGATCGACGCCAGTCGATGGTGCTTTGCGGCAACTAAATGTCCATGAGAAAGCATCGCCCAGCCGAGGTAAACACATCACTCAACCTGTCCTTAAGACAAGCTACCATTTCTGCTTTACCACAGCTCGTGCAGTTGATCGTAGGGCAAACGAACCACAAGAGACATTCGCCGGAAATCTTTGGCAACCCACCATTCATGAAGGCGTAGCTTCAAGGCAACGTGAGTCAGTGTGGTTGGTTGGTTGTCCAGTGCTCACCAAGATACGTTTAGCGGTTATTAAACGTGCTGACAGTCCTACTGGAGGGTTTTTATTTGCGGGAGCCGTTCATGACAAGATCGTCGATTCTTAAAGCAGTGATGATTGAGCACGTGTCTCGCGTGCCCTGCGTGATAGACAATGAAAGAAACATTCATTTGAGGGCGCTGAATCAAGGGATTATAAGGCACTATTGAAACTAAAGCACTATTGAAACATTTCCACATCTGGTTCGGTAGAAAATTTGTTAAATGGGGATGTTATTCAACAAGTGAGATCCAATCACTTACACTTTTACGCATCACCCAAAATACGAACCGTCTCCATTAATGCGTCCGGATTAATTTAATTACACAAGATGGGCGGTCTGAAGTATGTCACCCTGTAGGAAAATCAATAACGTTCATCATAATCCATGCCACCCTCGACTGCTGATGATTATTCTAGTGCACAAGGTCCGAGCCGACCTCAGTCTGTACAGGGGAAACGACCTGAATATGAATCGCGCCATTCCGCAACTGCCGTTTGGCCACATCAAATCATCGCCATATCCATAATTAAGAATACCTACCCATGTTAAAGTAAGTCGATCGTGTTCCAAGAATAACCTGGCAAAGCAGTGAGGCGAAAAATGCGTACGACAGACGGTGGCAATGTAAGGACGATTCGAGATGATGGGTCGATCGAAATAATCAGGCTTGCAGATAATACGGGTTAGTGAGTCGGGGTCGTAAATATTTTCCGCGCGAGCGATGGCTCGCTTATTGAAGTCCAAGATGTGCACGTAGAAACAAGTCCCAGTGGAGTGCCCTTCCAGCGTTTGTCCGACTTCAGGGGAGAGATCCCGAGGAAGAGCATAGGCTAATTTGTTACCGAACACGCTGATTTGGCAGCTTGAATGATGCCGAAAGTAGCATGTATACTGGGGTCCCCAGTCCAACCAGGGAATTGCGTCAGGCGTCTCTGAGTGCAAGACTTTTCCTGAGAAGATGACCATATCGATAACTAGAATAACGGGCCATGCGTTTGTAAGAGCCTCCAAAACAATGATTTGTGACTCCAGGGAGGGCACGTAACCGGGCTTAAGGTCTGGGCAAGCCGTTGCACCATAGAACGAGGGGGTGGCATGAAATAGGTAGAACGGCGCACGTGCAGATTCGTGAAGGCGATACATGATTCGGCACTGAGGTGAGCCATGTACTTGCAATGTATACAAGGTTATAACGCCTTGAGTGTCGATGACAATGATACTATGTTCGTCGACTAGATGGGAACCTGCAAAATCTTCACACAAAGGATACTGCTTATGCTGAGCGGCAGCGTTTCAAGGGTAGAGTGAACTTACACTCTTCACGTGCCCTTTCCTCCAATCTATCACTTGTATGAACACTTTGGACCCCACTATGTCCAGTGGGTTGAATTTGAGCATGTGATAGAGGACAATTATACGATCTCCACAGATCACGGGTTCTTGGGTTAAAGCAACACGGTAATGGCCAGATGCATCAAAAGAATGTTTGCACTTCAAAGAAGCGTCTACAGAATCTGGATGTGGAAGCAGGGATGAAGCCAACCGAAACTCCACGGAAAAGATGTAGTGATCTTGCTCGGCACCGGTCACAGTACATAAACCAGGAATGGGGACTACGACCACAAGATCCTGAATAGGATCAAGGACAACTGATCTCACCGATCTTGGATACCGATCCTGGGAGAACCGCTCGTGTCTGGGGAACGAGTGGGAGAGTTTGATATTTGTGTTACAGTCCCGAATGAAGAGATTGTCGTTCTCCCACATCCACCAAATCCCACATTTCATGTATTGTATTCCTGGGAGATGATTGCTGACAGGGGACACCGCGTCTTCGAAAACAGTACTGACGTGGAAATCAGGTCGCCACATGGATGCTAATCTCTTGAGTAAGGACATCTTTCTGTCAAGGCCGACCGAGTTTAGCGTGGCAGTCTCAGTGAAGCCCTGAGCATAAAGCTCGAGTTTGTATTGGATGTGGATACAATTCTGGGCTGCATCCCATACGGTTTTGCATATCTAGCGTAAAACTGAAGTTAGCATAGGATACAACATTCAATTATGGGAAAGCGCAGACGATTGCACAGCGAGAAAGGTCCCTGGGAGCAAGAAGGAACAGAATATAACATATCAACTCTGTCGGAAGCGACAAGAAACTAATTGCAACCGCCATCGTCATGCTGTTTCAAGAAAGTGGAATCAAACGTTGAAGCTGTACTTTGTGCCAAATCCGCTAGCGTGCCGCCAGGTTTAAATTTGGCAGTCCATTAGGACTCCGCCAGATCTTGCGATTGGTGGACCTGCATACACCTAAATTAGAAAGTACAACGTACTGATTGAGCCAAGATTGAGCCAACTGAACATTTTCCACGATCCATCGACAATCAGTACTTGTGCTCAATAGTACTGAAGCTTTCTGAGAGTGCGGTTCCCCTTTAGAACTTCCGTTCTTGGTCTTCATAATCATCGCAACAACTGACTAGTATACCCAGACATCAAACACTGGTTTCGTGCTCATGGTGAGCTAGACACAGCCCGCTGAGGATATTGGCAGTGTATCGCACCTCAGTCTCGACTACTCTTGTGGCGGGGGGCTTGATATTTGGCTATCAGATGGTATCATTATTAATGTCGTCACCCTCTGGCCACACCGCTCGGTCAGTTAGCTCCTTTCGCTACCTGAGGCTGCTATGTCAGGACACCGAGGAACGCAGTTTCTGCACCCGCCAGGGCCTCTTCGCCCGCGCACGGCTTATCATCCCTTGACTACCGCAAGTCTGCAATTGAGGCGTTTCATCAGGTCCCGAGTCAGAGTGCTGAGCCTTCACGGCCATGTCCTGAGCGAGGCTATTTCTGCTAGCCAGGTCTCGGTCCCGTGCGGTATCTACAATGAATCCTGCAAAGTGGCTGAGGCTGTCGGATTGCCTCGTTCTCTGAAACGGAGATATTAACGCCTCTCGGAACAATTATCGTTCGCAACTCACTGCCTACCCCGCTCACAAGAGTGATAATTGCTTCGGCATAGACAGTGCTTTCACCGTTGAATGAACTCGATATGACTCGTACTGGTTGTCAACGGAGCCTCTCGCACTGCACGCGCCTGCCGAGCGGCAAAATCTTTCATATAAATGGTTTGAAGACTTCAAGCATTCCGATCTCCATAGTCCTTGAATCCAAATATCATCCACATAAACAGCCTAATTTCACTATTATCATGTTGACTTCATTAGCTCGCTTCACACTTGCTCTTACTCTCGCATCTTCTGTTCTCGGTGCTGCGATCCCAGTAACGACAGTGACCACTGACACCACTGCGACTGCTACTTCCTCTGCTCATTATGAGGGCACTGTTGGTGGTGCACTGTGGAAGAACAACGTTCATGACAAGATCTCAGAAGCACCTGCAGCAACAGCAATTGCAGAAGGTGATCTCTCAAATACGCCGAGTCACGATCTTTTACTGACATACTCTGTCTCACCAGGCAGACTTGCTCCTTCCCGGCGGTCCGGCGACCTCTGGAAGGGGAGGGAACACCAAGAGATAGCACGAGACGGAGGTGCACCCTCTCGCCGATCCGGTGAACTCTGGGAGGGTATCGAGCACGAAGAGGTAGCACGAGACGGAGGTGCACCCTCTCGCCGATCCGGTGAACTCTGGAGGGGCGCCGAGCACGATGAGGTAGCACGAGACGGAGGTGCACCTTCTCGCCGATCCGGTGAACTTTGGAGGGGCGCCGAGCACGATGAGGTAGCACGAGACGGAGGTGCACCCTCTCGCCGATCCGGTGCACTCTGGCGCGGACTTGAACATGTGGAGGTTTCCGCCTCCCCTGATGCTTGAGGTCAGTTCCTGTATGTGCCTCAAACCTGGTTGTGGTCCTGACGCGCTACATACAGTTAGATTGCTTCATCCGGAAATTATCAGTATTTATTACAGCTATCTTCATATCGATAGACCAGAATCGAGAAAATTCGCTTAGCCGCTTTTGTTTGTCATTGGAGCGCTGCCAAACAGAGGCGCTCATTCTAGCTACATTTGTTACTTGTTATCACTACTTGGGAATACTAGTACGACGACTGGCGAGTGGATACTTGGAGTGATAATGTACAATTACAGGTACTACTCGATGGTGACAATACAAGACTTTGTACGGCTACAGGTATTACTTCACAACTACAAGGCTTCAAATCTTTGAGTCTCGTCACTGCTTCATTCAAACTTCAGTGCTCTGCTTGCGGCAGCACGGATCGTTCTCTTTATCATCATCACTGTCGACAGCCCTTCCTTTACCCTTTGCACAAGGGGCTTCGTTGGTTGACAATGAAGCTCACCTATAGTCAGTACTATAGTATTACCATCACCAAGAATGTGCAGCTGGTCGCGGATTGGCGCGCGCGCCATTCTAGGAAGTGTCCCGCCTGACAGGTCTCGTAAGAGCAGGACCCTTTTGTTTGTACCGCCCCACAAATAAACAAAGGCGCTTATGTGAAAATTCTCGATCCTGGTCTATCGATATGAAGATAGCTGTAACCGTGAGCGAGGATCTCCGCGCTCTCGCTGTGTATGCGGGCATACACAGCAAAGTCGGGCAGTTCCAGGCTTTGACAGGCGGACCTTGCTCGGCATTATTACATACCTTCGTATAATTGTTTTTGGCCGATCACCACTTTATAACCATATACTGTACCTATTCTACAGCAGTCTACAGCAAGCGCTAAGAGCGCACTTCATAACTTATACTCCGCTACTTTATCACTTCGATAGTTACTTACTTTATACCGATAAGTTATTCGTGACGTATTACATGTATTTGTAGTACGAGTTGAAATGTATATCCGGCCGCTTGTTATATCCCATAAATATTTAACGAGAATGAGTGAATCGGACCAGATATTGATGTTAAAAAGATTCAAGCATGAAACTGGAAGGAGATTACATAGTATCAGCGGAGCGCTGGGAGGATGAATTATTGACCGTTTCTCCTCGGACATTGTCTAGCACGTACCCAGTGACGTAGTGGCCCGTGTAACTGTTAGTGAGCTCATGGATGTCATAATAGTACCACGTTTTCTTGCGGGTATACTCAATTACGGCTCTGGTAACACCCGTACATCAACGTGCTCGAAGGCAGGGTTAATTGCCTTCCAGCAATACCGTTCCGCCAAAAAAAAAACTCGGCTACAGGTTGAACATGAGAAAAACAATGTCATTTGTTTGTACTACATTGCAACATGATTTTCGGTGAAGCCACTGAGCACGCCAGCTCGGGACCTCGAGACGGTCAGCATCTACCCCAAGACCTCATATAGCCCACAGAAACATGTTACAAATTTGATTCCAAATTACAGTTGACCAGGATATGAAACGCATCACATCTAGTGAAATAGTAGCAACTCCCCGCGCACCTGTCATAAATCACCGATAAAAAAAGAAAGGAAAGGAAACCCAGCTCCGTGCGTGGAAGGACGTGTATAAGATAAAGGTATTCGTGGAATCGCCAGGATAATTGTAAAATTGAATAGTTTGGCCAGCGGGGTATCACCCGTCGTAAAGGTGTGGGGTATCAAGGCCGTTACAGAGCGAAGGCAAAGAGCGCCAAAAGGCCAGAGCCAATGGAAGTCAAAACACTGAGAGGGCGGATTGACAAGGCGCTGGAGGAGGCTGGAACAGAACCCGCGTTAGCAGCGCCGGCGGGAGAGTATGCAGACGTCGTCGCGGATTTAGCAGCTGTGGCAGGAATTGTGGGCCTGTCAACGCAGATGTGAGCTTAACGCGTATAAATTGTCGGCATAAGAACTTACGCAGTGCCAGACGCACTGGAAGATGAGGTGGTCGGGGTGGTGCCGGTCAGGCATGACGAGTCACTGCTAGTTCCTACAGTCATCTGGTATCTGTGTTAAAGAAAATCCCTCATTGAACAAATGTAGACAATTCGCTCACAGCTCCACTCCAAGCTTCATTTCCTGTTGAATCCTCGATGAAAAGGACAGCCGCAGTGCCAGAAGCGAGAGCGACGTTCCATTGGTATGAAAGGCCGGTCTGTTGACCAAGATCAACACTGCATAAGAGCGTAAGATTGCATGAGTCAGAGGAGAATCAAAGAAACGCACAGAGCCTCGCCACAGACGTCATCTGCGGGAACTACAAGAAGGCTGTAGGGAGGGCTTGACGCCGTCCAAGTAATTGGAACACTTCCACACTAATTTGACAAGTAAGTCAGCACTCCAAGAGGTCACTTATGGTGGGACGGATTACTTGAATGGGGCTGGGTGTATCGATCGTAAAATCAGCAAACACGCCTTGGATGGCAAGTGCGACAAAGAGAGTGACTGAAAAGAGTGTAGCGAACATGTTGTGAATTCGCGTATTGAGTCGTTTGCAAGGAGAGTCGGGGTATACGCGGACGAGGAAGCCTGTAGGACACGGTGAAAGTAGAAGGAGAAGGGAAAGATGGGGATTCAAGATGGCATGCCTCAAAGGGGAACAATCACTAACATTTAGAACCCCGCTGACAATGTGTTCACCACGGTTGTCACAATGCGCAAGTACGTTGTTTCATCTTAAAACCTAGTCAAGCCAGGTGAGCGAGGACACTGCAGGCAGGCCCTTCTGTTGTTGGTGAATATCTGTTCGATGTTCAGCTGTGTGGCCTATAAGCTTAAACTTTGAAGCTGATTCTTGACGGAAAATAGGCTATTATTAACATTTTAATGACTCATCGATAGCCTTTCTCAGGCTCGAATACGCCAAGCTCAAGTCTATCGCATTGGCAATCCCTCAAGGACTCTCAGATATCGTACCGATTCAGTCTTGACTCTTGTAGACAATCATGTCTGCAATCGCTTCGGCTGGCGCGTTCGCGAGTGATCATATGTCTACCATGATATATTTAACGCCGAATTGACGATGTGACCACATTCCAGACCTCGAAACACCATACTCCAGAGTCCCCAACAGCGAGGAACGCAAAGACCAGAGCCATCGTCACTGTATGTCAACAGTAATTGGATGCGGGTTTGCTCCGCCAGCAGCTCAGCAGCTCATCCAAAAGCAGGACATGATTATTCAGTCAATCCACTTAAGGCCTACTAACCAGTCACTTATATCACCTTTCTTACGCTTGGCAATTGAGCTCCTATCGCAGAACTTTATCCACTGTCTCTTGGAATTTGACCAAGACTACCCGTCACCCGAATCTAGGCCGGCTCCTATACAGCTGACCAGAGTATGCCGACGATGGAGGGAGGTTTCTGCGGACATTCCCAGCTTGTGGTGCAGACAGTGCAGCAGGCAGTCTTCTGCTATGACTCAAGCGATCACGCGAACGTCTACTCTCATCAGCACTCCGGTGCTTCCCAGGCGACATGACCAACCTACGATGCCTTCTTCGGCCTTACAACTCTTAAATCTCGTCTCTTTATGTTTATTTGTATGTGAAGCCGCGGTTATCAAACCCGAACTTTTGTTTCGAAACCTCCCAGCGCTTCACGAGCTTACCCTACATGTACAGGGCGGTGCTTATATTGATGGTACAACTGTTACACGACTCATTCCGTGACTGCCATCTACCCTACGCAATCTCGCGTTAACTGGGTTAATGTTCTGCCTATTCGACCCATTTGTCTCATTGTTTTCCTCTTTCAGTGTATGGGCCACCTAACAAGTGTTGTCAACCGCAGGAACTCCCCCACTTCCTGCAGCGAGCGGAATACATTGCCCTCATTCCTTCCCTTAAAGTAGATGTGTGTTATTACTTTCATTTAGAAATGAAGATGTGGGACCGGTAGGCGACTGTCATGCCGTAATACTGTCTCCAACATCCTCGTTGTGGAACTTGAGTAGATATAACAGTTACAGGCCGCATACCTTTAGAAAAACACTAAGTCCTTGATTTCGAGGTGCGGAATCCATGTATTTCATTCCAGTCGAACACCGTCATAAAACCGTTAAGGCCGTCCACTGGGCAGCGATTGATAAAGACACATAAACAGAGCCAACGACCACTGCAAGCCCCTAAGCATTATGAACACGTTCAAAGCTCTCCTCTTGTGCCCTCCCCCTAACGCATCTCACCATCATGGAAAATCCCACTGTTGTGTACAAAAATGTTGAAAATTTCAGCTTTGACGACGCTGATATTATTCTCTACGTGCAACAAGACAGCCCGGAGGATCATACCGTGGTCAATCATTTGTTCCGTGTCCATAAAGCAACTTTAATCTTACATTCACATGCGTTCGCGAGCATGTTCCTGGTACCTATACCACCTGTTGGCAGCCGTTCCCAGCAAATTCATGACGGCCTCTTAATGTTTCGCATGTTCGACGAGCTGAAGGATGTAACAGACCTTCTTCAAACATTTTATTACCCATGGTGAGCCCAGCCATCAAATTGAAAGCTTTGAACGAGTGCCAATACTTGAAAAGCTCATCCGCTATAATCATTCACCCCCACGCTTCTGATACACCCATCAGATTAAGGGGTCTCCTTAATATTGCCCAGAAATACCAGGTCAATCAGCTTTACGAGCACATTGTGACATCCATCAAGGCAGATTGGCCTCAGACACTCCCGAGATGGGATTTTCTGGATGACATCAATAGGCAAAGGATGTTGGAGCCCCAGACAACCCTGCCGTGGGATCCGGTGCTCGACGACGAGCAAAAAATGTCAGAGCCTGCTGCAGCGATTCGGATCGCTCGCGAGTTTGACATTCCAGAAGTTCTACCCGCTGCGTTTTACCACCTTGCCCGCATCGAAATATCATGTGACTATGATGAAGCGCAACAGGAACTCTGTCCCAGAAGTGAGCACGCCGCTCGTTGGGGTATGCTTACGCAGGAAGACATGAGCTGTCTCGTGCGTGGCAAGGAGGAAATAGCAAGCATCATGGATCATTTTGTCAACCAAACACGTTCCAAGTGTTGCCACCCATGCAAATCTTCATGGGAAGAGACACTTTTTATGATGAACTATGTCCGCGATCCTTTGGAGGTGCTGAGGCGCTTTACTCGACGATACGAATTGTGCGAAGCTTGCCGTGAGTCTCTAGCGACCCGCGCGATGGTGGAAAGGGAAGATATTTGGTCTAAATTACCAGAGATATTCCATTTGCCTGTGGCTCCACCGTGGCGCACTGGTCGTTAATGCACTTCTGATACTGTGATACCAAGCTCTGAGTCTACCAGGAGTATCATGGTTTCATCAGCTGCCCCAGCGACGATTCTTGTTCGAGAGAAGACGGTAAAGGTTATACTATATATTTTATTGACGCACTTCCATTATCCACTGCATTAAATCACAGGGTAAACAACCTGAGGGTCGACCGCGCCATGTCGAGTCTATAGTTTGGCCACGTTTGATCATCGCTTGCAGGCACTCCGAGTCATAACTAAAGACAACTTACCCATGTTGAAATAAGCCAATTTTGTTCCAAAATAACTTTCGAAAGTACCGCATCACAAAAGACGTGCGACAGACGGTGGCAGTGTAAATTTGATTCGATATTGTACCTTCACCATCAAACGCATATAGCCGACCAGGCCTGCAGGCGAGAAGGCTTGGTGAGTCAGGTTTATCGCTGATTGAAATCCCAGATGTGCATGTAGAAGCAACCGTCGATGGGGAGAGTGCTTCTGGTCTATGTGGAGGTGAAGGGACACGATATCGAGGAAGAGCATAGGCCATTTTGCTACCGAACACACTGATCCGGCGGCTTGGGTCATGCGGAAAGCAGCACGTATACTTGGGTTCCCAGTCCGACCAGGAGATCTCGACAGGGGTCTCTGAGTGTACGAACGTCTGTGAGAAAACGGTCATATCGATGACGATAATAACGGGCCATACGAGATAGCAAACTCTAATACCATAATCTGTGACTCCAAGGAGGGCACATAGCCGGGAATAAGGTCTGGGTGAGCCACCGCGCCGTGGGATGAATAACCACAAATTGATAAAGATATGTCGGAAGCAGACATGTGATTCGGTGGCGAGGCGAGCTAACGAGTTCTTGTAATGTGTACGAAGACATGTGGTTTTCCAAGCTGATGGTGACAAGTGTCCGTTCGTCAACTGGAATTTTGCGACCCAGTAGACCTAAAGGATACTACTTGTAGTGAGTGGCAGTGTTCAAGGGTAGATATGATTTACACTTTTGCCTGTCCTTTCCTGTGATCGATTACTTGTATGAGCGACGGGTGGAAAGTAGGGGACAACTGGACGAACCACACAGATTACAGGCACTCTCAGTCTCTCGTACACGCAACATGGTAATGACCAGGTGCATCAAAAGTATGCCTGCAGTCCAAGGAAGCGCATGCTGAATCTCGATACAGATCCTGGGATGAAAGCATGCGGAAATCCAGCCAGAAGATATGGTGATCTTGTTCGACATCGTTCGCGACGACATGACGACGCTCGAAGAGTGTGGCCACAAGGTCCTGCAGAGGGTCAACAATAACTGACGCCAACTCGTGATGTGACCGGGCCACGTCCAAGAGTGTTTCCTATTTGTGTTACACACCCGAACGACGAGATCGCCCTTTCCCCACATCCACTAAAACCCACTTCATGAATTGTCTCCCATCGGAGGCAACATGCGCAGTAGCTACTACATCTTCGAAAGCAGTGTTCAAATGCAACTTTGCAAGTCCGACTGCCACAAGGATGCCAATTTTTGAGTGAGCATAACATCGCTCGAGTCTATGGTAGCAGTACTAGTTTCGATGACGCCCTGAGCATAAAGCTCAAGCTTGTGTTGAATCCGCCGTAAACCAGAAGTTAGCCTAGGAAGGAATGTAGAACAACGATATATCAGACCAGTATTGCACCATGGCAAAGATCCTTTGGGGTGAGGACGAATAGGACGCGACATATCAGCTCTGTAGGAAGCGACAAGAACCCAACCGCTACCGTTCATGGTTTCAGAAGGAAAAGACTTGAGGCCGATGGCTGTGCTGAATGACCAAACCTTCTACTTAAGACTTGACAAATCACCATGATCGTTATCGACGATCACGACCACGACTGTCATGATCACATGCCCGGGCATCGTGTTCACGGTGAGATAGGTAAAGGATGCTACGCAGTGTACATGACAGGTGTTCACTAGATATTGCGACAGACTCGGATTTCCCTACACACGACGGTTTTATTTCGACTGTCATAAGTTATGACGGTCAAAGTTAAAGTTAAACCGTGACCTGCATAGAAGACATCAAATGCAGTAGTCTTTACGCTGCTGAAGGTCCAGTACTAGTGATCACTGTGTGTGCCTGTGCTGTAGGAATTCATGGATATCGCAATCAGCGGGTGGCTTAAGCCTCAAGCGCCCAGGCGTTTGACTCACTGGTGAGTCTTGCTTGTTAAAAGAACTATCAACAATTATCCTATCCCAGAGAGACTCCGTGAATCAAGCACGTACGTATGTGCTACAGCTAAGTTAGATAATCATTTCGCTCATCTTCGTCGCTACTGACGCTGGAGATTTCTAAGATCACAATCGACTAGTATCTTTTTTGAATGGGATAGTGCATGAGCTACGTAGACTTCAATGGAGAACTAACCCATCTCCCAAGAACTGTCCAGGTTTCCACGAGGGCTCCATGTTGTCTTGTCTCTTTCGTGGGCGACTTTGTGGGTCCTCGCCGGGACTTCCATCTCCTTGCCTACCGATATCGTTATTATTTTGCATTCCTGTGAGGATGCTTTGGCGTCAAACAATAAGTAGCATTCCTTGTTGGTCCTGGAGGAATATAAATATGCGACCTGTTGGAGGTACGCTTCAGTACCTGTCCATCAATATACAAATCCGTTCCAAGACTTCACTGAAGCTCCCACCAGATCCACAGCATGCCTTTCCGCTGGCCGCATAATCCATCACCACAGAAAGTCATCAAAGAAATCGAAGAGATTCTGACAGATACACTCACAATCCTGTCCTATAACACCGACCTGATTACTGACGAAGAACAAGATTCGTTCAGCGAGGAGTTCAGCAGGTACCGTGCATCTATTGTACCGTCTTATGTTGCCACCTTCTCAGCTCTGAAAGGCTCATAAACGTTCGTGTCGAACTGAACAAGCACACGGCGTACCACAGGTTAACCGAGGTACAAGATGAATGCAAGCTATTGAAACAGCGTCTCAAAGTTTGGCTTCTTCTGATTTGAATGACAAGTAATTGATGATATTCAATAGCAAGCATGCAAGACGCACCGGGAAGAAAACTTCAGGATGGGATTGCTTGCAGCAGCTGCAGGTACCCAAGATCATATCTGTTTTTCACTGATGATCGGAACTGAGTCTTGCCGCTGCAGCGCATGATCACACAAAATCGTTCGCTGAATCGTGGGACTGAATCGTTCATCAAATGGTCAACTTTGACTATCACTATTGTTACTCCGTTTCAGGTGTCTTTCTTGAATCACCTACTGAAGCGGAGATCTGGCAGCTGAGCATGATCTTGAAGGATCTAGTCTGTGACTTGAGGGTCGAAGCTTGTTTGACTATGAAAATGCGATATTACTTCCAAAAGTCATGGCGGCAGTTCTGCAGAATGAGAAGATGTGACACAAATATTGACTACATGTTGTACCAGAATGTGTCTGTTGCAAAAACCGAGATAAAAACTCACCGACAATGACATACGCACGAGATATTTTAGAAAATTTGCGGGGGGGCTCGACATTTAGATGACATCGTTGGTATTCAACGGTATGAGCGATAAAAAAAACAAATATTACACCCCCATACTCAAAGTTTACTCCTGACCTTACCAGCAGCCTCCGCCAACTTCCGCCTCTTCGTCATCCTGCTCAGCGAATCAGTGTCCTGTCCCATCATCAAAGATCGCACATACCCAGAATGCTCAATCACACTCGGCTCCATGCCAACGCCAACTTGAACAGCACCCGTGCGCTCCTCGAGAGGCACATAGTCACGTGTAGACGGGCCAACGTAGAGTTGCCGAGGGCGCCAGATCTTGACTCCGGATGGAGAAAGCATCATCTGCATATGGGCGACATTTAGTGATTCGGTGAAATGGAAGGAGACGAAGGAAGATGCACCTGTCGCCAATGTGCAACCCAGCCCACGACTCTCGGCACGACAAACAGGACTGGGAAGAAGTCCATCGGGAAGCCTGCCGTTACTGTGTTACAATTTTTCCGTCTTCGTACAACACCGGAACTTACCCATCGCACGGTAGATCAGTCCGCTGATAGATAAGATCTGGTCAGTTGAGATCTATGATTGGATAAAGATAAAATTTACCTCCAGAAATCAACGTTCGGAGCTAACTTCCTCGATACGAAGTAATCATCTTTCAGCGCTGCATCATGCAGAGCCATTGCGGTATCAAGCAATGGATCACGGCCCGTCCTTGACCACAAGATCAATCCCACAACCACACCCCAATGATGAGCACGTACACAGCAAACACTTCATCAGCCACCTTGCGAATGATGAATGACCGCGGATCAGACTGCGGATTGCCAACGATCATCAGGACAGGAATTAGTGGGAGAACGACTACGCACAGTCTTGTATACTCTGTGGCCGAATCCACTTAGCACCTTTTGGCGTTTCTTCACTGCTTCTAAAAAGGCAGGGACATTCTTGGGACTTCAGAAAGATGTGAGGAGACGACAAAAATAGTTGCTATAAAAACGGACCTGTCGATAGAAACCAGCATCCGAATAACAGCTTCGTTCGCTCCTCCATGGAGAGGACCACTGAGAGGTAAGTTCGTCAGCATCGACATGAAGCGAAAGCCCATGAATGAACATGAGACGCATCCAGATCGTGGCAAAACACAAATAGAAGTACGTCAAAGGCCGTTCCATCTACATGGTCCAGTACGTATGCATGCCTCGGGCTGGACTCAGGACAGTAGGACGCAGAACAATACTCACTACAGTGACGCACAGCCTGCCGCAACGGCGCTGAACGGATCAGGTAACGACGACCCAGTCTGAAGTACGGTCGTCGAACTCGCGTTCATCTCGTGGTCGGCATGGAGGATAAAGAGGATGTCGAGTGCCTTTGCGAGAACAGGATGTGGTTTGTGTGAGTGAGGCTCTGATAGGTGATCTGTAGGTGAGAGATGGTCGAGCTGGTAGAGGAACCTGGCGCGGGAAGAGTTTGAGATATAATGATGCAGAACTCGTAAAATGGTGACCTACGATTCTGTGTAGCTCATTCCTGTCGGTGGCACGACGAAATCACGGCCCTGGCGGACACGGTATGCCATGCTGCACGTAGTGTTATCAATGAACGAACAAGTGGACAACAACGAGTACGCACGCAGCCAATGTGGTAGCCTTACCGATCAGCCTGAATATTTGCCTGTCCATATTCTGGAGTGCAGCAGCATCACCCTTGGCAGCTTTGGTGAACAAATCTTGCCCTACGAAAAGTCATGAAAATGAGAAAATATTCCAGGTCTACCAACTCACCCTGCAGACTCGGATTTGCCTCCCCATAGTAGCTTCCCAGGTATGCAAATGCACTTGTAAGCATTGACATAGGGTGAGCATCGTACCTAAACGCGCGGAAGAACCCTTCTGCGTCAGAATGTATTGGCCCGTGAAGGAGGACCTCGCTGGTGAAGTGGGACAATTGGGACGCGCTGGGGAGGGCGCCATATATGAGCAGGTAAGAAACCTCGAGGAAGCTGGAGCGTTCTGCGAGTTGCTCGATTGGGTAGCCTCTAAGAAATTTGTTGATGAGTGGTATAGTGGCAGAAGGAGAACGCGTGCGTACCTGTACCGCAATACCCCATTGTCACCGTCAATATACGTTATACTACTTTCCATCACGGCTGTGTTGAGAAAGCCTCTATCAGCGACACGCAAACCACGTTCTGTCTCGTCTTCGGGCCTGTCATTCGGACCCGCAGCAGCACGAATGTCCTTGAAGAAATTCGCAGGAATCGAGTTGTGGGTGATCCTGCATGGTGTCAACCGGCGTCGAAATTCTGAGGAAGAGGGACGCACGGGACGGTGTACTCTTTCCCAGTACGGTTGTCTACAACTCTGAGGGACTCGTCTCGCTTGAGCTCAGATGCAGGAAATTGTTTGCCCATTGAAGGATACAACTGGAGGATACTTAGATGGACGACACGGTACAACTAACAGATGCCTGGACGCGAGCAGCCTTGTTATAACTATTCGCATCCCGATTTCAGTTACCCGTGCTGGCAGGCCCGAACGCCCGTCAATTTCACAAGCTTGCTAGTCGACGACATTGAAGGTCACGGGACCGGGAACAATCACATGTACCATCATGGTCTCTCATAACGTCTACTACATGTTAGCCAGTGCTTCCGGGAAGCATATGATGTAGACCGAATCATTGGCACTGGACTTGCCAAAGGTTTCGCTTGCATGTTGCAATTGCGGTGCAGCCCAAGTTCAAATGTCTTGGAGTTGCACCGCATGCTTGACAGGCGCTCAGGTTTGACTCCTATCCGATATTCCTGTTTTACCTTCTTTCATCATGTCAACGAAGACTTACCCCGCATTCTGCTCCCTCAACCAGCCTGACTTGGAATTACTGTCAATGCCGGTGCCTGTTGATCAGGCCATAAATTCACGTCCCATCTTCGATGAGACAGCTTGGCATGACAGTCTGATGGCCACTTTCCGACTTTTTGAAGAATTTCTTAGTGGTACAGCGCCGTGCTACAGTAACACAGCCTCTTCAACGGCTGGAGATTTACCGTCCGTTACTCAACAGACCAGCTCTCCTGGGGAACCATCTACTCCGACTCGCGAAACCATTTCTCCTGCCAGTGGGGAATCATACTCTCCGACTCGCGAGCTGATTGGGCCAGTGCGATCGAAACGTGCTCATTTTCGCGTGGTCCACGCCTGCGACGAGTGCCGCCACAAGAAGAAAAAGGTGAGGAACTATTACCATCATCTTCGTACGTCTGACAATAGAGTACAGTGTTCCGGGGAGCAGCCACTGTGTCTGAGTTGCCAAAAGGCAGGAAGAACATGCAGCTGGACACCCATAAAAACCACGAAAAACCGTTCCTGTCTGAAGTACGGTGTGGTTAAGTTGTATCGACCAACATCTCGTACATGCGAGCGGGACTCCATGACGAGACCGAGGTACCCACACATCGTGGCACCAAAACCAACGTATCCCATCAGGCTTCAGGATATACAGAGTGCAGCTAATTTGGCATCTGCCGTGCGGAACGCTCAAACAGTGAGCTCTCCTTCGTGGGTTGGGCCCCCAGCGCAGATAGCTACCCGTCGGACGCGGACTGTTGACTTCGACTGGAGCGACTTGGGTTCGTCCGAATTCAGTCAGGAGTGGATCCCACCACCTCCCACCCGTCCTGCATATTTTTGCAACGTCTTATCTCCCGTACACCCTCTGTATATGCGCGAATCACTGCGCCATGAAGATATCTACCGCCGGGCCCTTGACGGCCAATGACACTTTGCAGGAAGGCATTCCTGTCATACATCCTGTCCCTACGTTTCGTTTTAACCCCCCTTCTCGGGTGTTGACATAATACTGTCTGATTTGCTCGACTTTGCACTGCGGTATGAACGCTATTGCTATTACTTACACGGACACTTCAGAGATGGACTATGATATAGACGCTGTTACTATTAACTACATGGACGCTTCAGTGATGCTCTGTGTTATGGTCATTGTCATTTTTGCTTATTACACAGACGTTTCTGCGATGGACTGCGATATGGACGTTTCAGCTGTAGACTACAATACTCTCCTTATGTATATAGATCCGAGAAATTGACTGAACTCACATTTCAAGTACGTCATGTAGCTATTAGGGGTTAGTTAGGGTGAGCACCCTAACTACGAGATAGAGTTAGTGGCTCAGATCTGAATCGGAGCGGCAACGCGCGCATAGTTTGACACTCTTCTACTGGCTTGAGAGAATGGGCGCAGCATCGAATCCATCCATTACCCCCGTCACTCGGAGACTACAATCCTCGAACTTATCATAGTCCACAAGGTCCGAGCAAATCCTCATCCGTACAGGGGAAACACGCTGAATATGAACCATGCGTAAATGGTAGCGGTGTATTCGGGTCACAACTAATAACACTATAGACCCATGTCAATGTAGGTATTCGCGCAATTCTCAGAAATGACAACGTTGATTTGTCCTTGAAGAGTCTTAAAAGATTTCTGCTGCACTACAGCATTTTCTCTTCCGTCTCGTTCTAGGTCCAAGCCAACCTCAATCGGCACAGGGGAAACGACCTGAATATCAACTAAGCCAGGAGGTAACTATAGTTTAGCCAGGTTAAATCTTCGTCGTATCATAACAAAAAAACACCTACCCATATTAAGGCAAGTCGATATTGTTCCAAGAAAAACCTGTCAAAGCGATGTGTCGAAAAACGCTCGGCGCAGACAGAAGCAGTGTAAGGACGGTTCGAGGTCAAGTCTTCATCAAAGCACGACTGAGCAAGCCGACCAGGCGTGCGAATCACAACTCCTGGTGAGTTGGGGTCGTACATATTTTCCGAGCGAGAAATAAGTCGCTTATTGAAGTCCCAGATGTGTACGTAGAAGTGATCCTCGGAGGAGAGTGCTTCCACCCTTTGACCAGGTTCAGGAGTACGATCTCGGGGAAGAGCATACGCCATTTTGCTACCGAACACACTGATTCGATGGCTTGGGTGATGCGGAAAGCACCATGTAAACTCGGGTCCCCAGTCCGACCACGGAACCTCGACAGGCGTCTCTGATCGTATGGTCTTTTCTGAGAAAATGGCCATATTGATGACCATGATTACGGGCCATGAGCGAGGGAGAATTTCCAAAACCATGATTTGTGACTCCGGAGAGGGCACGTAGCTGGGCATCAGGTCTGGGTGAGCTACCACACCGTGGAACGATGGGGTGGCATAAACAACATAGTATGGCAAGGCGCGCCACTCAGGTGATGAAACAAGGCTGGGTTTCAGATTCGGAAGGAGATACGTGATTCGGCGCTGAAGTGAGCCACCAGGTCCTTGTAATGTGTACAAGGTCACACGCCCTTCCGAGACGACGACAATAGACTGTTCATCAACTAGATGAAAAGTTGCATGTTCACCACCTCGTTCACATAAAGGATACTGCTTATGCTGAGCGGCAGATTTTTAATAGTAGAGTGGACTTACTTTCTTAACATGCCCTTTCCTCCAATCGATGACTTGTATGAACATGTTGGGCACTGCGTCCAGTGAGGGTAAATCGAGATTGACCAGGTAATAGAGAACAACTATAAGATTTCCGCAGATTGCGGGCGTACCCACAAAGTAAACCCTGTTACGAAAACATGCATCACAAGTATGAAAGCACTCCAAAGAAGTGCACGCAGAGTCCGGATGCGGAAGCTGTGATGAAGCTAACCAGAGGTCCGCCGTAAAGATGTAAAGATCTAGTTCAGTATTGGGCATCTGGAGGCGATCAGATGCTGAGAATGCGACAACAAGATCCTGCAGTGGGTCGACGACGACTGACGTCAGCGACCTGTCCCGGTGAGGCCGGAGTAAGCCACGTCTGGGCCACGTAGTATTGGAGTGTGTTGCATTTGCCTTGCAGTCCCGAATCAAGAGACCCCCCCCCGTTCCCACATCCACCAAGTCCCACATTTCATGGACTGTGTCCCTGGGAATAGCTCGTATGAAGCAGCCACCCCAGCTTGGAAAACAGTATTGATACGAAATTCAGACCGCCACAAGGATGCCAACTTCTTGAGTGAATACATCTTTCTGGAAACGTCGTTCGAGTCTGGGATGGTGGCACTGGTCTCGTTAAAGCCTTGGGCATAAAGCTCAAGTTTGTATTGAATGTGGAGCGAATTCCGGGCCGCATTCCAGACAATTTTGCAGGTCTAACATGATTCAGAAGTTAGCCTCGCGGAGGCACAGAACCCAGGGAAAGAACAGACAATTGCAAAACGACAAAGGTCCCTGGGGGTAGAGAAGAGTAGAATGTGACAGATCAGCTCTGTAGGAAGCGACAATAATCCAACCGCCATGGTGATGGCTTTGAAATAAGAAACGTGTGGCCTAGGGGAGATCTCCTTCAATGCTGGATGTGAGTGATTCGGAGAGCAACGCTGAGGTGAAGACGATAGTGGCTTGTGATGAAGGTGAAAAACTAAGAGTACTGTATAGTTTGATACGGCAGGGACGATATCGAGTCTCGATGTGTGGTGCCGTTCATGATCAAGTGCCAATTGGTCTAGAGTGGCTGTGCAATGCTCCTATTTATGTTCGTTGTTTCCTCCGTCGTATATAATGTGACCCCCAATGTCGAAGATTGTGTATACCTCTCGCTAAATCAACCAGTAACAAACCATGGTTGCTTCAAAAAATACAATATGAACGTGGTATCGTCTGCTTTCACTGTACATCTCCTTGTTCCAAACAATTTACTCGCTTGCAGCCTGCTTCTTCTCTCGTGAAAGCCATCCTAGTGTCGTGACATCAGGCTCAGTAGGGAAAAAAGCAACCGGGGAAAACATCTTACCTCTCATTTTCTGATCATGAACCTTTTGCCGTTCACGATCCATCGTTTTTTGACGCGCAAGCTCTGCATCAGCCATAGGTGCCTCTGGATGATGGACAATCAGTAGTACACATTCATTGGTCAACAAAATATTCCGAAAGTGAGTCCAAAACGTGACGCACCGTTGGGAGCGACCTTCTTGATCTCGTTGAGAGCCGTCTCCGCTTTCTCGAAAAATCCAAGCTCTCCGAGAGCCTTTGCTTTTCGGAAAAGTGCCTTAGAATTAGCAGCGTTTTTGCCAAGAGCCTGCAAAACTAAGCGAGAGAAATTTGTGTTGGAGGGCAACAAACCTTGTCAGCGGTGTCCACCGCCCGTTTCCAGTTTCTTGTTTGATATGGCAGGCGGACATATTTGCGTACACTTTCTCCAGAATCATATCTGCCTGTCGAGCAAAGAACTCCTGTCACATTCTATCGCTCGACGGACCTCGGATTCGTACCTCAGTCATCACGTCCTTTGCACCAGCAGCTTGGTCTACTGCTGATGACGACGACGGAGACGACGGGGCAGCCATTCCAAGTGATTTCAGGGCGTTTCTGCAGGATCAAGGTTCGCAAAGCATGAACGTGAGGATAACATAGTGCAACCGTACTTATCGATAGCCGTGAAGATACAGAAGCGTCTTCACGTAGTCTAAACGTTAGAGGTTGTCTGTACATCACAGAAGTCCTTGGTCATGTCCTCACCTCATGGTACGATCGCAATGCTGCAAACGATGTAAGGATCACCTAAATTAACAAT
Source organism: Suillus lakei (assembly GCA_016628065.1). Taxonomy (NCBI): domain Eukaryota; kingdom Fungi; phylum Basidiomycota; class Agaricomycetes; order Boletales; family Suillaceae; genus Suillus; species Suillus lakei. The sequence continues at coordinate 766,069 of JABBWA010000004.1, forward strand.
GCGAAGAATGCGCCACTCACCACTCTTGACCTCTCCTGCTTTGAACGCAGCATCACCAGCATCTTTTTTCGAGCGCGCGGTGGCCAACTTTGACTCTACGGTGGACAATTCTGCTTGCGTAGGTACCTTGACATTTGCATCGCGGAGGCTATCCTGCACAACACCAGGTGATGATACCGACTCGATGATCTCCGAGGCCTGAGTAGTTGAGATAGAGGTGCTTGGATTTGACATACTTGGGTGAATTAATGGTGGGATAGTGAATAGAGAAGTTTAAGAGTAGTGATGGTAAGACTAAAGAATTTGAGAAATCAACGGGCAGTACTCTCAAGTTGCGTACAGGATTGGCTTTTTAGTCCCTATCAGCTCGGACGCTGCCGAGTCCCGACAAAGACGTGAGGCGGCCCACGTATTCACTTTTGTCACCTACGCGATGTCACTTTAGACACAAACTTTCGATTCCTTTGTAGTCTTCCCCAGGCCTTTCGGTAGACAGATACTGATGCTTGGTCTCTGAACAGACCAACATCCGTGTTCCATCGCAATTGAGATGACATGCCAAGCAACATCCGTCGACATCTTGCCGATACCTGTAGGAACAAACTTCCTTCTCGTGTTCTTCTAGTTTGCATTGTAGTCTCCGAACCTCCGGTTCAATGGCATGAGCATGAGACAACGTGTTGCGCTCAGTAAGCAGATCCTCGACAATGCTACTTTCTTATTGAATGGTGAGTTCGTGCCATGACTGACTAGGACATTGCCTTCAGCCTTCCCGTAAAATTCGCGCTTGGCCAGTGCTCAGCCATGACGGGCCGGAAGCGATGTCACAGCATCGGTGATCCTCTACAGAACAAGCCGTAGACTCGGATATCGCTTTCCAAGGGCCACACAGCTTAAATCCGAAACTCGTTGGATGGGGCAGTTTATGTTACATGCGGATGAAAGTTCACTGCATGCTCGTGATGAGCCTCTATGACGCTTCCAATTTGGCCCCTACTTGCTCTAGCCTACGAATTCCCTAAACACACTGGCTGCTATACATTGCGCTATCCAGAGTACGGACTCTGAAAAGGAGCGAAATACTCAGATGCGAAATGAAATTGATCTGAAACTCTGTGCTCCCTCTGGTATTCAATTCGAGCACCAAGGGTCTTCGCCGGTTGCGAGACCTTTCAAGTTTTGGGTGAGCAGCTACTAGTGCCAGTAGTGACACAACAAGATGTTGGCTTCTCTTTCAAATATTCTTCGGAAGCTGCATCAGTGGAATCAGGATTCATGTAATTCATCTATTCAACACAGGCTAAGCTAGGTGTAGTTACCGTCGAAAAAAAGCCTGCCATCCCATCCCAATGAGACTCGATAACATCTCTCCTCCTCGTTGTTTGTCCGTAAGTAGATTGGCACTGCGGGAGAGAAACAGTAAGATTATGAGTAAGGAATGTCCACCTGTACCCATGCAGATTACTTATGTATCGCGGCGCACGGCAAAACCAGCCTAGATATAACTTGCTTGTAAGTTGGAAGAAGTCACGGATAATAATAATGGTACGTCTGCGTTTATGGTCGTCGGTAATCGCCTGGACTGGTGACCAGAAACGAACAAAATGGACCAGAAGAACTCGCGTGATGTACTTCTTCGAGTTTCCGCAATTCTCATCACGTATTTGTCGGTGTTTGGCTCGGTGAACCAAGTTGGCCGCAATAGCGTCGAGTCCAACACTACTCGTGTTAGCGTAGACCCTCGTTGTCGAGTGGAAGTCAAATACTCAATGGCAGCGCTCGGGTCATCGCTGGTTTTTCGTTATCGTCGTGATCAAGAAGTGCCCAGATCATTTCTATTACATAGGGGCGACCTCATGTCGCGCTCCATAACAGTACACCCACCGCCGGCTGCCCGGTGTTCGATCATCGATCGCCCCCTAAACTTCGCAAACGTCCTTGGGTAGTACAGTCCTGCTGTTTGTCTGGTTGTCACTGGCGAAAATGCCACTTCCTGCCATTAACCGCATGTTCATAACCTCAGCATGGTTAGAGTCTATAGTTTATGGTATGGTCCATTTTGCTGGGCAGGGTAGTAGTGCTGATAATCAGCCCAACAGGAATTAAGTGAGTGCAGACTCGGAGAAAGGAAAAATTATTGGGCTCACTGTCATCGATAGCTGCGCACTTTTTGGCACATGTATGTATGTCCTGTTCAATCGGAAGAAAAAGGCACATTGGTTCGTAGCATTACTTGTCAAATCATGCGTCAGCACTCACATTTGGATCAGGGTTGTTCCTGCTTCATGCATTTTGCACTTTTCAATCGCGACAGCACACAACATCCTTTGTCTTTTTAGTTCTCTGCAGGCCTTCACAAATCCTGCTACACTATCCGTCCCCAATGGAAGTATCTTGTACCTCCTCAGGCTCACAACCTTATCGTTTGTGATGTCTGGATTGTATATTCTCAATGTGGGTATCATAGTCTTGTCGCGAATCGCACCTTATTGTCCCTTCTTTCAGACTTTCGCTCTAGGTTTACTGCTAGTGAGTAACTACCGGCCTTGTGGAGGTGTGGAACCTAACATCTGCGACGACAGATCTGGCGGCTGTATGTCGTTTGGAATCACAACCGGATACTTGCTATTATCATGGTAAGATATTTTTCCATTCTACTTGTTGCACTTTTAACGAGTGTCGATATCGCTAGCTAAGTCTGGAAGTTGGACGAACTGGTAGGCTCGTTAAATTGCGTTAGCTGTCAAATTAAGTGCTAACACCTGCCCGTCCCTGTGTAGCAACTGCCATCGCTGCCTGGGCTGCGATACTTCGGTTACATCAAGTCTTCTCGTATACTGTCAAAGCTTTGTCGAAAGCTAGTCTCGCGCTTGATCTTGTTTTCACTATTAGTGTCACGTCCGGAATTGCATATCGTCTTTGGCGCGGCGGTCGAATTGTAGCTGTCTCAACTGACCACAATGCCTACAAAGAGGCCATATTTACTTTCATCGAGTGCGGTGCGATGTATACCAGCAGTATCGTGGTACTGAGCGCACTGTACTTGTCTGACAGGCTAGCTGGTGTCATGGCAATCAACGTTAATGTCCAGATTGCTGTGGGTACTTTACGCTTCTTCTTCTTTCTAGTCTCACAATCTTCTAGACCCTGACACCTCTTCTTCTCGTGGCCAGTCTTAGCCTTAACCTGGCGCACAGAAATGCACAATCCGAGAAATCATCGACGCTGGGACCCGCCTTCGTTCGACCAGTCCAGGTCAATATCACCGAGGAGGTCTGTATCCACCCTATGGACTCTAGTTCTCGGAAGAGTCGGAGTATACAGTCATTTCGTGACCATGTAAAGTGACATTAGCTAGAAGCATTGTATGAATTTCTCCTTCTAGCGAGGAAGTCACAACATGCAGGGATTTTGCGATGTTTTGTGGTGCGCCTGTGTTCGACCTGTGAACTCGTGGAATGAAGGTGAACACACCGGGACTCCAAAATTGGTTGCTCACTGTCAGTTGTAAGCGCCGTCATTCTGTCATGTTATCCGAGTCAGCACACTGAATGATAGAAATTTGCAGCGGTCAACAAGGCAAACCGATCACCATTGACCCCCTAGTGGTCTTGCAGTCATCAACACAACACACTACCCTCATCGGGGCACCCACACCCATCGTCGCAAGTATTTTGGCCCAAGTGCCTGGCACCACAGCTGACCTGGAGATTGACAAGGCTTATATGCATCACGTCAGTATCTAGCGCGCGCTGCGGGATAAGCAGAATACTCATTTATCTCTAGCTTGCGATACTAATGTCACAGTTCGGCGGTACAAATTGGGCGATCAGTCCCCTGGACATGAACCTCGGTACCCTCAACGACACAACGATCTGCAACGTGAATACCACTTCTTATATGTGTGCTGGCGGCATCTTCGGTATTGGCGTTGGCAGCCTGAGTACTCCTGCTTGGATTTGTTGTGGCACCTTCCTGAAGAATGTGAATTCCATCTTCCGTGCTAGCCCCACTGTCGTTGACTTTGCACAGCTTGCCAGTGTCTTGAGCTCTTCAACCAGACCTTCTGACCCAAATTAGGTGCAGGCGACTTGCTTGACACCACTGCCTACTAGTACCTGCACGAGCTCGGGTGGGAGTTGAAATTCAACCAGAAACAGCACAAGCTCTGGATCTGCTTCTCCTAACAAGAACATCGCTGTATCGCTTTGTCTTCTTGCCTCTGCAGTAGGCTTCACCCTCTCACTCTAAGCAGAGCTGATGTACGCTACAGGTAGCTGGCCGTACAATCTATAGATCATTTATCGGGGTGTTTTTCTGACGCATAGTGCACACATTTTACGACACTATCATTCTCTGCATGATTTACGCCTTGACTCGACACTCCGCAACCTCTCAATCTGATTTTCTGTTTTACACATAATACACTTGGTCTCCTTTCTGAATCATGAGCACGTACGAACGACTACTTACCTTTTTCATTTGTCTATGGGCCGAGCTTTTCATAAGCACTGAATCTTGGTGCCGCAAATATATTCAAAGAGCACCTTTACTGCGATAAAACGGTTCGTTTCTTTGTTTATGATCGATGAATTGCTGACAGGTCCACATTAGGTGCAAGGAAATGCTATACAGTAGGCCAATAGTAGGCAGATGTTTTCGATACTGGTTAATTGTGAGCCGCGCAATTCAGATCTAGAGACACGACTATCACGTCCATTGCAATTGTGTCTCGCCGTTATGAGATGTTATACCAGATCCGCGTTCAAACCAATGGTACAATTTTGAACTTCACTCTTACCCACAAAGCACCAGTGCACATTAGGAGCGGTCGCATTTGGGTCCAAGACTCGAGACTTGGAAATACAAATGGAAGTCGAGATTGGGTGTACATATCAGAGAAGTATACAGTCCCAAAGTCTGAGATATGGAAATTTATCATCTTGACAACAGGCAGCATATAACTACGGCTGGATGCTACACGCGAAGTCATCAGATTAACGCTTAATCAACAAGCTGGGTGAACGCACGAAATTGATCATACACCGATATGCATGAACACTATGCGCTGGTCCAAGGGTATGTCCTTGTTAGAAGCCAACGACCGGACCGCTAGGCGCAGCGCTTCGGCAGCTCGTGTGGAATCCATTGCACCATCCATGCAAAAGTTTGTATAAAATTCCTCGACCAAGTGCTGCACAGTAGCATCAGTGACCCTCCATAATGTCCCAACGACACTCTTAACCCCAGCAAATTGCAGGCCAGCCGCTAGGTGTATCACTTCGTCGGGCGTACTAGGGTCACCAACTGCAGTTTCACAGGCAGAGAGAAATGCAAATTCATGCTGAGACAAATTCGTTTGGGTGATATCGAGGAGTGAAAGGGGTTGATCGCGCATGAGAAAGGCCGACTTGAAGGGTTCGTCATATTTCTGTGTCCCGTGACACGCAAAATGGAGCCAAGTATTATCTTGTAATGCACGCAGTGCTCTTGATTTCGTTGCATGATCGCTCGTTATCTTGGTGAAGGAAACAATTGGGGGAGGAGGTAAAAGAGTCCGTACCAATTCCAGCTCAGGCTCCACACAATCCAAAGTGAATGAATGACCAGCTGGGCGATTCTGACCAATCGCGGCGAAGGTCACTGATAGAGCCCTGTCACGACCTCTGCGAGCCCTCATCAATGCAGTAAGTGATGGCGTGTATGAAGAGATATATAGCTGTGAAAGGAATTGTCCATGTCTCCTGTACTCGCCGGCAGCGTGCAACGGCAAGAAAGTGAAAACAGATGTTGGGCACCACCATATTCGGGAACCTGGTCGTGCGAATCCACCCAGATTCTTCACCACCGGGCGGACAACATCATCCCATAACTCCCTCAAAGCTTTTGTCAGGGCTGGTTGGTTCCCTTTAGGACTGGCTTCTTGTTGAGTTGCCCGTTGGAGTGCGAGCACCAATCTCTGGAGTTTCTCAAAATTAGAGGGGAGTTGAATGCTAGTCGGAGGTTGCTTGTGCGGGATGATAATGGCATTGCAAAACGGCTTGCTTGCGACGAGTATGATAATAGGCCCATCACGAGCTGCATCTTGAAGATCGGAGAACAAGGGGGGAAGTAGGAAGCGAGAGAAGCCTTCAATCTTCCGAATATCTTCTACTGCTCTATTCCAGTCCTCCACTAGACGTCTGTACAGGCTTGCTTCTGCTTCTACATCATCAACTCCTGGGGTCCCTTCTGGATGATTCGCAGGAGGTTTGTCAAGGAGGGAGCTGATGTCTCGGAATGTCTTTGTCAGAGCCTCTGGGAGGCTGTCAAGAGGCGTGCGGAATCGTGCCATCTGGGTCCAGATGAGAGTCCGGCCTTGTTCCAGCAACTCAACAGCGCGATGCACGTCACCACTACGAAGAGCACATGATGCAGCATCCACGGCAAGTGTATTTGGGAAGTCCTTCATGACGTTATGACGAGACGATACCGAGGCTGTCGCGGACATGTAAGCGTCCAGGCGTTGCATGGAAGTCGCATAAGCCTCGAGTTCAGTGCTATGTGAATGTTGGCGAGCACGGCGAACCCAATGTAAACTTGCTTGCAGGCGAGGTAGGAAGCCTCCAGAGACGACATTTGCTGCTGCCTTGAGATGATGCATGGCGACATTCAGACTATCAGTATCTTCGACCTGGCCAGGTCCTGATCCATAGGACGACAGATAGACTTTAGCTAGCGACCAATGGACCTGTAATTGACGAGGATCATATGGCGTCAACAGAGTCAATGCACAGCGTAGATTCTCTCGTGACTCGTTGAGGTCTTCTCCATTGCCTCGGTGGTCAAAGCGGGCGGAGAGTTGAACCGCAAGGTTATTTAATGACATGGAACGATCTGTGGGACCGACAGAGCGCAAAGCCAGTGCTTCCCTCTGAAGTGCAATAGCGTCATCCAAGTCTTCGTCATTGCCTCGGTGGTTAAAGCGGTTGTAGAGTTCATTCGCAAGGTTGTTTAATGAGAAGGCCCGACTCAGGTGACCGACTGGGAGCAAAGCCAGTGCTTCCCTGTGAAGTGCAATAGCGTCATCCAAGTCTTTGCCATTGCCTCGGTGGACAAAGCGGATGGAAAGTTGATTCGCAAGGTTGTTTAAAGAGAAGGCCCGACCCAGGTGACCGGCTGGGAGCAAAGCCAACGCTTCCCTGTGAAGTGCGATAGCCTGATCCAAGTCAGCCTCGTTGCCTCGGTGTTTAAAGCGGTCGGAGAGTCGATTCGCAAGGTTATTTAATGATATGGACCGATCTGCGTGACCGACTGGAAGCAAAGCCAGCACTTCCCTGTGAAGTGCGATAGGCTGATCCAAGTCTTCGTCGTTGCCTCGGTGGTTAAAGCGGGTGGAGAGGAGAGTCGCAAGATCATTTAATGACGAGGACCGCATTGTGTGACCGACAGGGCACAAAGCCAGTGCTTCGTCGTGAAGTGCAATGGCGTCATCCAAGTCTTCGCTATTGCCTCGGTGGTCAAAGCGGGCGGAGAGTCGATTCGCAAGGTTGTTTAATGACCAAGGCCGATGTGTGTGACCGACTGGAAGCAAAGCCAGCGTTTCCCTGTTAAGTGCGATGGCCTGATCCAAGTCTTCGTCGTTGCCTCGGCGGTCAAAGCGAGTAGAGAGTAGAATTGCAAGGTTATTTGATGATGTGGTCCGATCTGGGTGACCGACTGGACGCAACGCTAGCGCTTCCCTGTGGAGTACAATAGCCTGATCCAAGTCTGCGTCGTTGCCTCGGTGGTCAGAGCTGGCAGAGAGTTGATTCGCAAGGTTATTTAATGACATCGCCCGATCTGGGTGACCTACTGGACGCAATGCTAGCGCTTCCCTGTGAAGTGCAATAACCTGATCCAAGTCTGCACCGTTGCCTCGGTGGTCAAAGCTGGCAGAGAGTTGATTCGCAAGGTTGTTTAATGACATGGACCGATCTGGGTGACCGACCGGGCGCAAAGCCAGTGCTTCCCTCTGAAGTGCACCGGCCTGGTCGAGGTCCTGGCTATTGCCTTGACACTCGAAGCGAGTGTGTAGCATTGCGCCAAGATTACATAGCAATTTGCCTCGACGAGCATGCATGATGTTGTAGCATTTCAGTGCATCGTAGTGAAGCGTGACGGCCTGGTCGAGGTCTTTGCTATTGCCTCGACGCTCGAAGCGAGTGTGCAGCATTACAGCCAGATTACATAGCAATGTCCCTCGATGAGCATGCATGGTGCTGTAGTATCTCAGTGCATCATAATGAAGGGATATCCCTTCATCTAAGGCATGCGGATCATCTCTACGCAAACACCGCTCTGCTAGATCAACAAGTTGACTCGGCGATAACGGAAGCGTGCACGCAGCGGGCCGCTCCTGTCCAGAATCATTTGCATCAGTGATTCCAGCCGGACGTAGAGTCGATATTTTGATTGCAAGCAAAGCTGCTCTGTGAATGTGGCTGTTGGCGTGGCAAACATCGCGGACTTCGCTCAGCAACTCTTCAGCCGCATCAGCATCCGTTTGAAATCCCTGTTTTGCGAAATGAGACAGCAGAGCAATGGCAAGATGGAGCTGTGTGACGGGTCGGTCTGGATGACCAGTGGGACGCAAATCGAGGGCGTCTTGAAAAAGAGTGATAGGGATATCAAGGTCGGGGCGTGTTCCACAACTGACTAACTTCGCGGTAGCTAGATTGAACAGTGCCACAGGGCGGCACGGGTGATCCATGGGGCAGAGATCCGAGGCACGTTCAAAGTGCTTTATAGATTGGTCGAGATCCCTACTGTTCTGCGTCCGGCAATATCGTGCGAGAAGACGATGTCCGGCGTCCGTCCTCAGTACTAGCGCATCCATTTCGCCGGATATCAGCTACGCATTATAAGCTCTCAGCATCAGAGTATCAGACTGCATTGATCACTCACTGTAGTAAGGGGGCAAAGAACTGCAGCTTCATTTCCATCAGAACGTCGTTGCTCCACTGTCATGAACAGTGCAGTACACGAGGATACGACTTTCTCCTGCTTGAACTGAAAGATTATGGCTGTGATACTGGTTAACATCCGTCAGGCGTGATTTGCAACAGACATTACTGACGATGCAACTTTTCACTGCGATCCAGTAATTCTCCAACGGAACTATCGAATGTATGGAGGAGTTCTCCATGACAGAGCATGGGACCCAATTCAAATGAGGCATACACGCTGACGCGAACTTTAGAAGATGGCTCGCGCGGCCTAGAGTCTTTCTCAATACCTACAGGAAAGATTGGGTTGAGGACAACTTACAGAAGTATGCGCTCGTTCCACTCGACGACAGCCTGATCTACGTGTACGGGTTTGCTGCTTGTCTGGCATTCAGCACCGTCAGTCTTTACTACTACGTGGAAGCCGGCGGGAATCCGTCGGAGACCAAGAATGATATCAGTTGCGCGACTGGCTTGGGGGAAATCGTCAATACGTGTTGAATGAAGAGTTGCGCGAATGGCTTGTAGGAAATCGTCAGTACGTGCTGAACGGAGATAGGTATCACATACCAGTAATGACGACTTGTTCCACTCCATCGAGGTATGTCTCTCCCGGGTCCTGGGGGTGTTCTGGGTGGCTTGGCTCCTCACCCAAGGCTGGGAGGGTATCATCGAGTGGGTCCAGCACGGAGTCTGTGACAAAACGAAACAGCAGAGTAATGACGAAATAAATTATCGCTAGGATTGCTTTGGGAAATCGTCAGTGCGTGCTGAACGAAGATATGTGGCACATACTGTTGAGGGCAACTTGTTGCATTTCACTAATCATGAGGTTAGTCTGTCCTGGGTCTTGGGGGCGTTCTGGGTGGCTCGGCTCCTCTCCCAAGGGTGGAGGGCAACCATCGAAATGACCAGGGATGAAGCTTGACATACGGCTGAGGGGTGGATGTTAACACTTGAGAGTAAGAGGAAACCACAGCATACACCATCCACACCGTGCAACGCCGATGAGTCAACAGGACAGACACGACTCGCAGGATATCAACCCACTCATAGCCTCATTTACGGTGGGCGTTAGATTTGTACGGCAGGGAGTGACGTTGGGTGTCGGTACTGCTGTCAGACAGTATGTTTGGCGAAAAGGCACGAAACTGACAAGAAGTTAATCATATTGATTGACTGTGTCTGTAAGTACTATTAGCTACCACTAGTTCGTGCAGCCCCACATCTCGTGCATCGTTCAAAACAACACTTTTCTACTACAAATCTTCAAACTAATACATACAGATGAAATGATAAATAATAAGAATGCCCTACGAGCTTTAACGGATATGATCTGACAAGAAACAAAAGAGATAAATTTTTGGTGGTGACAACGGCTTGTGTCACTCTCAATGTCACCTGCCGGTACTGCCGCAGCGGAGTTTGAAACTCAGACACGCTAGTAGCAATGTCTGAACGTGTGCATGGGTGTGACTCGAGTTGGTGGGAAATAGAAAATCCTACCAAAGAGGCTCGCATTCAAGTTGCTATCTGTGATACCTTGATTTGTATTTATGTCAGTTTCCAGAGTGCTTCCATAGCTTACAAACTCGTCAAGCCCTTACAGATAATCCTCGATTTTCAGCGCTATGTGGTTTGAACTCTGAAATGGTGTGCACGAACCGTGGGCACATCACTACCCCAACTTCAACTGAAAGCTTGATACCTTCAGCAAGTATTTCTCTCCCCCAGAAGCCCCTCTGGAAAACCACAATACATATTTTAGGTTACTACATAGCCAGTACACTTCGTACATGTGGTATAATACCTTGCTTAATGTCTAGCGCCGAACGGGCTTTCAACTGGCCAGTGTGACAATACCGTGACTTTCCGTTACATTTGTGTGACTGCACGAGATGCGGCGTGCATGAACTAGTGGTAACTAATAGTATGTGAGCTATCACTTGAACTTGTAATGATTGCTGGGGACACTGCAAGGATCATGTCAAGCAACCGAGGCATACATATGGATGTCAAATTGATTTCTGCCGGATCATCCCGGTGTACGTAATGAAAAGATACATGATTCATCTAAAAAAGTGAGGGGGTCGAACTTCGCTTTGACCTGCTCGTGAGCAGTTTGGATTTGGCTTAGCTCAGGTCTGCACTCGTAATGCACTCTTTTGTATAAATTCAGACCCTGACCTGCAATTTATGTGTGATTTCGCGATTAACGAGATTATCGAAAGCAAATCAAGATTAGTGATGTTCCGGCCCGGCTTCAAGCCCCGGGCCAGCTGAAGCCAGGCCTAAATAAGCCGAGCCAAGCCAAGGCCCAGTTCACGGCCTGCCCAAGGCTTGGGCCTGGGCCTCAATTTTGGAAAGCCTAAGCCGGCGGCTCAAGCCGTGGCTTGCTCCTGCAACGCAGATCATAGATGGACGAGGGAATTCGAGGCTGCTGAACACTGAGTACTGATCACGAAAAGGTGTGTGTTCAAGTTGTTTTTCTGTATTCAAGTACACTGCTAACAAGTTTCTTATGCTCCCCCATTCCTTCCCCCTTACATGTTTTTGCATGTTTGTGCACATCGGTACACATCTACCTCTGCTCTCACTCATTCCTGCATGCTTGCGTCCCCACCTGTCTCCGTCCGCTTGCCGGCATTTGTGTTTGTCTGCAATTGTCCCTGCTCGTCTGTGCTTGTTTGCACCTGGTGATTATGTTTTTGTCCATCCCAGACTCATTTGCATTAGCTCGTGCTCCGAGTCGTTCGTGCAATCTAGGTGCGTCTCTTTTCGCTTATCTCTGTATGTACATCACTGACAAGTATCTACATATTTATTAGTCACTACTTGCATGCGCCTTGACTTTTCAGCACTTTGTTTGTATTCACGTGCCTGCGTACATCTATGCTCAACGTGTCTTAAGCTGCGCTCCAACGGTCTTGTGAAATATAAGGTTCGATTTTTTTTTACATTTACAACTATAACTGACCATGTATACAGTATCCATCGGGCCGTGGCTTGCTTGGGCCTGAGCCGTGGCTTTGGGCTGGCATGGGCTCACGGCTCAGGCTTGAAATCTGGTGGGCCTAAGCCCCCCCAGGCCGAGCCTAAGCCGGGGCTTTGAGCCCAAGCCGGGCCGGAACATCACTAATCAAGATTATCAAAAGCAATCAGTAGCCTATCTATCTATGTTACAATGTGATTTGTAGATCATCATTATCAGCTTCGGCAACAGTGCGCATCTGTGACGGTCCAACCTCGAGAATATCAAGCATGTAAGCCTCAAAGGTGATTTTCTCTTCTCCCTCAAGGCCGTCAAGAGTGTTGATGATCTCGATGAACTTATTGTGGTGGCCAAGGCCCGAGAAAGGGTCAACAGTTGGGTTTATGATCCCCTGCTCCTGCAGTACGCAGTGGACCGCTGCACCAGCAGTCACAATGATGTACTGAAGCTTTTGCAGCGGCAGCTCATCGAGGAAGCGCTCGTATCTAAAAAACCAGATAAACCAAATCACGACATGTTTGATGAATGGATGAATGAATCGCTTGTCAATGTGTATATGACCGTCCTAGAATATAATTAGACATTTATTGTACTGAAAACATATACACATGCCACATTGAAACGGTAAGAGTGCATGAACAATAACGTGTTGATGAGTGCAGTGACGATGTGTATCCGATATTGTATTGGCGTGCGCCCCGAAGTATCATTTCCCGAGTGGTATAGCTCATATGAATAAGGGACTCCACTGCGCGGATTTCTACAATTTTCCTGCAGGCAATGCTGAGTGATTGAGACACGCTGCGATATTGTTCCTTTGTAACGATTCGGTTAATTGAAACTACGAGGTTTATTAGTGCTAGGAATTGTGTATGAGTGTTGTAGACATGCTCACCAGTTAGTGAACTAAAGCGCGGGACCAATTTCAAGATTGCGTCGTTGATGATGCGTTTGCGATCTCCCAGCGTTTGCGATCTCCCAGTGTTTGCAACATGGCGCTGTCGTGAACATTCTGTCCACAGCCCTGCAGAGGCCCAATTCATGGAGTACGTCGAAAGCCCAGTTATCCGGACATCAGACCAGTCACTCCAGTCATCCCCGATGAAACCCGCTCAAACCCGACGCTTTCCCGCGCTCTCCGAGCCTCGGACCCGCCGGAGATGCACCGGACCCGCTCGCATACCTTCGGAAACCCGTCCGTCCTATGTCCTGTCTGTTCCGTCCAACCCCACTGGTGCGTAGTAGCTTGTTTCCCATGGCTGATGCAGTAGGCAGCGTTATTACCTGTGTTCCCACAAGTCTGCAGTGCCTCATGTCAGTTTACAGTGGCTCAAAAAACTGTCCGCATGTTTGCGCTATTTTGACTGTTTACATCATTGTACAAGAATGGATAGGTATTCCCAGGACATCCTGCCATGGCCTGGGAGTACTACATCAGGGCTTCAAAATGAGCCCTTACCCGTGGGAATTGGTGGTCATATGGTGGCACTATGAGGTTTGCAAAATGATGACTCATGTGGACAGTTTTTTGAGGCTAGATTGAAACTATATAAATTAATGGTTATGACACCATAAAGTCATACCATTATTAAATAAATTATAATGTGGTGTCATTATGGCATTATTAAACCTATCTCTCACTATATAATGAAGGGAGTCTCATGTATGATAGTCATAATCACCATGAAAGCCATCTCCTCTGCTCAAAGGGATAACATCCTCTCTCTCTCTCTCTACTGCTGGCCTCTCTGCTTGTCAAATAGCATCTAGAACTGGTGTATGCAAGTCTACTGTGGCCAAGCTCACCAAAGAATGTCACCCAGACAAAGAAAACTCTAGTGGAGGTCGTCCATCCAAACTCACCTCTACTGATAGGAGGGCCATTATTCAGCATATTACTACAGGAAAGGCTGACAATGCTGTCCAAGTCACTCATCACATCAATTCCATCATCACTACCCCTGTATCTTCACAAACTGTGAGAAATGTTCTCAAGGCAGCCAACCTCAAGGCTGTAACAAAGAAGAAGAAGCCTCTCCTTTCTATCAGTCATAGAAAAAGAAGACTGGACTTTGCCCTGGCCCATCAAAACTGGACTGTAGAGGACTGGAAGCGTGTCATATGGTCAGATGAGACTAAAATCAACAGGATTGGGTCAGATGGAAAGGTATATGTGTGAAAAAAGAAGGGGGGGGCCTCTAACAGACAGAGAGATTAATGGGACACTCAAGTTTGGAGGAGGTTCTCTGATGGTATGGGGGTGTATGGGGTGGAATGGTGTAGGAATGCTTGCAGAGGTTGAGGGGAGGATGGATGCTGAGCAGTATGTGGACATTCTCAACCACCACTTGCTGCCTAGCATGGCAGAATCAGGAATTGATGAAGAAGATATCATTTTCCAACAGGATAATGATCCCAAGCATACATCCAGGAGAGCCAGAGAATGGTTTGAAGAACATAATATTCATCTCCTTGACTGGCCAGCACAGTCCCCTGATGTCAATGTCATTGAACACCTCTGGGGAATACTCAAAAAGAAGCTTATAGCCTATGAACACCCCCCTAAAGGAGTATGGGAGTTATGGGAGAGAGTGGTGGTAGAGTGGGGACAGATTACAGCAGAGGACTGTCAGAAGTTGATTGAAAGTATGCCTAGAAGGATAGAGGCAGTAATCAAGGCCAAGGGAGGCCACACAAAGTACTAGAATACCTGATTTCCTATGTAAAATATCTGAGTCAAAAAACTGTCCACATGAGTCATCGTTTTGCAAACCACATAGTGCCACCATATGACCACCAATTCCCACGGGTAAGGGCTCATTTTGAAGCCCTGATGTAGTACTCCCAGGCCATGGCAGGATGTCCTGGGAATACCTATCCATTCTTGTACAATGATGTAAACAGTCAAAATAGCGCAAACATGCGGACAGTTTTTTGAGCCACTGTACATACCTCCGGACCCGATGTTTTCCTATTTTTGATATTCCGGATTTCTACGTAGCTAGTTATATAGGACTGGTAGTACGACCAAGCACTCATTACTTTACTGTGGGACTTCCCATCTACTTGGTCACATACCTGTCATTACCTGTTACCTGGCTGAATATACCTGGTTATCACCCGTTCCGCACCCGCTTCGCACCCGAAACCCTTGCCATTCGTTTTACCTGACTTTCCCTTGTTTCCGGACATAGTCCAACACTTTCCGAACCCATTCCCTTGCTATTATCCGTAACCCGACGACCCGAAGCTTCGGACCCACTTTCCCGCGCCTCGGACTTGGTAGTATACCTTCGGACCCGACGTTTTGACCTCCGGACTTGGTCCGCATACCTTCGGACTTGTTCCTTTACCTTTCCGTGACCTTCAATACTAACTATCAGACTTACATCAGTAGCAGACCCCTTTAGGGTCGAACGTTCTTGCCTTGCAAGAGAAGCAGCAGGCATAGCAAAGACCCAACATTATATCCGCCCACTGCGGAGTTGTTTCCCACAGCGCCTTGCGAGAAAATTGAGTGGACAACCTGCTTTTTCGCATCGTGCACGATCTGTGCACGAACATCCTCTCCTATCTGAATCTCATTGGTATGAGGTGCCCGCAATGACGATGTTTCCATTGCAGGTGCTGGTGCTGTGTCGGCGGCAACGGTACTTCGTCCGTTGGGAGTTGTGAGAGGTCGTGGGACCACATATGGTGTCGAGGGCATTGATATTTGCCTCAATGTGCGTCTCGTGGTTCTCGCGGGGCCTAGAGTCTATTAAAAATGTCAGTAGAGTTAGGTTGTAACAAGTAAGTAAACACCTACGTGCACCACGTCAGTGTGAGGTATTTCACCCCTTTGCATCGAAGTCAGATCCAGCGGCTTGTACGCAGGCACTAAATGTATTCTGGTGTCCGGTGTATCTTGAATAAATCGCGGTAAGGTGGGTGGGTGATTGTGTGAGCTTGAAGATGATGCCGGCGCTTGGTTGTTTATTAATAATCAGGCGCCAGTAGATGTATGGTGACTCACCAGCTCCACCATCATCCCGACCATACAGAAAGTCGAGATCGAAATTCCCGTTCTGATTGATGCGGAAGGTCGGTGGTAAGTCATTAGACTCGTTACCTTTGAGCGCCGTTGGGGGGGGGGGGGGGTGGTGATGGTGGTGATGGTGGTGATGGTGGTGATGGTGGTGATGGTGGTGATGGTGGTGATGGTGGTGATGGTGGTGATGGTGGTGATGGTGGTGATGGTGGTGATGGTGGTGATGGTGGTGATGGTGGTGATGGTGGTGATGGTGGTGATGGTGGTGATGGTGGTGATGGTGGTGATGGTGGTGATGGTGGTGATGGTGGGTGGTGATGGTGGTGATGGTGGTGATGGTGGTGATGGTGGTGATGGTGGTGATGGTGGTGATGGTGGTGATGGTGGTGATGGTGGTGATGGTGGTGATGGTGGTGATGGTGGTGATGGTGGTGATGGTGGTGATGGTGGTGATGGTGGTGATGGTGGTGATGGTGGTGATGGTGGTGATGGTGGTGATGGTGGTGATGGTGGTGATGGTGGCGATGGTGGTGATGGTAGCAATAATGATTCGTTAGTTAGTGTTGGGAGTGCTGTGGCACATATTTCACTCACCGGCTCCTTCGTATGGGTCAAAACCATTGTCGGGCATCTGTGGTTGTTCAGAAAGGATGTTGAGCTGGTTGCTAACTGGCTGTCCCAATGGATTCAGCCCAGAACCCCTAGGTGGTTTGGGAATGGGAGCCTTGCTTTTCTGTTTTGTACCATGCCCACCTTGCATCCAGCTGATGGTGGTGGGCAGAAGAGAGTAAGGAACTGGCCACAATCGATAACAATGTGGCAGGTGCTTTATTTTACATTGAGTAGTACTGCAAAGAACAACACGTGCAAACTCATAGTACAACGCTGTACAAACTTCAAAGAGGGCATAAGTAATGAGAAATTTGATACAAGAAACAGGCATCTATCTACTATCATAACAAATCAGCGTGAGAAAAAATGAATTCAGCAGTTGTGTACACATACCACTGGATAATTCTTACTGGTCTTTGTCCGAGTACCCATCCAAGCTATCTTCATCCACAACCGAAGGTACATTTAAGGGTGTTTTGCTGCTAGATTCACCTGTTGATGCTGAGAAAATGCCCTCGGAACGTTTCCCTAAGAACTTCTCGACTTGGTGTGATTGGGTAGTGAGAGCTCGGAGAATCTCGCATTTGTCATCATAGACAGCTTGAAGGTAGTTAGTGTCATCCTCAACTTCTGTCAGGTTGCGCGAAGAAAACCATGCTCTCATTCTCTCCAACTTGGCATCCTCTAACCCCAGAAGCTGCTTGTTATCGGCATGCAATGCTTGAAGGAATGACCCTTGGCGCTCCATCTCTTCAAGTTCCCACGCCGTCATCAACAAATGTTGATGCGCAGTCTCGCGGGAAGCAAGCTTTGCTTTGAATGCCTTGTACAAGGTTGTGAGGCTCAATTGTGAGAGGCCTCTCTCTGCTAGTTCCTCATTCTTATAATAAGTGAATGTTGAGAATGAACGAGCAATCAATATACTGATAAAAGACGTCACCTCTTCAATTTCTTCAGGAGTGAATTCTGGTTGGCGGATTCTCCCCGTTACATGAGCTGCAAACCGAAGCTCCAATGGAGCTGGGTGGAGATGGTATGGTTGATGTTTCCTGGCCATCCCGCAGGTACTGTCCGCAATGGGAAGTGCCTGGCGGAGTACTAGGAGGCCTGAAGAATAGGCTCTCTTTCCCATCTGGAGCCATTGGCACATCATCCAAGGGGGAAAGAGGATGGGGTGATCCCATTGGATCAGACCCAGACAGAACAGAGGTCATGGAATTGGGGGAGAGCTTTGTCTTATCTTTGGGGAAGTCCACAAAGTCCCCAGTAATTAGTTCAACAAGAGTTCTACCACTTGATCCTCCGCTAGAATTAGTGGGACTGCTTGACCGAGGGGGAGAGGATGGGGGAGAGGATGTCGGAGGCGTGAAATCCATCACTTGGAGTGTCAGCAATTGAGCAACAGCAAGTTACCAGCAATTCCAAGCAAATGATGAATGCCTACGGGTAGTGAGCGGAGTCTCAAAGACTTAGGCAAATTTTTGCGCAGTCTGTGCATACCAAATTGATTGGCACATAGTAAAAATCTGTTAAGAATGTGCGTATTTCCTCACTGTAGTCAATTGACGACATACCTTCATATCTTGGACAGGCTGTGCCCCAACTGTCAAGGAGAATTTCCAACAATCCAAGCAATCACAGATCATCTCAATGCTCAGTCTACTTGCTGGCCATCTGATGCGTGTCCGCAAGAATTGCCTGTCCCTCCAGCATTCCGTTGAGGTAATCATCCAACCAGTCACATACCCGTTACTGGTCGTTGTCATCCACATTCCGGATACATTGTCGGTGTTGGCAAAAACATGTTCGATAAGCTGGAAGACAATGAACATGCGTATCGGCGAAAGGCTAACCCCCACCACCCTTTCCATGATGAAGGTGAATGGCAATTAGGAAAGTTCTTGGTTGAACATCTTACTCAAACTCAGATCGACAAGTTTTTAAAGTTAAAATGGGTGACTGCAGCAGACCTAAGCTTTTGCCAACAAGTCTGATTCCTACACCCACAGTTTAACACTCACGCAAGACCATCCTTCACCTCGAAGGATCAACTCATAGGCTGGATGGACGTACTGCCCTGTTTCACGGAGTGGAAAGTCTCCAGGTTAGAATTTACTAGTTACAAGACGGATCAGCCTATAGAGCTCATTTGGCACGACACATTGGATGTTGTCAAACAACTTTTCAGCAATCCGACCTTTGCCAACCACATGACATTTGACCCACATGTGGTCCAAGTTGGAGATCAGCGTGAATATGGAGATTATATGAGCGCTGACATGGCATGGAAAATCCAGGTCAATTTGCTCTGTTAGTCTACACTCGCAAATTGATGGTTTTTCTAGGATCATCTCCCTGTGGGCGCAACTCAAGTCCCAATCATATTAGGTTCTGATAAAACTCCTGTGACACGAGTTACCGGTGGGCTCGAGATGCACCCGGTTTTCATCACCATCGGCAATATTGATTCTGAAGTTCGCTCTAAGGCAACATTATGAGCTTGGCGCTGTGTGGCTTACATGCCGATTATCAAGTTCAAAGTGCATCCAGACTATCAGACAATTCTACAGGCACGGCTATGGCACAAATGCATGGATCTCATTTGTGCCAACCTGAAGGCTGCAGCGATGGAGGGCTGTTTCATGCCTGATCCCTTCTGATATATTCACTACGTCTTTACACCACTCATTGCCCACATATGCGACCTGCCAGAGGCCAGCATGATCGCTGCAGTCAGCAAGAATGCATCCCCTCTGACCATGGCAACACAAAAGGAATTTGGTGATGGGATCCTCCACCCCCCTTGTACTGGGCGACATACACTACAACTTATTGTTGACATATCCGAAACAGTTGATCCTTGGAATCTTGACAAATTCCAGAAAGCGGCTAAAGCCGTCTATCTGTCTGGAGTTCATATGCCATATTGGCGTGATTGGATGTATGCATGTCTGTCTGTCTTCCTCACTGGTGAAATTCTCCATACTGGCCACAAGTTTTTCTTTGATCATCCGCTCAATTGGGTAAAAGAGACTGTAGGCAATCAAGAGCTCAATGCCCGCTTCACCGTTCAGCATAAGCGGGTCGGAACACGCCACTTCGCAAAAGGTGTCACCCACGTTAAGCAAATGACAGGGCATGAGCACAGAGATATCCAATGCACTATCATTGCTTCAATTGCAGGGGCCGCTCCACCTAGATTCATTCATGCGATTCGTTGTCGTGAACATTCTGTCCACAGCCCTGCAGAGACCCAATTCACGGAGTACATCGAAAAGCCCAGTTATCCGGACATCAGACTAGTCACTCCAGTCATCCCTGATGAAACCCGCTCAAACCCGACGCTTTCCCGCGCTCTCCGAGCCTCGGACCCGCCGGAGATGCACCAGACCCGCTCGCATACCTTCGGAAACCCGTCCGTCCTATGTCCTGTCTGTTCCGTCCAACCCCACTGGTGCGTAGTAGCTTGTTTCCCATGGCTGATGCAGTAGGCAGCGTTATTACCTGTGTTCCCACAAGTCTGCAGTGCCTCATGTCAGTTTACATACCTCCGGACCCGATGTTTTCCTATTTTCTATATTCCAGATTTCTACGTAGCTAGTTATATAGGACTGGTAGTACGACCAAGCACTCTTTACTTTACTGTAGGTGGGACTTCCCATCTACTTGGTCACATACCTGTCATTACCTGTTACCTGGCTGAATATACCTGGTTCACAACCGTTCCGCACCCGCTTCGCACCCGAAACCCTTGCCATTCGTTTTCCCTGACTTTCCCTTGTTTCCGGACATAGTCCGACGCTTTCCACACCCATTCCCGTGCTATTCTCCGTAACCCGACGACCCGAAGCTTTGGACCCACTTTTCCCACACTTCGGACTTGGTAGTATACCTTCGGACCCGACGTTTTGACCTCCGGACTTGGTCCGCATACCTTCGGACTTGTTCCTTTACCTTTCCACGACCTTAGATACTAACTATCAGACTTATCTCAGTAGCAGACCCCTTTAGGGTTGAATGTTCTTGCCTTGCAAGTGAAGCAGCAGGTATAGCATTTGACCTTACACTATATCCGCCTACTGCGGAGTTGTTTCCCACATCGTGCCCTCATAGACTTCATCTACCTTGCACAAAATCCGGTTCATTCGCTGTCACGCACCAAATATGTTTGGTAGCAAGAACATGGTTTTTTTTTATTTATATCTTCATTTCCCATATCATTCCTTACTCACCTTTTCATTTGTTTCCCTTCCTTTCCTTTAATTTTTCGATTTTTCAGCGATTTTCAACAGTATTACGGCATCCTGCATTTTTACGGCATTTCGCATTCAATGAGGTTTATTCACCTTTCCCCCATTCACACACTTCCAACACTCTCCCATCTTCACCCACTACACTCTCAGACAACCTCAGCATCAGCCAGACCATGCCAAATTGCACCAATACGTCGAAAACCGCATCTTTATTCAACCTGTCCTCATCACCCTACCATTTCCAATCCTCTTCAGCGGCTTATATTCGTCAAACCATTCAAACCATTATCCACTCGCACCTCACCTCCATGATCACTGTGGACACCATGCCATTCCATCGTAGCGCTCACCAGAGATTGCAAACAACCAAGTCCCTATGCAGATGACCAATCCCTTTATCATGCTGGGGAAGCATCTTACAGACTGTGTATATCCCATGATCCCTGCATGTCAACATTCTGCACCAACAACTACATGACATCTCTGCAGCAGAGCATTCGGATCATCACACCATCATGGCATCATAACATCATCACTCCATTCCATTCTCCACTGCCCATATACTGCGTCATTGCTGCGTCACAGCTCTTGCATCATCACCACACAGCACTTTGTCATGCTTGCATAGCAATTGGTCATGAGTCATGGTTTGTAATGGTCACAGCCCTGCTTTATCATCGCTTTTTCATTCTCTGACTCATTCTTTGTTCTTATGACTCATTCTTTATCCCTATGACTCATTCTCCATTTTATGACTCATTCTGCATAGGATTTGTTCTATTTTTCGAAATTGCTCAGTCATTACCCCTGAAGCGCAGCACATTCATTCCATTCCCCCCTTTCATTTCCCTCTTCATTGCCCTCTTCATTGCCCTACTCATTGCCTGGAGCGTTGCTTTGCATACACAGATGTACGCAGGTACTATACTCTATATAAACCCCTGTACTTTAGCTACAGAGCAATCAACTTCTTCAGTTCACCATTCCATGTCTATTCTCCTCTGAAGCCTCAGATAGGCTTCGCATTTTACAGTCCTCTGTCATCATTCCTGACATTGTTCACCTGGAACTTTGTCACTCTGCTTTACATTTATTCCAGTCCAGCCCAGTCTATCCATTCCAGTCTGCTTCCAGTGTGCAGTACTTCGCTTTCTTCACCCTCCAACTCCCACAAACCCAAACTCTTCAACAACTCGAAGTGTTTGGAGCACTATCAGGGTCAGCCCACCCTATTTTGAACAACTACTGAACACAGTGCTTCTAAGCACAAGGACCGCTGACCAGTAGCATTGTCTGGTTTTGTTGTTTTTGTTGAAGGTTTCAACAGACCGGCAATGAAGATCAACATCGCGTGACTCGCTAGAGTCAATGGCAGAGGCGCTCTCAGATTTCCACTCCTTCAAGGATGCCATCATCGATGCTGGGGCAAGGAGAGGGAAGAGCGGCACCAAAGAAGATTTTTCATCCCTAAGCTGGAGCTATTGCAAAGCTTTTGCGGGACAGTGCAGAGACTGGGCTTGTTGATGCAGTTTTCAGCTGATGTGACAGAGCGCTTGCTCATCACACACTGCAAGGATCTCTTCAATCGGATGAGTCGGCAAAGCAAAGATTTTGGTTTGCAGTGTGTGCGGATCCTTAACCGGCAAGAGTCAATGGAAATCTTTGACCTGTCCATGCTGTTGCATTCTCGTGGCGCATCACTGGTCAATGCTATACATGCCGAGGATGAAGATGTTACAACCACTAACCCTGCGCTCTCCTGGGTTTCCCAGGTTCTCCCTGATGAAGCGAAATCTGTCCATGGTCCTCGACCTGTCCATAACCACTTCCTCAAGGGCATCCTCTCCGGAGACACACTCACCACCTTTCAATTAAATGTAACACCTGATTACAAATCACTATCGCTGGTTGAGATTCACACAAAGTACTCACTCCCTGACTTGGATATCGCACTTGCCGACTTTATTCATAATTCATCCCAGTTCACTGGCGAGCATACACACTGGGATACCAGTTATGGTTGCTTCTGCACATGGGACAAATTTCAACTACAGCTTCACTCTGCATTCCAGCCACGAATCATAATGCCAAGCAGAGTGATATGTACAAGCTTACCCACCAAGCGACGCTTTCCCCTTTGGCAACTGCGATACCGTTCTTGTTGAAACCATGGGCGATGATGGTCAAATGAGTATGTATCTTCCTGCGCTTGTTTCCAGTACTGATTCTATCTTTTTTTAGGAAGTCACATCACACAAGTTCAACTGATCTTCCAACCAATGATTCGACGAGGTTCCAACGTGGACCTTCCAACATACCTCTCTGGTCCACTTCTGTACATCCAGTACTTCCACTTTATCACCTCTCCTGACCAACAACCCGAACTTGCAATGTGGACCGTGGAGTGCACATCCATTCAAGATAACACTGGTAATCACTATAGGCAGGGCGCTGTGGTACAAATAACAGACGTAACACACGCTGTTGAACTCATACCATGTTTCAGCGAGAAGGCCGCCAGTGATGTTTCATCGGCCACTTGCTTGGAAAGCTATGAGCATTTCTTTTTGAACAACTTCGCAGACAAGGAGAGTTATCATACATTCAGTACCGAGTTTATATAGACAGTGGCTATCGATTGTATCAATTGCCATCTTATTTACCAAACTGTATCTCTGAGCCTATCACAAGATCTTATCAACGAAAGATAACTGGGCTTCAGTTTTATCAGCCAGATATGGCGAGTGATAATGGCGTTCAGCATCTCCACCAATCGCATGAGTTCGCTACTGAAGTCGTAAGCATTCGTAAGTGTCCGTAACGCGCGTAAGTTAAGCGTTCATTTCAGTGGTTTTGCAGATGTTTGAAGTCCAGAACTTTTAGTTCCTGACCCCCTTACTTCCGACCTTCCAGAACTTCCGACTCATTTCGGCACGAGGCTCAGCGCTCAGCCTTCGTGTGTAGTACACACTCGAGATATTTGTAGCCGACGAACTCGATCGCATTTTCAATTTCAAGCCAACACTCCAGCTCAAAGAGCATGGTATCTTGGAGACGTCCGACCCAGAACCACTCTTCCCTGTTGATGCCAATACCTGAGTCCCTCAGAGCCTTCAGAGCTGTTTCCAACCAATCATAGCTTGGCCTATTTCGACTTTTGCGAGGATTGCCTCCATTTTAGTTGAGCTGCCCCTCGTCCACTCTTCCGACGCCATAACCTCCACGGCAGTCCTCCTGATTTTTGAAGGGCTGGTTGAGTCTGATTTGAAAGGTGCAGGTATCCCCACCGCCCACGATGTCTTAGGTCCTGCCGAGACCAGGACCGGTTTCAACGTGGAGGGCCTAGTGAAGAGGATAGGGCCTAAGAGGCTCTTTCTAGCCTCGCAAACACAGCTACGGCGCTGCCAGTGTGCAGTTGGTAAGTCCCTAGATCTGTGTTTCTGCACTGTTCTACCCCGAGCACCGGATCGATATGGGTCCACATCTCCTAATACGACCGCCTGGCACCAGCTTTCAATTCTCCGATGTCATCCTACTTACCTCAGCGTTGGCTTTGGCTCGCCGACTTTCATCGATGGCCCGGGTCTTTTCAGCGATCCGATAGACATGTGACGGCCCGGGCATCTAAGGGACCATATGTCATAGGCTGGCCGTCATTTGCATCATATAGTCGCCTCACCTTATATTCAGCCATTGCATCTCCAGGTAATTGTAATTGTAATGCAGTGGGTGCACGGGTCCTGCGTATGGTGCGCACGTCATGGTTCGTAGCAAAACACCCAGGTAGACTTGAAAGCGATATGTACTTGAATGAATTTAACTTGAACTTTAATCCTTCCGGTATTCAGTTCGAGTACCAAGGGACTTGCTTGGTTGCGAGACCTTCGAATCTAAGTACATGATTTTGACTTGCCACTTGGTGTATGTGTGGGCGGGCAGCTAGTGATACAACAAGTCAATAATTGATGGCCTGTTTCTCCTTCAAATCTTCGGATCACTTATTTATTTAAATACCACGGAGAAACTTGTAATAAAAAACAAATCTCTCAATCCCCCCATCCCTGCAGAGCACCCGGGGAGTGCACATAGAGCATCTCCTGTACTACACACTGCTGCTAGTTGAGATATGCACGCGCTCCTGGAAAGCAATTGAACTCATGGCGGTCGCTGTATCGGAGTCGGCCATGAGCTTAGCGTGATATTCTCGAACGCCAAGGATCAGGCGTGGTCCCAATACAAACATCTGCGTGAAAAAAAAAATTTGACAGAAACCAAGATACATCTGAGCTTCCAGGGCGTATGGATCCTATAGAAATGATAAACCACGCTCGCATGCAGAGGTCGTGACAGATCGACATACCCCCGAGAGTGTCGGAGACAGATAACCGAAGTCGAAGCAAGAAACAATAACAGAGCTAGCAGGTGCAGAACTTCAGCGGAAAAGAAAGCCACATTCAAATTATGAGCTTACCTCGCGAAGTAAACCACGTGAGTTTTCATTAACACCGTGAAACAGTCCCTGATAATCCCTCCTGCTAACTGCCGTTGCAGTTCACGGAAGTGTTTTACAGCAATCCAGGCTGCGAGACACAGTGCAAGGACCTCCCATACAGTGAGGAGTATCCAAGCGATGGTGCCCAAGAGTAGGGCGTCTCCCTCATAGTCAATATTGCACTCAAAGGTGCCAGAGAGAATGAGTTCCTCTGGTATATGTTGATGAGCCTGATGCGCTTCAGTCTTTGATCCATAAGTAAGGCTTACCCGCTGAAACATGCCTCGTGAATATTACGGTCATCACTCCGTCGACGATGTTGACAGCCAGGAAGATGGTGCCGAGAAATACCAGCACCTTTCTGGATCGCTGATACATGGCATGTAACCGAGCTATCATGATGACTTGTGGGATGTTTAGTTAATATCACTGAGGTATTGCAGTTGCGTAGCTCACCACCCAATATTGCATTTACAACAACATCTATCCATTCTTGCACGAGGTACATAATATGACCTGACAGATCCAGAAACGTTGGTGGTCAGCATCGGAGGATCATACACTCGAAACATACTCACAGCTGTGGCAGTCATTATATTGCACCAACAAGCTGGTCAAGACTCACCCCTATATAGGAGTGCAGTTGAGTAGACAGGAATGGCGTCGATTGCAGAATACTCACTGCATCTGTCACTGAGATTGTCGGAACACTGACTGTGTGCTACCGGTCAGAAGAAACAAACAGTAAACGCGAGAAGACCTGCACAGCACGTTCGACCTATTGTAAAAGATGGCTGAGCGCAACGCCAATTGTTTGGCCTTCGAAACGTACGCGGCACATAATATTCCAATATAGCGCACCTGGGGTTATTTGAGGTAAGCACAATTTGACACCTGTACTTGTGGGACAAGCTACATACGCTGAGATATAGAACGGTCATCAGTGACCAGCGTTGCCTCTGTGACGCATTAATTGTGTTTTCACGATGTCCTCTTGACGTGGGACTCTGCTCACCCAGATGAGTTCAACCTATAAAACCATGCTTAGTGGGATGATTGCTCTGATAATGACATCAACCTACCTCTTGGCCGAACATCAGTGCTGGAAATACCACAAGGATGTCAGCGACGATTCTTTCATACCTCAATCTTGCTTACCCCAATCATACATGAACCCAACAGAAGCGGCAACTGCGAAACCGCAGCCAAGGTTATCACCGTCCATCATCCGACTGGGTTCTCCATGAACCTAGAAAATAGCTAGCATTACGATATGAATTGATGAGTGGCCACCAATTGGGATCATTTGAAACTATGGTCATACTATTAGAGAATGTGAGTGAGGGAGCGGCCAATTTGACGGCCATATGGCGATGGTGTTCATCCTAGATATATTACCATCCAGCGCTGGCATCGCCGAAGTGAGATTGAGAGATGTCATCTATTCCTGTATTAACTCACCAAAGTAAGTATATTTAAAGCCAAGTAGAACTGTGGCCCTCGATGGAATCAAAGCGGAAGCGGATATTGACCGTGAAACTGCAACTCGATTACACGTGCGGAACAAAAGTTTGTAGAACTGTCCGTGATTCTGCAGCTTGTTTCCGTATCATGGTCGAGATATTCTTGCTACGCTTGTAGCAGTTATCGAAAGTTTATCCATCCAATACAGTAGCCT
Source organism: Suillus lakei (assembly GCA_016628065.1). Taxonomy (NCBI): domain Eukaryota; kingdom Fungi; phylum Basidiomycota; class Agaricomycetes; order Boletales; family Suillaceae; genus Suillus; species Suillus lakei. The sequence goes on from JABBWA010000004.1 coordinate 793,092, forward strand.
GGTCTCGGGGAGCATAGCAGCTCCTCCGAAGTCATTCGACATTCTGTCGGCGTGACAGAAGCGCCAGACATGATCAATAGGAGAGACTCAAACGACACAAATAGAATAAGATAACTCGCAGTTGTCCCACGCGGGCTGCCCTCCGAGCGCACCTTGCCACGGTCATCGGGCTATCATCCATAAGGACGCCAAAAGCGGTTAGCGTAGGATGTGAAATCTGTCCCGCCTTGATCATATCATGATTAGTGGTTTTCAGCGATGACGGTCTGGTGAAGAATCTGAAGATATGACGCCATCCAGAGTTCGGCGCCGTCCCTAGATAGGGACGGAACTGAGAGGGAACATGCGAGATAAGATGACTCGCATCATTGCGCCTGACCGAGCAGGAAGCTCGACTGTTTGTTTTTCGAACCGAAGTATCGTACTGGCACATTCATGAAACATTGATCGCCGTATTCTCGGCGGCGTCTCATCGACATCCAAGGTCTCTTAACAACAAGATCACTGTCAAGTCAGAGATGGACGTTATATTTAATTGGCAACATGCCACCGGCAGATATGTAACTTACCTCACATTTACGATGCCGATGCAAAGTGCACATCTGTCAAACGCGCTGCTTTCCTGGTGCCGCTATCCCCGGGATCGATCGCCCGATGCCGATGGAGGTTGGTTCGGACTTCGCACGGACTTTTATAATCAAGGACGAGTTTCTGTGTCCCGGGTGGCAAGGGTCATGTAGCCCCCGAACGATAAGCGTAACAGACGGATTCTTGTGGGCTGCATCCATTCCCCGAAGGGGTTGGTTCGGACCTCGCAGACTATGATAAATTTCCGAGGTCCTGAGTGGCAAGGATCATCAAGTCAATGAGCATAACGGATGAAGATTCTGAAAGGTCGAATCCATTTAACGAAATCGGTGGATTAAGTTTGGCCGTAGACTGATTGCTTAGTAAAGCATCCATGAGGCGTGACATCTTCTAAATCCAACTCCTACGGGCGAGTCATGATTAGGCTAGTTTTACGGTGGACCATGATGCATGATAGGCCAGTCTGCCTATGTAAGTGACCCTCAGTCAAACCATACAGAAAAAAGATAGTCATTCCTTCTTCATTATATTATCAGTCTGACTGGGTACCGGCGGACAAACTCCACACATCATAACATAACATTTATCTGGGAATATTTCTGGTGGATAAGTATCGCAACTCGTCCTATGTTTCGCATTTACCTGTTATAACGCAGTACCTGCAAAGCCAACCCTGCAATGAGATTCGCATTGGTGGCTGTGCACCACCAAGGCAAATCTCATCGCAAAGTCGGCTAGGAGCTCTACTGTTCCGTACGCAAGTTTAAGTTTCTGAGAATTTGGTTAACGCCGTCATGCCAATCATCGGGGATTGGTTCGTACCTCGCAGGCTAGGATAGGATTCCGTGGTCCTTGGTGGCAGGGAAACAGAATCTCTGAATCAATTTCCAAAGTCAGTGGATGAAGAGGCTCAAGTTTGTCCGTAGGTAGAATGATTGCCCAGGGCTTCCGTGACGCATGACGTTTGAATGCGAGCCATGACTTATGTGCAGACTGGTTTGCGGTGCGTCACCAAAGGTAAATCTGCTGGAGTACTGATGGATACTCTGTACATCGTAAGCGTAGATTTCTGGGAATATACCTGTTGGATAAGTAAGTATTGCGACTCATCCTACGTTTCGCATTAAACCTAGTTTGTAAAACAGAATGTACCTGCGAAGTCGACCCTGTGATAAGATTTGCCTTGCCTCAATCACCAAGGCAAATCTCAACACTAGGCCGGCGTCGGGCGAGGAGCCCTGTCGGATACTGGTGAACAATTCGTACACGACTTTAGGTTTATCTGAGAATTTGGTGAGGATCGTCGCAAACAAATCCAGTGCGAGGCAAAAAAGATTTAAAAGGCGGGGAACTTATTTGTTGGTATTTGGCTTGGCTAATTTCAAGCTCGGCGTTCGCGACATCCCCCGCACACTTTCGGTTCAACTCTGCCTGCCCAGTCTAAATCACACTAAAACAAACAGAAACGCGATGGCAGTCCTCGGCACGATTGCTGGTTTCTCATTATTCGGTCTTGCAGCGCGTTTCGGGCAGCTCGCAATAAAGAAGAGAAATCTCATGGAGAGTGCGTGCCCTCATTAACATAGCGTTCATTGTGCCACAGGCATAATACTGATACTGACGTTGTGAGCAGACCTCGGCGGACATGCATTATCCATGGGTGTTTTTGGTTATGCTGGATATTTGGCATACCAGTGGGATGAACGTGCGGCGGTTATGCTTGCGCAGAAGCGTGCGGAGATTACTGAGCGGAGAGAACGGAAGTTGGCGCTTGCTGCGTGATTTATTTAGATTTGGTGGGTGCGGTGCGGAGGTGAGTTCACGATTCTTTCTCTTGTGATATGCCCAGGTCTCAATTATGGCTTACAGGTCATGCGGAGCGCACGCGGGATACCTGATATACACAGTACACTCAATTAATGAGGCTGGTATCTATCGACGCTGCGCTGAACGTTGAATATTCTGCCTATTGAACAATACCGTCATCCACATCGGAAGGGCACTACAGAACCTCATATTTATCATGTGCCAATCTTACACCACAGTGTGACAGTGCTTTCAGCCAAATATTTTGGTGCCAGTGCCTTGAATATTCGGTGATGAATCTACCTTCTCGATGTTTTTCACTGTCTGTAGTAGGGACCAAAAACGGACCCAGGATGTGTTCAAACTGTTTCCCTTTTGGCCCCTACTACTATACACTCGAGTCTGTATGTTTCCGTCGCTTCCATCTGACTCGAGAAGTGACGTGACTTGGAGCTCCGAGGTCTTGAATCCTCAGAGTCGTACATACCCCAATCCTAGATGTTCCAATATTATCACAGCTGCATACAAGGAACGCTGGACTGGCGACAAACTGCAAGAGAGACCCCAAGACGAACCTCTAAGGTGGGAGGCAGCGGCTCTATCTATCGCGGGACTGACGTCTATCATTATGCAGTTGCTGCACTACATACAAACGAAGACTCCAGCCACTGTGCCAGGACCCCTAGCACTCCCAAGGAGGACAATCTATGTTCCTGCTGCTTCCATCGGACTCGAGCAGTGACTTTTCTGTGGCGCCGAGGGATTGGATCCCGGAGTCGTACATAACCCGATCTAGCCCATGAGGAACACGTATTAGATCTCACTGCTACACGCTCAGGTCGGCTCAGCACGAATGTGTGTTCCTGCTGCTTCCATCAGACTCGAGGAGTGATTTTTCTCGTGGCGCCGAGGCATTTAATTCTAGAGTCGTACGTACCCCAAGCTGGGGTGTCCCTTGTGACAGTCTACGAGGAACACGTGGATACTACATAAACGCTGAGGTCGACTCTTGACGAATTTATGCTCCGCTGCTTCTATTGATTCTTACCCCAATCTATGATGACTAGGCATTGTCTGTAAGACAAACTGTATTTTTTCAACCCCTCTGAGCCTTCTCACTGGGGATAAGAGCCCACTATGACTCATGATGGTGGGGTACAAGACGTCAAAGTGACTACATAGAAATGTGAAACGCCGATATCTGCCTTCAATCGCCTGAACGAAGCGCCCATGATGGTGGAGAATGGGTTTCGCCGTGAGATAGAAGCAGAACATGAGCGGTGATGCCCACGAGGCACGGTAGCGGGCACAAGTGCCGCCGGTTTGCAAAGTCATTGTACGTATGAGAAGTCTTATTGATTTCATAAACAATGAGCATAGACTGTCGTGCCGTGCGCCACGATGATCAGAACATTGATATAGATGATCATCTGCTGCTTCGAATATGATATCAAGTCACATAGCCGCGAAGGTGCTAACAACGAGGGCCACGAGGCTTGTCGGAGTTGGTATATGTTTGATTATGTAATATTGTACCTCGTGGTCATTGTTCTCCCCGCAAAGCTGGACGACGACGACGACGACGAGGACATTTCAAGATTGTCGGCGCACTTCGACGCGTTCCCTTATAAATCCGATGCCAGTCACTCATTTGATGTCTGCTCAAGTTTCCCCGCTCGCTCTCATCATCCCCCGTCCACATATTCCTTCAGTTATCAGACCGCGTCTTTCAACAAGTTCTTTCATTTCGTCTGCTCCACGGACTCCTTCTCGTAGCCCAGTCGCGTCTCATATTTTCATTTCGCCCCCGGCTCCAAATAGGAACAGTTGTGATTCATGGAATAGCTCAAACTACGATTTTGACGACCCTAGTGTAGAGTGGAAGGAGGACGAGGTTAGGTTACTTGGCAGGGTGGGTGGAATTTCGGAATTTCGGATACCGTCAAGTGATTAACCAAAATTCGCCTCAGACCTTGGACGCGCTACCTTCTCATCTTATTACGCCTTTCAACGGCTCTATTCCGCCTCCGAACCTTCTTGACAAGATTGCACGCGGTATCACTGCTGCTAAAGGTCCAAATGACTGGCCCCATTCCGTCACCGCGACGCGTACTAAATTGCTCGACCTGGCCCGCGCAAGAGCAATGGAGGAACGGAAGAAATCCATTATTGACGAGGACGTCATCTTTCTCAGCGGCAATGTGCATCATCCGGGAGATCTGAGCAATTGTGCTGAGCGCAACGATATTTCACCAGACGTCCTTCAATCTACTACAAACACTCCTCAGCGACACCCACTATACAGGCAGTCCAGCATGGATTTCATGACCGATGCAAAGTCTGACCATAAGGATAGCATTGCTCGGTACGTCTTTCCTTCTGATCTACCCCCTTATCTGATTATACGCAGCCTTTCGCACCGTCTGCAACGACACGAGCACACTTTCCACCACCCGTACTTGCGTCCTGGTCACTTGCGTCGTCCCACAGAACATTCACTTGCTCCCTCAACACCCAGCTCATCAACGCTCAACGCCTCACAGAGCAATATTCGCAAGTCCACCGCGTCCTCGAATTCGAATTCCACCTTTGGCACCCCCGTTTCCGCATCGGCGCCTCTGCGTCCGTCCTCTCTGCGCAGATCATCCACTTTGACCCTCGCAAGCTCCTGCGACATGCGTGTGGATCCGGAAGGTGACGGCGAGAATTTGTTCAAGACTTCCGACTTTCGTCGTAGCGGAGGATATCCCGACCTAGCTTTGGGCGCTACTGTAGGTGTAAAGGTCAAGAAAGTCCCTACACAGCCTGCTACTCCAAGGATACCATCAACGAAGAACGTCAAAACGCCCTATACAAAACCCAAAAATAAAGTCCCTGCTCCATCTGTGATCTCCCCGCCAAAGACACCTCCATCCAAACATATACTACCCACCACCGCCGTCAAAGCAGCCACGCCCATCAAGCAGCCTAAATTCCGCAAGGGACACAAGCCTTCCCTATCCATCTCCACTGATGAAGAGGAGATCGCACGTTCTCAACGTGCGAAGAAGCCCCGTACGAGGGAACCTTCGTGGTCGCACATCGCGTCCTCTGATCCACATGCACGACAGCTTCTTTCCCTTGTAGCACCATCGCAAATTACTACTACATCATCAGCACACAAGGATCTGGCTAAGAAGCGTGAGTCAGGGCGTACCGCTTTTGCACTGTCGAAGGCTTCCTCTAGCTCTTCGGATAATGACAACGAGTTTTCGACGGCGAGCGTAGAGACTGCTGCTACGTCTGTCTCGCTCTCCACACCTGCTGCACCCGTGCCCCTGCCCAAGGCAAAACCCAAGGCGAAGCAGAAGGAGGAACCGAAGACCGCGACGAAGCCAAAGCCCATCCGCCGCAACCTCATGCGCAACCCCTCGATGTTCGGCCCCGAACTCCCGTGTCCACAGGCAACTCCATCGCCCCCGTCACGTATCCCGCTGTCGTCTCCCATTGAATCCCCTGTAGCAGTGTCCCATGCGTCTCCCGTGACCGCATCTCCAAGTACGCCTTCCATGTCCCCGAGTACGCCTCTGCTCGCTACCCAGACGCAAGCGCGGGCGCGTCCACGCACACTTCGCCGTGCTGCGCGTAGGATCTCGTTTGGGAGTTTGAGAGCTGCGAGTCCTGTTTTGTCTGGTGAGAGTGGGATGGTTGCGCTTGGGAGTGCGTTCCAGCTCGCTTGATTTTACTTTGATGGTTTGGTGCGAGCAGTGCTCGCAGTCGCCTATCTTATCATCGGTGCTTCATTTTTGATTTACTCGTTCCCTCTGGCTCCATGTATATCTTGGATTTCGATGTACTAGTATGTCTTTTACGATTGCTCTATCTGCTCCATCTACTTCATATGACGAGTCTTTTCTGATTTCTTTCCCCCTTTGTCTTTTCATTTTGACGTCTTTCTTTCTTTACGTCTTTTATGTTCACCCTTCGCTTCTTACTTATGGTTGCTTATTTTTCTCAATTTTCTCTTTCTGTCGCCTTCTTTGAAAACTGACCTGGTTTCGGTACTTTGTTCGCACTGCTTTTTTCTTCTGTTCGCCCGGTCCGCCCCTTTTCGTGTTTTGACCTCCCTTGTATGTCGCCCCCGCCCATCCTTTCGCTCCTGACCGATCCTTTCGTCCAAGGTACGCCTCGCATGTCCCTCACCTTGTATATGCTGACAATCCATATTTATTTCTTAGGACGCCCACACTCACTCCCTCGTTTGTTCGCCATTATGCGTGATAACGCTTACACGCTCCTTCATTCTCCGCTTTAAGCGGCCACTGTCACTCTCGCTCTCGCTCGTGCCCTGAAGCACACATTACCCACTCATTATTCTTCCCGTTTTCTCGTATCATATCTCGTATCGGTCTCTGCGGACATATTTTTTCGCATGAGCGAAGTTCTCCCTTCAGCGAACGGGCAATTCTCTCCCTCCCTTCTCTCCACCAATTGGCTCCTCGCTTCCCAAGCTCGTCGACGAGCTTGATCTATCTATTCACCAGTGCATCAATCCCATCCCGTCATTACTTACTTATGAACCATGAAACTGGAATCATCACACATTCATTAACCCCGCATTCAAGCGTGTACTATCACCGCCCCTTCGTCATAGCTTTCGTTCCTATTGCCTCCCTTCCTGTCCACATCACTTCCTTCTCGATCGTTCTTTCTTTGTACGACCCCCCTTCTCTTTTGTACAACCTCCCACTTTCTTTGTACGACTGCCTCCGTCGCTATACACGTCGATCGTGTTCTATGACTGGGAATTGGATACGACGCATGTATGTACTTTGGTCGCATTTGTACTAATCAGCGTGTACATGGATTACAAGAAAGGTTGTGGATTTTTGCTCGTGTTGTGAATACGCATCAGCATCAGTAACGAGTAAGTAGATCAGATCTCAAGGAAGGTCAAAAACTTTGCTAACCTTGCGAGAAAATGTCTGCCACGAGGTCAACTTGGGCCTCGGCCCATCAATGACACTACATATGTAGTTCATTGTTCTAACACAGGTTTGAAGATGAACAGCGCCGAATATCACACTGGCACGTTGTCAAAATCACGAACAGGTCTCCGACCTTTTTCGGCGTTCAAACATTTCGCGCGAGTAACTGCTTTGGGATTTAACAAGTTCTACTTTGATCGTATCGATGCCCCTGGATGTCAATTCCCTTTCTACTTGAATTCATACTGGCATACTTCAGTCAATCAGATATCATCTTTCAAATCTCATTTCGGCGATGCAACGCGATTGTCGTACGTTGAAACATCACACAAATCATCATGATTACTCGGTTACATGCCATGTATCAGCGATCCCGAAAGGTGCTTATATTTCTCGTTGCTGTCTTCCTGGCTATCAGAATCGCCAATGCAATGATAAATGCGATATCACTGAAGCATAGTTCAGAGGGTAAGCTTTAATGAAGGACTTAGGTGCATCAGGCTCATTGGTAAATACCAGAGGAATTCGTTCTCTCCGGCACCTATGAGTGCACGGTTGGCGATGCGGGAGATTCCCTACTTCTGTTTACCATCACTTGGATACTTGCCACTGTATGGGAGGTCCTTGTACTGTGTCTCGCGGTCTGGATTGCTCTGAAGCACTTTCGTGAATTGCGGCAACACTCAGCAGGTATCATTGAGGACTGTTTCACGGTATTGATGAAAACTCACCTAAGTTATTTTGCGAGGTGAGCTCATGATGTGAATGTGGTTCTTTTTTTTTTGCTGAAGTTCTGCACATGCAAGCTTTGTTGCAGTTTCCTGCTTCGATATCGGTTATTTGTCTCCATCGCTTTCAGCGGTATGCCGATCTGTCTCCAACCACTGCATACCGCAAGTGATTCATCATTTCTATAGGATATATATTGATCCTTACCGACGCCGCTAGCATATCTTCTTCCAGGAGACGATGCACGGAGGACGCTCATACACGTGTAGCTTGATGATGCGAGGCGTAGGATGAAGAAGAGGTGGCGCAGAGGACGGCTTTAGGCGATATGTTGAACATGTAGCCTACGAGCCACGAATTATTCTCCCAGAGGTACGTCAAGTATGTGTATGCTTTCTTTGTCGTTATCTTTATGCTTGTTTCTCGCTGTCATCACTTCTTCGTGCACTTCATGATCACCTCACGAGCTCAGGCATTCGCTCTCCTTGCTTCCTCCTTACCTCTATTCTCAGCAGACCCCATTCCATCCACCCATCGAACACGCTGCTTAAGCTGACCGGGCATACTGGATCACTTATAGTGACGCGTGGGAGGTATGACCTGCTTTTCTTTGAACGCGCATACTAATCTAACCGCAACATCAGCCAATCCGGCTCTACCATCAATATGCCACGGGTTTCCCGTGTTTCTTTGTCGTCGCAGTCAGGTCGTCACTGGGCTGTCTTGGCCAGGTACAGAAGTACGTCAAGGACAGCATTATACCCGACTCGTCAACTGTGTATTCTCTTTAACGATGCTTTGTGGTGTGGTTCACCCGCGGTAGACATGGAAAGGACTTTTTTTATGATTAAAGTTTCGGTGGTGACTAAATCTCACAGTTCCAAATGGCACAACAACTTGCTAAAAGTGGTCTAAATCAGGCTGTTCGCATTTCTTTGATCTTTCAAATGCGATGCTCAAACATTCCGCGCGTGTGAGTCATTCAAGTTGATTCGCAGATTCATCTACTTTGATTCAACTGAGGGACCCCAATGCGCGATCCTGGGCATTACAGGTTGTTCTAACAGCACCAGCCTCTTCATATCGTCTCTTCTCTTATTTGTGTTAGAAATGAGTTTGTCGCTGAGCGTATAGTAGATTTGCGCAGACGCACGCTGACCGACGCTCTCCAGGCCTCATGTCTTTCAACCTCACACGTGCCATACAGAGCTGGCGGATGGACGACGGCCCTCTGTATGCCATCCCGGTGACGCATAATATATCGCGAGTCCCACAGTACCCACTTATGGTCTGCATGAACGCATTTCTCCCTGGTAACGGGGTGCAATTTCCGTTCTGATTGGTGAAATTCTCGTTCTGAAGTGACCCTCAGAACGGGACGACTAGGCTAACTTTGTTAGTTACCTGAAGCCTTAACGTTCAAGCGAAAAAGGCATCCAGAACGGATATCATCGTTTCGGGAATGCAAGCGCTGGATGGTGGTATATCTGGGATGAATGCCATCGCCATGTCCCTCAAGTTCCCCGCTCCCTCAATCCCTTCCTTGAACAGTATGACCCTAGTCTCGAATGATCCCAGTTGGTGGCCATTCATCAATTCAGATATTATTTCCAGCTATTTTGTAGGTTCGTAGGTTCGTGGAGAGTCAGCTGCAGGATGATGCTGATGACTCGATAAACCTTGGCCACAGTTGCTGCCTCTATTGGGATGATCTATGACTGGGGTGAGCTTGACTAAGTATGAAATAACAACTGTCATCCTCAGGGTATTCTCAGCGCTTACGTTCGGGCAAGAGGTAGGTTAATGTCATTACAGCAGTCATCTCACTAAAAATGGCTTTATAGGTTGAACTGATCTGGGTGAGCGGATTCCCGCATCAAAAGAACGACATGAAAATACTACAACTAATTCGCGGCAGAGGCAACGCTGGTCCCTGATGACCTTTCTGTATCTCACTGTATGTAAATTGTGTTTTAAATATGGTAAGTAAGTTGTCCTGACTTCGGAATATCCTAGGTGCGCTATGGTGGAATATTATATGCTATGTATGTGCGGAAGGTTGAGCAATTGATGTTGTGCTAATCTTCCATCTCGTACAATCAGCCTCAACATGCCGGGTATGTCTCCTCGCATAGTAAACTCTGTTTGTTTCTTCTGACAGGCGGCATACAGTCAGTGTTCTGACAATTTCGACGACAGATACAGTGAGTATTCCGCACCGATGCCTTCCATTCCCGTCCAAATAACTGAACTACTGTGTAGGGGTGAGTGAGATTCTCGAAGAACTTGTCGATTCAATAAAACAATTGCCACAGCTGTGAGTTTGTTGTGACCCTCCGAGGGTAATAACTAATGTTGCCGGATTTGTCAGGCCATGTCATATACGACACACTATCATGCATACACATAGTTTTAGATGTAATGCTGGGCGGTGAGCTATACACGCCCGTGATGTTGTCTTGGCTGAAACATCACACAAGTCATCATGATCGCTCGGTTGCATGCCATGTATCAGCGATCCAGAAAGGTGCTGATATTTCTCGTTGTTGTCTTCCTGGCCATCAGAATCGCCAACGCAGTGATGGGAGCAATATCAGTGAGGCGTAGTTCAGGGGGTAAGCTTTAATCATGGATGAAAAACTTAGGTGCATCGTGCTCATTGATAAATACCAGAGGAATTCGTTCTCTCCGGCACCTATGTGTGCACGATTAGCTATGTGGGAGATGCCATACTTCTGGGTACCATCAGTTGGATCCTTGCCACTGTGTGGGAGGTCCTTGCACTGTGCCTTGCAGTTTGGATTGCTGTAAAGCACTTCCGTGAACTGCGACGACACTCGACTGGAGGTGTTGTGGGGGATTGTTTCACGGTGTTGATGAAAACTCACATGAGTTACTTTGCGAGGTGAGCTCATAATTTGAATGCGATTCTCTTTTCCGCTGAAATCCTGCATATGCTAGCTTTGTTGTTGTCGCTCTCTTCCAGATCGGTTTATTTTCTCCGACACTCTCAACGGTATGCCGATCTGTCTATGACCTCTGCATGCGATCATAATTCATTTTTCTATAGGATCCATATTCTCTGGATTCTCAGATTTATATTGGTTTTGATCAAATCTTCCAGTTCGTGCAGATGTTTGTGCTGGGACCACGCCTAATCCTCGGTCTTCGAGAATATCACGCTGAGCTCGTAGCCGACTCCGATACAGCAACCTGTATGACTTCAATTGCTTTCCAGGAGCGCGTCCATGTGTCAACTAGCAGCAGTGTGTAGCACGGGATATGGTTTACAATCAGCGGGTAGCCTGTAGTGAGCCGGGGAATTTGTTTTTATTTATTCCAAAATTTGTCGCGGTACCTATTACGGTGCGTTCTGAGTATAGATCTGGACAATGTCATCGTCGTGATATATATTTAAATTATTTCATGTTGCGAAGTGGATATGGGTAGAGATATTTAAATCGCTATCTTGTTCAAGTTGCATCAGTGCTACTGGTACTGCCTGCCTGCCCACATTTACACCAAGTAGCAAGCTGAACAATGCAGAACATACTTTACTTGAAGGCAGTCGTTTAACAGTCATTCCCTTTTTCCATCCAAGAGCACTTGACGAACTACACGAAGTAGAAATTTTTCTCCGAGTTCACGCACTCGCTCTCAGTAGTGCCATCAAGATCATAGTGGCCGAATAAAGTCTATTCGTTCCTAATGCCATCGCTGAAAAATGGCTGTTTTGAGGACCACGTAGTAGAAATACTCGATCACTCGCGTGGCACCTGTGTACTCTGTCAGCATCTCGTTCATTCTGGCTGCTCCGATGTTACCCCCCGAGACTTCTAGCAGGACTTTGACTCGTTGATCATTGAGCTCAAGCACATCCGCATTGGGGATGGCGAGGACGAATAGCGAGAAACTAGGGAGTGCAGACAGTCCGAGCTAATTTTAAAGTGTCGTTAGAACAAAATGTATTTTTCTACAATGAAAGTGGCACGCCAACGTTGCAAAGGGCATACTGTTAGTGTCACTCATACTTGATGTGGAATCCAGTGTACGTAATGCAAACAATATTCACAAATCGCTGAAAACGACGTCAAGAGCGTGGCACTGGAAAAACTGAACATACGATTTAGAAACCAATTGAGCTGATGGGCCATGGTGGGGGATGACTGAGAGTGTTGTCGAAACGAAGGCGACACACCTGGGGTGTAAGAGTATGGGCAACTGGCCGAATGTAGGATGAAATAGCTAATTGTGGTGCAGACGACTTGCAGACGACAGCAGGCACGGCCTCTTGAACAACGATCGAGCCGGTGCTGAAGCATTTGACGTGCACGGAGAAAAGAATTATTATTATGACATTTCAAGTTGTTTTGCAGATATGCTATAAGTTGGTGCAAGGAGTGAGTACTGAGTAGTAGGAGACGAGCTCAGAAAGGTACATTGAATTTTGATTTTCTCAAGTGGCCCTAAAATGCGCTGCAGACCTTGGATGTGCTAAGTCTACCTTCTCGTCTTTCTATGCTTTCAATACAATGGCTTCTTGAAAGGAAGAGTATTGCTCGGTACGTCTTCCCTTCTCTGCCACCCTCCTTGTCTTACTGTTTATTTTTCCAGCCTTTCTCATCGTCTGCAACGACACGATGAGACTTTCCACCACTTGTACTTGTGTCCTGCTCACCTGTTTGCGTCCAACGGAATATTCACGTGCTCCCAGCCTCCCTCAACACCTAGCTCATCATTCATCAACACATCACGGGGCCATATTCACAAGTCCACTGCTCGACATTTAGCACACCTATTTCTGCCTCTGCACTTCTGCAACCTCTCCTTCCACATTGACCCTCGCAACTTCCTACAATATGCGTGTGGACGCGGAAGATGACGATGAGAATCTGTTCAGACTTCCGAATTTTGCCGTAGCGGGGGACACTAGGCACTACTGTTGGAGTCAAGGTCAAGAAAGACTGTACTCAGCCTGCTACTCCAAGGACCCCCGTCAATGAGGAACGTAAAAATGTCCTGTTCAAAAACCAAAACCATAGTCCGCGCTCTATCCGTGATCTCCTCGCCAAAGACACCTCCATCCAAACCTCGAATCACCTTCGTCATCGAAGCAGCCACGTCCATCAAGCAGCCTACATTCCGGAAGGGATGCATGCTGTCTTCATCTGCCTCCTCTGACGAAGGAGAAGGAGGAACTCAAGACGACGACGAAGTCAAAGCCCATCCCTTGATGTTCGGCCCCGAACATTGAACTCCCGTGTCCACAGGCGATGCCATCGCTTCCATCGCGTATCCTGCTGTCGTCTCCCATTGGATCTCTTGTTGCTGTATCCCTTGCGTCTCCCGCGACTGCTTCTCCGAGTGAGCCTTCTACCTCTCTACCTTCTATCCAGACACCGTTAGGTACGTCTTGCATGTGCCTCACCTTTTATATGCTGACGATTCATATTTTATTGCAGATTTCTCTCCGATTCTCCCTCTCCCAACCAGCTACTCACTCCCCAAGCTCGTCGACGAACTTGATCTATCTATTCACATCCGTCCCATCTCATCATTACTTACTTATGAACCATGAACCTGGAGTTATCACATTCATCAAGCTCTCATTCGAGCGTGTACCATCACTGCCTGTTCGTCGTCGCTTCCATTCCTACTGCCTTCCGTTCCTGTCCACATCACTTCCCGATCATTCATTCTTTGTGTAACCACCCCCTGCTCTTCTTTGTACACTGCCCCCTTCCGCCTTTCTTTGTAAAACCTCCCACTTTCTTTGTATGACTGCCCTCGTCGCTACACACGTTGATCGTGTTTTATGACTTGGAATTGGAAACGACGCATGTATGTACTTTTGGTAGCATTTGTACTAATCAGCGTGTACATGAACTAGAAGAAATGTTATGGATTGTCGCTCGTGTTGTAATTGCAGAATATGTTTGCCACGAGATCAACTTGGGTGCTGTTCAAACCTGTGTTAGATCAGTGGTCTACGTGGTGTCATTGACGAACCAACGCCGAGCCCCGCAATGCCAAGAGCACCTCGAGGATCGCACTGGTACGTTGCCAAAATCATGAACAGTTCTGCGATCTTTAGCGGCGTTAGAACATTCCGCGAAGTCACATTGGTCACTGCTTTAAAGTTGGGATTTTATCAACTTCTACTTTGATCCCATCGATATCCCTGGATACACTTTTCCTTTATACTTGAATTCATGCTGAAACACTTCAATCAATATCATCCCTCAAATCTCACTTCGGCGATGCAAGCGCTGAATGGTGGTATATTAAACATGAACGTGATCGTCATACATTCGCCAAGTTACCTGCTCTCTCACTCCCATCCTCTAACAGTATGACCCTAGTCTCGAATGATCCCAGTTGGTGGCCACTCATCAATGCGACTTTTATCTCCAGCTATTTCGCGGGTTCGTAGAGAGTCAGCTACATGAATGACGGTGGTGGCTTGATTAACCTTGACTGCAATTTCGCAGTTGCTGGCTCTGTTGTGGTAATGCATGATTGGGGTGAGCAATACTGATTATCAAAGAGCCACCGACATTCTTATGGTATTTCCAGCACTCACGTTTGGACAAGAGGTAGGTCGATCCATTACTAAGGCGGCCATCTCGTTAAGAAGGTTTCTATAGGTTGAACTGATCTGGGTGAGCAGACTCCCACATCAAAAGAACGACTCGGACGTGAAACCATAACTAATTTGCGGCAGAGGCAACGCTGGTCCCTGATGACAGTTTTGTATCTCATTGTATGTAGTTTGTATTTGAAGTCTGATTAGTATATAAGCTGTACTGACATGAACATGGCATTCTAGGTACGATATGTCGGAATAGGATATGTCGTGTGCGTTCAATGGACGTCTAAGCCATTGATGTTGCACTTATCAGCCATCTTTCACAATCAGGGTCAACATACTGTGTATGTGTCCTCACATTCACCGTATTTGTTCTGACTAGCGACATACTACAGTAAACGTTCCGACAATTCCGGCGACAGATATAGTGAGTATCCATGAATGCCTTCCATTCCCATCCGATCAACTGAACTACCATGTAGGGGTGAGTGAGACTCTTGAACAACTCGCTGGATCAATATATTGACTGTCCCAGGTGTGAGTTTATTTCGAGCGTGTGACCCTCTGAGGCTGATAACTGATGTTGCTGAATTTGTCAGGCCATATCATGTACTACGCAGCAGAAAGCACGAATGAGGTTGTAGAAGTCATACTGGGCGGTGAGCTATGCACCTCAGTGATATTGACTTCACTGACATACCACCCAAGTCATTATCATCGCTCGGTTATATGCCATGTATCAGCGATCCCGAAAGGTGCTGATATTTCTTGTTGTTGTCTTGCTGGCCATCAGGATCACCAACGCAGTGATGGTTGCAATAATACTGAGGGGAACCTCAGGGGGTAAGCGCTAATTACGGATGAAGGACCTTGCATCACGCTCATTAACAAATACCAGAGGAACTCGTTCTTTCCGGCACCTATCAGTGCGCGTTTAACTATGCGGGAGATATACTTCTATTTACTGTCACTTGGATACTTGGTACTGTGTGGGAGGTCCTTGCACTGTGTCTCGCGGTCTGGATTGCTGTAAAGCATTTCCGTGAACTGCGACCACACTCAACGAGAGGTATTATCGGGGACTGTTTCACGGTGTTAATGACGACTCACCTGAGTTACTTTGCAAGGTGAGCTCATGATGTAAATGTGACTCCCCTATTCCGCTGAAACTCGTGCTAGTTTTTTGGCTGGTTCTTGCTCCCAGATCGGTTTACTTTCTCCAACGCTCTCAGCGGTATGCCAATCTGTCACCGACTTCTACATGCGACCGTGGTTCATCATTTTTATAGGACATATATTCTCTGGACACTCAGATTTATCTTGGTTCAACCAACATCATCGCCATTGTGCAGCTGTTTGTGCTGGGACCACGCCTCATCCTCGGTGTTCGAGAATATCATGCTAAGCTCGTGGCTTACTCTGATGCAGCAACCGCTATGACTTCAATTGCCTTTCAGGAGCGCGTCCATGTGTCAACTAGCAGCAGTGTGTAGTGCGGGAGATGCTCAATCTGATCTGTAGGCGGGTAGTCTGCAGGGAGTGGCAGACTTTGTGTTTACTTATTGACAGTTTCGTCGTGCTTTCCGCCCTTCTTTGTAAAACCTCCCACTCGCTTTGTATGACTGCCCTCGTCGCTACACACGCCGATCGTGTTTTATGACTGGGAATTGGAAACTATGCATGTATGTACTTTTGGTAGCATTTGTACTAATCAGCGTGTACATGAACTGGAAGAAAGGTTATGGATTGTCGCTCGTGCCGTAATTGCGGAATATGTTTGCCACGAGATCAACTTGGGCGCTGTCCATATCTGTATTAGATCAGTGATTTACGTAAATCACGAGCAGTTCTGCGATCTTTGCGACGTTGGAACATTCCGGGGAGTCACATTGGTCATTGCTTTCGGATTTTATCAACTTCTACTTTGATCCCGTCGATATCCCTGGATGTACTTTCCTTTTATACATGAATTTATGCTGAAACACTCGCTTTGATCAATCAGGCATCATCCCTGAAATCTCGCTTCGAGGATGCAAGCGCTGAATGGTGGCATATCAAACATGATCGCGATCTGTCATACATTCGCGAAGTTCCCTGCTCTCTCGCTCCCATCCTCTATCAGTATGACTCTAGTCTCGAATGACCTCAGTTGGTGGCCACTCATCAATGCGACTCTTATCTCCAGCTATTTTGTGGGTTCGTAGATAGTCAGCTGTATGAATGACGGTGATGACTTGATTAACCTTGGCTGCAATTTCGTAGTTGCCGCCTCTGTTGGGATAATATATAATTGGGGTGAGCAAGACTGAGTATGAAAGAACCGCTGACGTCCTTATGGTATTTCCAGCACTCACGTTTGGACAAGAGGTAGGTCGATCCATTACTAGGGCAGCCATCTCGTTAGGAACGTTTTTATAGGTTGAACTGATCTGGGTGAGCACATCAAAAGAATGACGTGGAAATACTACAACTGATTTGTGGCAGAGGCAACGCTGGTCTTTGATGACCGTTCTGTATCTCACTGTATGTGGTTTGTGTTTTAAATATGCTCAGCAAGTTGTGCTGGCTTCAAGATACCCTAGGTGCGCTATAGTGGAATATTCAATATTGTGTATGTTTGGATGGCTAAACATTTGGTGTTGTTCTAATCAACTGTCTCACAATTAGCGTCAGCGTTCTGGGTATGTCTCCTCACATCCACCGTGTTTTGTTCTGACCGGCAGCATACAGTATATGTTCCAACAATCTCAGTGACAGATGCAGTGAGTATTCATGCACCGATACCTGCAATTCCAGTCCACTCAACTGTACTACTATGTAGGGGTGAGTGAGATTCTCGAACAACTTGTGGTTTAATATAATGACTACTGTGATGTACTGCGAAATGAATCAGTACCGTCAAACGAATCATTTCATACGTAACACCAACACAATACAATTTTATGACTAGAAAAGCATTATTATATCCTCCTGCATATATGCACCATCACCTACAAGAATTTTGACTGACATTGAGCGAGAGAAATTTATGATGTGCCTCAATTACCACCGGTGACAAACCCTATTTTGGGCAATTTGAAATTTAAGCATCGAAGTGTGCTGCATTGGTGTTTGAAAACTCTTTGAAGATAGCTGGAATATGTAGGAGTAGCTTCTAGGTATCTATTACACTGATATTTATTGAAATTCATGAAGTGTAGCAACTCTGGTGAGTGAAATAGTTGGGGAATGTATGTGTGCCTCGGCACCTGTAAGTCAGGGTCCATGAAAATACATTGCATTGCTCCGTCTGTGCTCGTACAACTTGTTTTACCTCAAGTTTGCCTTTCTAACTCTTAAGCATGCCTGGACGTGCCAAATCTACAACACAAAAAAGGAGGGAAGCTCGTGAGGCACACGACTACCTTATGTCGCGTGCTGTCGAAGCTTACAACATGGAGCTTGCCAAACCTCCGGGTGTTCGACACCGTGGAGCACGCACAATTTGCCGCGACTTTGAAAAAATGAACCTTGAATCAACCAGCAAGTTGATTAAGCTCTCTTTCTCCACACTAAGCCGCCTTGCAGCTGGAGGAAACTCATTGGCGAAAGCCAGGGCAGCCGAAACATGGCTCACCACCGAGGAGACAGAGCTGGTTATTGCATATATTGAAGAACTTGGAAATCATGGTTTCCCACTTAGTCACAAGAGGCTACAGGAACACGTCAATGAAATATGTACTGCTAGACTCGGAGAAGGGTTCCAAGGTGTTGGACAGAAGTGGACAGGCCGTTTCGTCGAAAGGCATGCAGGCTGTCTCAAAACTTCATGGTCTTCCCCATTGGACTCCAAACGTGGACGTGCAGTTAACCAAAACACAAACAAGGCTTTTTTTGACCTATACGAAGATGTGCTCGATAAGTACAGCATCGATGAGGACTGTCTGTATGGAGCCGATGAAATTGGCATCTCACCGCAATCAGGTGATCACGAGCGTGTTATTGGTGCCAGACGACCTGGTCCACAATATCAGAAACGCACAGGATCACGTGAGAATACAACGGTGATTGTCACCATCTGCGCTGATGGTACTGCCAAGCCTCCCGCTGTGATTTTCAAGGGTGCTGCCTATCAGACAAAATGGAAACAGGACAACCCTGCGAATGCATTGTAAGTCCATCTTCCATCAGCCAAGTCCAGATAACTTACATTGCAGTAGTCTTGGGTACTCGAAAAAAGGCTGGACAGATGGTGAGATTGGAGTTGAGTGGATAAAGGAGTTCGACAAGCATACCAAAGCCAAGGCCAATGGACGTGACCGTCTCCTTCTCGTAGACGGCCATAACTCACACTATACAAGAGGGTTCCTGCAGTATGCACGTAAAAATCACATTCACGTCCTGTGCTATCCTGCACATGCTACTCACGTCTACCAAGGCCTCGATGTTGTTGTGTTTGCAGTCTTGAAAAGATGCTGGACTGAGGAGAGGGATAAGTGGGAGAGGGACAAGGGAGAAGGAATAACGAAGGCAAATTTCCTCACCATATATGGGCGTGCTCACTTACGCGCACTCACACCGGACCTTGTTCGTTCCGCGTTCCGCAAGACAGGTGTTTGGCCATTGAACTGCAATGTCGTTACGAACGACATGATGGCGCCAAGCAAAGAAAGCTCTGCCAAATCGCATCTTCGCATCACCCCATCTACGCCCGTGAGAGTTCTCGCTGACACGCTTCAGAAAATGTCGTCCGCTAGTGGCACCGAATCAGTAAACACACCATCTTCCATGCACGACAACCTCGAGACTATAATCAAGAAGCTTGCAGACACATCACTGTCAGGACTTGTCTGCTCAACAGCACTGACATCGAACACTAACCTGCAACATAACACAACCCACCTTATCTCCCCCATCAAAAGATTGCGCACACCCGTTGCCAGCATCGTTCCGGAAACCGCAAATGAAATGTTGCTGCTGGCCGCCCTGCACGAAACCGAGGCAGCTAATACTGCCTTGAAGCAACGGGTCATCGCGCTGCAGGCCTCGAACATTTTGAACGAGATGTACTGCTCCAAACTTCGAAGTCAGCTTGCAAATCAAGAGTCAAAGAAACGTGGAGGGAAAGATAGTGGAAAGATTCTTGGAGATGGCTTACCATGGTTGTTATCGGGGGATGAGTTTTATGAGCGGGTCGTCGAGTTTGAAGCAGCTCAAAAGAGAGCAGCGACCGAGAAGTGCACCCGAATGGAAGAGCGCAAGAGAAGGGCAGAGGCTTTGGGAGAGTGGAAGAAACTGGAGGATGCGAGAAAGGAAGAAAACAAGGCACGACGGGACTGTTATCATGCAGCTGTAGAGGTTTGGCAGGTCGAGAAGGCTCGCGCACGAGCCGAAAAGCGGAGGTTCACTGAGAAGAAACCCACTTTGGGCAAGTTAGTTGCTGCAATCCCGCGGCCGAAGGTTAGCTCACCTGAAGAGGAGGGTGAAATGAGCGGAGAGGAGTTTGATCTTGACGACATCGATTCTGATGCGAGTGATGAATAATGACAAAAGCTCGAGTCACTTGATAAAAATTAGCATCAACAATGAAAATAATAGACTTACTTAATTGGGGGGACATCTCCGTCGACGTTTGCATCACGAGTTGTCCTCCGTAATGCAAAAGAGTTGCGTGGATGAGGGACTCGTCTGCAAGACAGCCTTAGACAGGGGAAGGACTCCGAAGGAGGGTGGACCATGATGCAGCAAAAGATCCAAAATCCTGACGAAAGATTTGATTGATAAGCCGGTACTGGAGACCGGAATGACTCGTGATGAGTCAATGCTTCAACAGTGGTGTGATAGGTGTTGGCGTGCGGACGAGATAACAATTTTAGATATCTGTCGTTCGCAAAGCGTAGTGTTTGATTAGGTTTTCATGTCCGACTCTTAGTAAGCATACACGTGATTCATTTGGCGGTACTAGCCACTTAATGTACTTGTTTGCCGTTTTCACTGTACAACACAAATCACAGTGTATTTTTGAAAAATAACTTGCAGAGACTGTGTGTACAAGTGCATTCAATGTATCTGACATACTTAGACAACAATACGAGAAGTTGTTGTGTATTGCGAACCAAATTTGTAATGTAGTGATTCATTTCGTGGTACATCACAGTATACCATAGCTGTGAGTTTATTTGGAGTTAGTGACCATCTGAGGCTGATAACTAATGTTGCTGGATTTGTCAGGCCATACCATGTACGACGCACTAGAGTGGACGAATGTGGCCATAAATGCAATACTGGGTGGTGAGCTATGCACTTCCGTGATGTTTACTAAACTAAAATGACAGGCAAGTCATCATGATTGCTCGGTTACATGCCATGTATCAGCAGTCAAGAAAGGTCCTGATGTTGCTCATCGTCACCTTCCTGACTGTCAACATTGCTAACGGCACAGGTTCCTGTCATATTAATGCATGAATCCCTGTAATTGTAAGGTTAGTTTGATGCATGAATGCTACAATCCTAAGCCCACCAAGTACTAGTGCATCACTGATGCATTATTCCCTCACCACATGCATTACTCATGCATTACCCACCGCATTTTTTGCCACCTACTGTGGGAATTTTCCCCCAACACTTAAAAATAGATTGCTTCTCATATCAGGGCCTTCCCACATTATTCCCACACCCCATATTTTCGCATTTCTGTCCACCTACTGTGGGAATTACCCCACAACACCAAAAACATCGCCCATTTTGGGAATCTCCACAATATCAATTATTCCCACACCCTCCCTACCTCACTGCAGCTTCACCACTACACCACAATAGCTCCCCCTTTATATATAAGTAGTAGTTTAGTATATATATGTATAATATAATATAATAGACCGCTTTTTTTGTTTGTTTGTGTGATTTCTCCTCCTCCAGGGGCAATTCAACATAGGGTAGGGTACAAAACATTTTCGCACTTTTGCCCCTTTGATAGGGGGGTGTTCCAGGACATTCAGAACATGTTTGTGAGCATATATGAGTAGATTCCCATCTTTATTTCACCCCCTGAAGTGTCCTACATTAATAGATATAGCACATGCAAGAAAACACAGAATATGTTCCCATTTGATTATTTCTAGGTGAACAGACTTGGAAAAATAATTCCCAGCATCTATTCAACAATAGGAACAATGTATCAGGAGCCCAGGACCATAGGATAATCCCCTGTTGCATGGTGTGCCCCCCCTCTCCTGGTGGTTTACCCCCTGTGAAATTTTTTCCTGTAGGACCGGACCTCAATTGAGGTAGGGGGTTTATTCATATGTATATTTGGAGTAGATACATCATATAGATAGCCCAGGACACCTACAGGATCCTTCTACAGGAACATAATCATATATAATCATATTTTTGACATTTCTGATGTGTTTCAGTATCTTACTCTTGTGTACATAGACCACCCTTCATATATATAATCAGTGGTACATATATACATGCATTTTATGCCAAGTATCAAGTCAAAATAGGCCAGAGTCTTGAGCTGGTATGTATACTTGTTATTTCTACTGATAAGGGGTCCATACCTTCAAACATTGAGATCTGATAATCAGACACCTGGAGCACATCATAAATATACCCAGTATCATAGCCCTCAATTTCCAGAACAATCCATCTAGAATTGAGGACTGAGAAGTGAAATAGATAAGAAATTGAGTGTGGGAAAGTTCAAAGACCCAAAACATCGAAAATGGTCAGTTGGGCAATTGTAGGACTGTAATGCTGGATCAACTCAGATGTACACCACATCCCTTCCACCACCCTTCAACCTCAGGGCAGTATGTAGTATAGGTTCCTTCAGTAGTCTACAATGTATCCTACATATTTTTAATGAAATATTTGAGCTGTACCATATATAAATGTAACTTTGTGTGAAAAGATGTCAATTGTCACTTTTCACACATATGTGATTTTACTTGTCATTCAGTCAGTCCTTGATGGATCTTTCTAAAACTTCAAATATATCTTCAGGGGCATATATAGGACATAACCAAGGTCTTTGATCACTTATCACAGGCTTAATTACTATGTAGGCTTGTTATCAGTAGAAATACCCCCTGTACATCATATATCACATGTTCACCATATGTAGTGCTGATCCTTGGCATAGAACATATGTGTGAGTGTATTACTGATTATATATGAGCAGGGCTGGTCATTTGTGCAAGTGTAAGGGACTTAAAAACATCAAAAGTGTCAGAAATGTGATTTTCTATGTTTTTGTTCCTGTAGCAGGATCCTATGTGTGTCCTGGGCCAGCTATATGATAGACCTACATCAAATATACATATGAATAAACCCCCTACCTCAATTGAGGTCCGGTCCTACAGGAAAAAATTTCACAGGGGGTAAACCACCAGGAGAGGGGGGGCACACCATGCAACTGGGGATTATCCTATGGTCCTGGGCTCCTGATACATTGTTCCTATTGTTGAATAGATGCTGGGAATTATTTTTCCAAGTCTGTTCACCTAGAAATAATCAAATGGGAACATATTCTGTGTTTTCTTGCATGTGCTATATCTATTAATGTAGGACACTTCAGGGGGTGAAATAAAGATGGGAATCTACTCATATATGCTCACAAACATGTTCTGAATGTCCTGGAACACCCCCCTATCAAAGGGGCAAAAGTGCGAAAATGTTTTGTACCCTACCCTATGTTGAATTGCCCCTGGAGGAGGAGAAATCACACAAACAAACAAAAAAAGCGGTCTATTATATTATATTATACATATATATACTAAACTACTACTTATATATAAAGGGGGAGCTATTGTGGTGTAGTGGTGAAGCTGCAGTGAGGTAGGGAGGGTGTGGGAATAATTGATATTGTGGAGATTCCCAAAATGGGCGATGTTTTTGGTGTTGTGGGGTAATTCCCACAGTAGGTGGACAGAAATGCGAAAATATGGGGTGTGGGAATAATGTGGGAAGGCCCTGATATGAGAAGCAATCTATTTTTAAGTGTTGGGGGAAAATTCCCACAGTAGGTGGCAAAAAATGCGGTGGGTAATGCATGAGTAATGCATGTGGTGAGGGAATAATGCATCAGTGATGCACTAGTACTTGGTGGGCTTAGAATTGTAGCGTTCATGCATCAAACTAACCTTACAATTACAGGGATTCATGCATCAATATGACAGGGTTGCCTGCTAACGGAGTGATGGCTGTAATATTAATATTTAGGATGGAGAAATCAGTTGGTAAGCTTTTGATTATGGAAGAAAGACTTGAGCACATCATGCTCATTGACAAATACCAGAGGGACTTGTGCTCTCTGGCACCTATGAGTGCACAATCATCTATGCGGGAGATGCTGAACTTCTGAATACTATCAGTTGGATACTTGCCACTTTATGGGAGGTCCTTGCACTGTGTCTCACAGTCTGGATTGCTGTCAAGCACTTCCATGAGCTACGCCAACACTCAGCAGGAGGTATCATCGGGGACTGTTTCATGGTGTTAATGAAAACTCACATGAGTTACTTTGTGAGGTGAGCTCATAATTTGAATGTGGTTCTCTTTTCCACTGAAGTTCTGCACGTGCTAGTGTTGTTGCAGTTTCTTGCTTCCAGATTGGTTTTTTTTATCTCTCCAATGCTGTCAGTGGTATGCCGATCTCACCCTCTACATGCGACTGTGGTTCATCATTTCTACAGGACCCATATTCCCTGGAATCTCAGATTTATATTGGTTTCAGTGGAATCTTCACGTCTGTGCAGCTATTTTTGCTGGGACCACGCCTGATCCTTAGTGTTCGAGAATATTACACTAAGTGTTACAAGAACATCCGCTTGTTGGCCCCCTTACTCTTTTCTTTCTGCTTATCTTTGCCTTTGCACATGCAGACACTTTACGCCAAGCTGCCCTCTTCCATTTACTCGTTTTCACTCACTTCCTATTCTGGGTGATCGTCTTGTCACCAGTCATCTATTCTTGGTACGGTTATCTCTGACTCACGCGTGACTCATGTACTATACTTAGCCCATCACCAATCCGGACACGCTTATCTCTGACTCCACTTACCCTTGACCCTTATCTGGATATGTCTTACCCTATGCCCTTCAATCTGGATACGTCTCCTTTTGGACTCCCCCTTTACCTTTACGTTTCATGCTCAGCTTGAATCCTGTTTCCGATTCACTATAAGTAGTAGACCTACTTACACTGTAGTTTCCCTAACTTGAATCTACTCAGTATTCAAATGTTCACAAGTCCTCTTAAGAACTCTTCGTTCTTAAGTCTATTAGCGTCTTTCTTAGTGACCAGTCGTCACTAAGTCTATAAAGCCTAAGTACTCTTGCCGCCAGAGGAGTAACCTCTGCCTGCATTAGTAACCAGCTAGTCCTTGCAGCTAGAACGACACTCTGTACAAGCGACATCGCACTTTGTGACCTTGTATAGACGAGACCATCTGAGTACGTAACACTAAGCTCATGGTTGACTCAAATACAAGAACCGCTATGATGTCCATTGCTTTCCAGGAACGTGTGGATGTGACAACTAGCAGTGGCGTGTAGTACGGGAGATGCTCAATGTGATTTATAGTTGGATTGTCTGCAGGGAGTGGGAGACTTTGTTTGTGTTCATAAGTTTCGTTGTGGCACTTATTTACTGTGAACATAGGCCTAGGCAATGAATGTTGAATTAGTATCTTATTGCATCAATACTGGCACTGCCTACTTGCCCACACATGCACAAAGTGGTAAGCAGAACATCTTGTGACTCTACTTGAAGACAGTCGTTCAACAGCCCTTTCCTTTCCCTGTCCAAGAGCACTTGATGAACTGCATGGAGAGAGATCTCTCACCAACGCTGAGGTTCACACACTTGCTTTCAGTAGTGCTATCAAGATTGTGGTGGCTGGCAGTCATATGTTCGTTCCTGATGCCATTGCTGTGAGATGGCTGTTTCGGGGACCTCGTATGAGAAACACTCAACTACTCATGTAGCGCCTGTACACCCTTTCGGCATCCCTGTTCATTCTAGCTGCTTCAAGGGCATGCACCGAGTACCTCTAGTAGGACTTTGGCTCATTGATAAGTCTAGTTCCAAGCACATCCAGTACTACAGTGCCATCAACCGCATTCAAATTGGGATGACGATGTCAGATAGTGAGAAACTAACGAGAGGATGGTCCGACTTGGAGCTAATTTTTTAAGCGTCGTTAAAACAGAATGGATGTTTCTGGGCATGCAACAAACCTCAGTAAGAAGATTGAAATCAAAGGAGTCGCATATACCCACCCACGTGTGAGTGGTGAGAGGGTCAAGCTGTGGTTAGTCTATGGCATGAGCATGTACTTACAAACCACTGAGGGCATGAATCCTGTTCATATCCGAGGTTGACACCATGTTTGTAAATACATGTTGAGCGGCTTTGTGGGTGTCAGTAGCAGTACATTTATTTTGGTGGCGCCAAGTCAGCACTTGGGTGAGAGTGGCCTGTATATAAAGTTAAAGTGGGCACTTACCGTGGTTGGTTACAATGAAAGTGGCACACCAACATTGAAGAGGACATGCAAGTCTCAGAGTGTCTGATCCCTCTCATGGAGGTTGTTAGCTAGCTCGTATCACCCATACTATAAGCCACTCGATGTAGAATCTGGTGTACATAATGCAAACAATAAAGTTCAAGTTCACAAACCACTGAAAACGATGTCAAGAGCATGGTGCTGGAAAAGCTGAACATACGGTTCAGAAATAAATTGAGCTGATGGGCCATAGTGAAGAATGACTGAGTGTTATGGAGACAAAAGTGACATACCTGGGGCACAAGAGCACTGGCAGTGCCTGGTGGGATGTAAGATGAAATAGCTGATTAGACGTGTTTGCGGTGCAGGCATGGCTTATGAATGCTTGAATAACAATATTGAGCGTGTGCTGAGGCGTTTGACGTGCCCAAATAAAAGCATTATTGTATTTGTTTTGCAGATATAGGAACTTGGGCAAAGTCCAGACACATCGGGGTTATCGATATTTAAGAGTACTTTGAATGTTGTACAAAATGTGAAGACCATACTTCAAACTTAGCTTGAGATTCTGGGCGATCAAATATTTCATGTATTTGCAGACATTTTCACCTAAAACAAGTAATAAATATAAAATGACATTCAAAATTGGCTCAAATGTCTAGCTAAACTTGAAGTTTAGCACATCACATTTTGCACAACATTAAAACTCGGTCCAAACTTGGGTCTTCACATTTAAACTGTGAGTTTTGGCGTTTAAGCCAGGTTTTAATGTTGTGCAAAATGTGATGCGCTAAACTTGAAGTTTAGCTAGACATTTGCGCCAACTATAAATGTTATCTAATATTTATTACTTATTCAAGGTGAAAATGTCTGCGAATATATGAAATGTTTGACCACACAAAATCTCAAGCAAAGTTTGAAGTATCGTCTTTGCATTTTGTACAACATTTGAAACACTCTTAAATATCGGTTACTATCATTCCGGGTAATCTGCAACTAGCATGTAATATGCAAAATGTTCAAAACACCTCAACGCGCTGCTCAACTCACTTCAAAAAAATTCAGGCATATGTAGACTACTTATATATGATGTACTATCCAAGTAGAATGAAAATTTCTTGAGCGTTGCAGCTGCGAGAGATGAAATAGTGGTAATTTGTAACCATGCAAGAACATAAATCATCCAGATCCCATAGATCCTACAGATATATTCATGAAGTTATACCTGGAGCATAACAATCACCTCGTCAGGATTCCAGAACACAACTTCGATAAAGGCCATCCTGTTGTTTTAAGATGCTATTGAGGAAGAATTGACAACATGTATAAAAACGTGACAGCGAATAGGGGAGACTCCGAGAGAGTGTAAGGAATTCAATCTCCTCTACGGCACAGGCCGCACAGCTAACAGATTGAGAGCTGCGGAGAGTCAAAGTTGACGGTGCCGGTGCTGTACCGAGGTGTGACACGACGTGACCATATTGTGCAGATTAGCAGTCAGACCCTGAATTTTCTCAGCTTTCATCTGACACCACACCACAACGTCCTAAAAATGAGCAAAAATTAGATCTACATAGAGGTAGTACAAATCTACAACACTCCAAATTCGTGGAAGATAATATGAAGTGGTTGAGGAGCTACAAAAGATTTGCTGAAAATGTTGCAGATTACCCAGAATGATAGTACCCCGATGTGAGATGTTCTGCAGCTAATGTTGGAGTTCGAAAGGCAATGGGCGGGTATAGCACAGGTATACCCGTGGGTTGGAAGATCAACACTGTACCCGTGCCCGTCAACACTGTACCCCAGGTGAAATCAAAGGAGGCTCTTGAAGGAGCACAGCTTTAATAAAAGGAACGACTACATTTCTTCAAATCTATAAAGATCTGCTCGTGCAAGTAGGAGACAAGCTCAACAAGGTGCGTTCAATTTTGATTTTCTCAAGTGGCATTGCTGCTAAAGGCCAAAAGGATTGGCCCCATTCCATCACTGTAACGTGCACAAAATTGCTCAACATAGCCCATGCAAGAGCAATGGAGGAGCGAAATAGTCCAGCATAGATTTTATGATAGTTGCAAAAGCTGATTTTAATGAGAGCATCGCTCAGTACATCTTCCTTTCCCTGCCACCTGGTTGTCATACTGTCTATTTTCCCAGCTTTTCTCATTGTCTGCAACAATACGACCACACTTTCCACCTCCTGCACTTGTGTCCTGCTCACTTGCGTTGTCCAACAGAATATGTGCTCCCTTGACACCTAGCTCATGTGCCATCACTGCCTCTTCGTCATCACTTCCGTTCCTACTGCCTTCCGTTCCTGTCCACATCACTTCCTTCCCGATCATTCACTCTGTGTATAACCACCCCTACTCTTCTTTGTACACCACCCCCTTCCGCCCTTCCTTATTAAAACCTCCGACTTTCTCTGTATGACTGCCCTCGTTTCTGCATATGTTGATTGTGTTTTATGACTGGGAATTGGAAACAACGCGTGTATGTACTTTTGGTCGCATTTGTACTAATCAGCATGTACATGAACTAGAAGATAGTTTATGGATTGTTGCTCGTGTCGTAATTAATTGCAGAATATGTTTGCCACGAGATCAACTTGGGTGCTGTTCAAACCTGTGTTAGATCAGTGGTCTACATGGTGTCATTGATGGACCAAGGCCAAGCCCCGCAATGCCAAGAGCACTTCGAAGATCCCACTGGCACGTTGCCAAAATCATGAACAGTTCTGCGATCTTTTGCGGTGTTGGAACATTCCGCAGAGTCACATTGGCCACTGCTTTGGGATTTATCAACTTCTACTTTGATTCCATCGATATCCCTGGATGCACTTTCCCTTTATACTTGAATTCGTGCTGAAACACTTCCTTCGATCAATCAGATATCATCCCTCAAATCTCACTTCGGGGATGCAAGTGTTGAATGGTGACATATTAAACATGAATGCAATTCATCATACATTTGCCAAGTTACCTGCTCTCTCACTCCCATCCTCTAACAGTATGACCCTAATCTCGAACGATCCCAGTTGGTGGCCACTCATCAATGTGACTCTTATCTCCAGCTATTTTGTGGGTTCGTAGAGAGTCAGCTGCATGTATGATGGTGATAACTTGATTAACCTTGGCTGCAATTCCGTAGTTGCTGCCTTTGTTGTGGTAATGCATGATTGGGGTGAGCAAGACTGAGTATCAAAGAGCCACCGACATTCTCAAGGTATTTCCAGCACTCACGTTTGGACAAGAGGTAGGTCGATCCATTACTACTAGGGCAGCCATCTTGTTGAGAACATTTTTATAGGTTGAACTGATCTGGGTGAGCACACTCCCACATCAAAAGAATGATGTAAAAATACCACAACTAATTTTCGGTAGAGGCAATGCTGGTCCCTGATGACCATTCTGTATCTGACTGTATGTGACTAGTGCTTTTAAGTGCAGCTAGAAATTTGTACTGACCTGAACACATCCTAGGTACGATATGTTGGAATAGGATATGTTGTGTACATTTGGACATCTAAGCTATTGATGTTGTGCTCATCAGTCATCTCTCACAATCAGGATCATTATACTGTGTATGTGTTCTCGCATTCACTGTGTTTGTTCTGACCAGCGACATACTGCAGTGGGTGTTCCAACAATTCCGGTGACAGATATAGTGAGTATCCATGAACACCTTCCATTCCCATGAAATCACCTGAACCACCATGTAGGGGTGAGTGAGGTTCTCGAACTACTTGCTTGTTCAATATATTGACTGCCCCAGTTGTGAGTCTGTTTTCGAGCATGTGAGGCTGATAATTAATGTTGCTGGATTTGTCAGGCTGTATCATTCACTACACAGTACAAAGCACGAGTGAGGTCGTAGATATAATACTAGGCGGTGAGCTATGCACCTCCGTGGTATTGACTTTACTGAAACATTACCCAAGTCATTATGATCGCTCGGTTACATGCCATGTATCAACGATCCCGAAAGGTGTTGATATTTCTCGTTGTTGTCTTTCTGGCCATCAGAATCACCAATGTAGTAATAACCATAATATTCATGATGTATACTTCAGCAGGTAAGTGTTTTAATTATTGATGAAATATTTAAATGCATCACACTCATTGACAAATACCAGGGGAACTCATTCTCTCCGGCACCTATCAGTGTATGATTAACTATCCGGTAGATGGTGTACTTCTGGCTTCCACCACTTGGACACTTGACACTGTGTGGGAGGTCCTTGCACTATGTCTTGCGGTCTGGATTGCTGTAAAGCATTTCCGTGAACTGCAAGCACACTCAACGAGAGGTATTATAGGGGACTGTTTCACGGTGTTAATGACAACTCACGTGAGTTACTTTGCAAGGTGAGTTCATGATGTGAATGCGATTCTCTTGTTCCACTGAATTTTTGCACGTGCTAGTTTTTTGGCTGTTTCTTCCTTTCAGATCGGTGTCGTGAACATTCTGTCCACAGCCCTGCAGAGGCCCAATTCACGGAGTATGTCGAAAGCCCAGTTATCCGGACATCAGACCAGTCACTCCAGCCATCTCCGATGAAACCCGCCCAACCCCGACGCTTTCCCGCGCTCTCCGAGCCTCAGACCCGCCGGAGATGCACCGGACCCGCTCGCATACCTTCGGAAACCCGTCCATCCTATGTCCTGTCCGTTCCGTCCAACCCCACTGGTGCGTAGTAGCTTGTTTCCCATGGCTGATGCAGTAGGCAGCATTATTACCTGTGTTCCCACAAGTCCGCAGTGCCTCATGTCAGTTTACATACCTTCGGACCCGATGTTTTCCTGTTTTTGATATTCCGGATTTCTACGTAGCTAGTTATATAGGACTGGTAGTATGACCAAGCACTCTTTACTTTACTGTAGGTGGGACTTCCCATCTACTTGGTCACATACCTGTCCTTACCTGTTACCTGGCTGAATATACCTGGTTCTCACCCGTTCTGCACCCGCTTCGCACCCGAAACCCTTGCCATTCGTTTTCCCTGACTTTCCCCTGTTTCCGGACATAGTCCGACGCTTTCCGAACCCGTTCCCTTGCTATTACCCATAACCCGACGACCCGAAGCTCCGGACCTGCTTTTCCCGTGCCTCAGACTTGGTATTATACCTTTGGACCCGCTGTTTTGACCTCCGGACTTGGTCCGCATACCTTCGGAATTGTTCCTTTACCTTTCCGTGACCTTAGATACTAACTATCAGACTTACATCAGTAGCAGACCCCTTTAGGGTCGAACATTCTTGTCTTGCAAGTGAAGCAGCAGGTATAGCATTTGACCCAACACTATATCCGCCTACTGCGGAGTTGTTTCCCACATCGGGTTACTTTCTCCAACGCTCTCAGCAGTATGCCGATCTGTTACCAACCTCTACATGCGACTGTGATTAATCATTTCTATAGGACATATATTCCCTGAACACTCAGATTTATCTTGGTTTTACTCAAATCTTCGACATTGTGCAGCTGTTTGTGCTGGGACCATGCCTCATCCTCAGCGTTCGAGAGTATCATGCTAAGCTTGTGGCCAACTCTGATGCAGCAACCGCTATGACTTCAATTGCCTTTCAGGAGTGCGTTGTCGATCTTCATTGCTGATCAGTTGTAAACCACAACAAAACAACAAACCTAGCAATGCTACTGCTCAGTGGTCCTTATGCTGAGAAGCACTGGGTACAGTAGTTGTTCAGTTGGGTGGCCTGACCCTTGGTAGTGCACCACACACTTCGAGTGTGAGGGGTTTAGGTGTTTGAGGAGAGAGATAGATGAGCACAACTACGTCTGGAGTGACCTAGCTGTGTTGGAGGACGAAGAAAGAGGGCAGCAAAGATAATGGATAGAATAGCAGTGGGACAGTGTTCCAGGTGAACAAGGTCCAAGAAGACGTGGAAGGATGAAAAATGCGAAGCCAACTGAGGCTTCAGAGAGAACTGGACATGAAATGGTGAACTGGATAAGTTGATTGCTCTGTAGCTAAAGTACAGGGGTTTATATAGAGTATAGTACCTGCGTACGTCTGTGTATGCAAAGCAACGCTCCAGGCAATGAGTAGGGCAATGAAGAGGGCAATGAAAGGGGGGAATGGAATGAATGTGCTGCGCTTCAGGGGTAATGACTGAGCAATTTCGAAAAATAGAACAAATCCTATGCAGAATGAGTCATAAGGACAAAGAATGAGTCAGAGAATGAAAAAGCGATGATAAAGCAGGGCTGTGACCATTACAAACCATGACTCATGACCTGAGTCATCATGACCAATTGCTATGCAAGCATGACAAAGTGCTGTGTGGTGATGATGCAAGAGCTGTGACGCAGCAATGACGCAGCATATGGGCAGTGGAGAATGGAATGGAGTGATGATGCTATGATGCCATGATGGTGTGATGATACGAATGCTCTGCTGCAGAGATGTCATGTGGTTGTTGGTGCAGAATGTCGACATGCAGGGATCATGGGATATACACAGTCTGTAAGACGCTTCCCCAGCATGATAAAGGGATTGGTCTTCTGCATGGTGAATTGGTGGTTTGCAATCTCTGGTGAGCGTGAGGATGGAATGGCATGGTGTCCACAGTGATCATGGAGGTGAGGTGCGAGTGGATAATGGTTTGAATGGTTCGACGAATATAAGCCGCTGAAGAGGATTGAAAATGGTAGGGTGATGAGGACAGGTTGAATAAAGACGCGGTTTTCGATGTATTGGTGCAATTTGGCATGGTCTGGCTGATGCTGAGGTTGTCTGAGAGTGTAGTGGGTGAAGATGGGAGAGCGTTGGAAGTGTGTGAATGGGGGAAATGTGAATCAACCATGTTGAAGGCGGGATGCCGTAATACTGTTGAAAATTGCTAAAAAATCGAAAAATTAAAGGAAAGGAAGGGAAACAAATAAAAATGTGAGTAAGGAATGGTATGGGAAATGAAGATATAAATAAAAAAAACCATGTTCTCGCTACCAAACATGTTTGGTGCGTGACAGCGTCCATGTGTCAACTAGCAGCAGTGTGTAGTGCGGGAGATGCTCGATATGATTTGTAGTCTGCAGGGAGTGGCAGACTTTGTGTTTATTTATTGACAGTTTCATCGTGATACTTATTTACTCAGTGCGTTCTGAGCACAGGCCTGGGCAATGTTGTGATACTTATCATTTGATGTTGTAAAGTAGATATAGGTCTGGGCAATATTTCAATAAGCATCACAACAAGTGGTACTGCCTGCCAGCCCACACTTGTGCCAAGCGGTAAGGTGAAATCATGTAGCATGAGCATGTAAAAATCACTAAGCGGATGAACAATCCTACTCACATCCGAGGAAATGTGGTTAACCAGTGCAGCGTTGTTGAATTTGACATGCGCTTTGCCTGTGAGGTTCATTATATGTTTGTAAAAACATGTTGGGCGGCCCCGCAGGTGTCAGTAGAAGTACACATATTTGTGTGACGACAAGTCAGCACCCCGGTGTAACGTTGCAAACGGGCCCATGGTAGGTCGGTGAGAGCAACAGCATGGTTAGGATGGCCAACCAGTGGAATTTCTCTACAGCATTGGTCAGGTCAGAGACGCTCATGCCTATTATCTGCAGATTGCATTGTTGTTAGTAGAAACCAAAGGTGTGGGAGCTAGTCTCGCTTACATTAGGCAGTGCGCCATCCTCATTCCCGTAAGTTCCGACTTTCAGCGTGAGCGACAGGCGGACATTACGAATGGTTGAAAAGGACGGATCTGCGACAAATTAATAGACATGAATGAATGCGAAGCAGACTACTCACCGAAGGGTTCGTTTCCATGATTGAGCAGTTCATGCTATGACATTTCAAGTTTGATGGTGATTTCTCCATGCCCCAGCATTCGGCCAGGCTCGAAGGACGCCATTATCAATCCAGGTGAATCATCTAGCGATCTGCAAAAGGATGATGAGTACTAAAACGCGTCTGCAAGCCTACGAGGATGTCTTTACAAGGTCACGATATCGCCTCACGCTACAGAACTATCAGATGATGGAACTTGTATAACTGACTTCGGGTTGCAGTGTCTCCTCGAGTCGAGATTGACGGATGCGCAGATTCCTTCAGGTATGCGGATGGAGGGAACTTGGAATGTTCTTCCGCCAATGCCAACTGGAGATAGAGTGAGAATATGATTAAATGAATACCAAGGTCATATGGAGTTGCCCACCTTAAGTCAAGCCTGATATATCGGCTACAATGCATCATGGTGCGTTGAGCAAATGACAAGGCTTGGAAATAAGGATGGGCTGAGTGCTGCAGAATGACTGGTAGGATAAGGGGGGGATGGAGTTTAGGTGAAAGGAGGGCCTGTATAAAGTTGAAGTGGGCACTTAATGTCATGACTAGTTAGAGTGAAAATGGCACGCCAGCGTTGAAGACGACATGCAAGTCTCAGAGTTTCTGGCCCCTCTCATGGAGGTTGTTAGCATCACTCATACTAGAAGCCACTCGATGTAGGATTTGGTGTACATAATGCAAACAATATTCAAGTTTACAGACCGCTGAAAATGACGTCAAGAGCGTGACACTGGAAAAGTGAACATACAATTCAGAAACCAATTGAGCTGATGGGCCAGTGTTATGGAAACACAAGTGACATACCTGGGGTGTAAGAATTTG
Source organism: Suillus lakei (assembly GCA_016628065.1). Classification (NCBI taxonomy): domain Eukaryota; kingdom Fungi; phylum Basidiomycota; class Agaricomycetes; order Boletales; family Suillaceae; genus Suillus; species Suillus lakei. The sequence goes on from JABBWA010000004.1 coordinate 827,902, forward strand.
GCAGCGCTTGGTCGAACATAAGATGAAATAGCTGATCAGACGTGTTTGCAGTGCAGGCATGGCTTATGTATATGAACACTTGAACAATGATCGAGCCGGTGCTGAGGCATTTGATGTGCCCAAATAAAAGTGTTATTGTATTTAAGCGTTCTGCAGCTAACGTCGGAGTTCGAGAGACAATGGGCCAGGTGAAATCAGAGGGGGCTCTTGAAGGAGCACTGTGTCACAGCTTTAATAAAAGGAACGACTACATTCCTTCAAATCTATAAAGGTCTGCTCATACTATACGCGCGTAGGAGACAAGCTCAGAAAGGTGCATTGAATTTTGATTTTCTCAAGTGGCCCTAAAACGCGCTGCAGACCTTGGATCAGTGCTACCTTCTCATCTTTCCACGCTTTCAATTCAATGGCTTCTCGAAAAGAAGGCATGCATATCATTAATATTGAAGACCTAAATAATTGGCCCCATTCCGTCACTGTAACGTGCACAAAATTACTCAACATAGCCCATGCAAGAGCAATGGAGGAGAGACACAGTCCAGCATAGATTTTGACATGATAGTTGCAAAGCTGATTTTAAGGAGAGTATTGCTCGGTATGTCTTCCCTTCCCTGCCACCCTCCTTGTCTTACTGTCTATTTTTCCAGCCTTTCTCATCATCTGCAACGACACGACCACACTTTCCACCACCTGTACTTTGTGTCCTGCTCACTTGCGTCGTCCAACGGAATATGTGCTCCCTCGACACGTAGCTCATCACTTCTCAACACATCACGGTGCCATATTCACAAGTCCACTGCTTGACGTTTAGCACTCCCATTTCTGCCTCTGCGCTTCTGCACCCCTCCTTCCACATTGACCCTCCCAAGTTCCTACAATGTGCACGTGGACGCAGAAGATGACGACAAGAATCTGTTCAGACTTCCAAATTTCGCCGGAGCGGAGGGTACTGGGCGCTACTGTTGGAGTCAAGGTCAAGAAAGACCCTACTCAACCTGTTACTCCAAGGACCCCCGTCAATGAGGAACGTAAAAACACCCTATTCAAAAACTACAACTAAAGTCTGCGCTCTATCTGTGACCTCCCTGCCAAAGACACCTCCATCCAAACCTCGAGTGCTACGCCACCACAATCAAAGCAGCCACACCCATCAAACAGCCAAAATTCCGCAAGGCACACATGCCTTCCTTATTTGTCTCCTCCAACAAAGAGGAGAACTCACGTTTACAACATATGAAGAAGCCCCATGCGAGGGAATTTTTGTGGTTGCTTATTGCAGCCCTGGATGCACACGCATGACAAGCCTTCTAGTTTTGTTGCCATTGCAAAAATTGCACACAAGGATCTGGCTAAGAAATGCGGGTCAAGGCACAGCGCTATCTCGGCGTCCAAGGCTTCTTCCAGCCCATCGGCTAATGACAGCGATTTTTCAACGGCGAGTGTTGAGACAGCTGCAACAACCATCTTGCTCTCCGTACCTGCCTTCCCCGTGTCCCTACCAACACCAAACCTTCACCGAAGGAGAAGGAGGAACTAAAGATGACGACGACGCCAAAGCCCATCCTTTGATGTTCAGCCCCGAATATTGAACTCCTGTGTCCACAGGCGATGCCATCACCTCCATCGCGTATCCTGCTGTCGTCTCCCATTGGATCTTCTGTTGCTGTGTCCTTTACGTCTCCCGTGACTGCTTCTCCGAGTAAGCCTTCTACCTCTTTGTTTTCTATCCAGATACCGTTAGGTGCGTCTCGCATGTGCCTCACCTTTTATATGCTGATGATCCATATTTTATTGCAGATTTCTCTCTGATTCTCCCTCTCCCAACCAGCTACTCACTCCCCAAGCTCGTCGACGAACTTGATCTATCTATTCACATCCATCCCATCTCGTCATTACTTACTTATGAACTATGAACCTGGAGTTATCACATTCATCAAGCTCTCATTCGAGCATGTACCATCACTGCCTGTTTGTCGTTGCTTCCATTCCTACTGCCTTCCGTTCCTGTCCGCATCACTTCCTTCCCGATCATTCATTCTTTGTATAACCACCCCCTGCTCTTCTTTGTACACTGCCCCCTTCTGCCTTTCTTTGTAAAACCTCCCACTTTCTTTGTACGACTGCCCTTGTTGCTACACACATTGATCGTGTTTTATGACTTGGAATTGGAAACGACGCATGTATGTACTTTTGGTCGCATTTGTACTAATCAGCGTGTACATGAACTAGAAGAAAGGTTATGGATTGTCGCTCGTGTTGTAATTGCGGAATATGTTTGCCATGAGATCAACTTGGGCGCTGTTCAAACCTGTGTTAGATCAGTGGTCTATATGGTGTCATTGATGAACCAACACCAAGCCCCGCAATGCCAAGAGCACCTCAAGGATCGCACTGGCATGTTGCCAAAATCACGAACAGTTCTGCGATCTTTTGCAGCGTCGGAACATTCTGCGCAGTCACATTGGCCACTGCTTTGAGATTTATCAACTTCTACTTTGATTCCATCGATATCCCTAGATGCACTGTCCCTTTATACTTGAATTCATACTGAAACACTTACTTTGATCAATCAGATATCATCCCTGAAATCTCACTTCGGGGATGCAAGCACTGAATGGTGACATATTAAACATGAACACGATACATCATACATTCACCAAGTTCCCTGCTCTCTCACTCCCATCCTCTAACAGTATGACCCTAATCTCAAATGATCCCAGCTGGTGGCCACTCATCAATGCGAGTCTTATCTCCAGTTATTTTATACGTTCGTAGAGAGTCAGCTGCATGAATGATGGTGATGACTTGATTGACCTTGGCTGCAATTTCATAGTTGCCGGCTCTGTTGGGATAATGTATGATTGGGGTGAGCAAGACTGAGTATCAAAGAGCCGCCGACATTCTTATGGTATTTCCAGCACTCACATTTGGACAAGAGGTAGGTCGATCCATTATTAGGGCAGCTATCTCGTTAAGAACATTTTTATAGGTTGAACTGATCTGGGTGAGCACATCAAAAGAACGACGTGAAATCACAACTAATTTGCAGAAGAGGCAATGCTGGTCCCTGATGACCGTTCTGTATCTCATTGTATGTAATTTGTGTTTTTAAGTTTGGTTAGAAAGTTGTACTGACGTGAACACATCCTACTAGGCACAATATTTTGGAATTGGGTATGCTGTGTACGTTTGGACATCTGGGCCATTGATATTGCGCTCATCAGCCATCTCTCACAATCAGGATGATCATACTGTGTATGTGTCCTCACATTCACTGTATTCGTTCTGACCAGCGACATACTGCAGCGGATGTTCCGACAATTCTGGCGACAGATATAGTGAGTATCCATGAACACCTTTTATTCCATCAAATCACCTGAACTACCATGTAGGGGTGAGTGAGACTCCTGATTAACTCGCTGGTTCAATATATTGACTGTCCCAGTTGTGAGTTTGTTTCGAGTGTGTGACCCTCTGAGGCTGGTAACTAATGTTGCTGAATTTGTGAGGCCATACCATCTATTACGCACAACAAGGTACGAATGAGGTTGTAAGTATCATACTGGGCGGTGAGCTATGCACCTCAGTGATATTGACTTCACTGACATATCACCCAAGTCATGATGATCGTTCGGTTATATGCCATGTATCAGCAATCCCGAAAGGTGCTGATATTTCTCGTTGTTGTCTTTCTGGCCATCAGAATCACCGACACAGTGTTGAGCGCTATATTCCTCACGCAAAGCTCAGGGGGTGAGCGTTAACCATGGATAAATGGCTTTGCATCACCCTCATTGACATACCAGAAGAATTGATTCTCTCTGGCACCTATCAGTGCATATTTGACTATCCGGGAGATACCATACTTCTGGTCTCCATCACCTGGATGCTTGGTACTGTGTGGGAGGTCCTTACACTGTGTCTTGCGGTCTGGATCGCTGTAAAGCATTGCCGTTGTCGTGAACATTCTGTCCACAGCCCTGCAGAGGCCTAATTCACGGAGTACGTCGAAAGCCCAGTTATCCGGACATCAGACCAGTCACTCCAGTCATCTCCGATGAAACCCGCTCAAACCCGACGCTTTCCCGCGCTCTCCAAGCCTCGGACCCGCCGGAGATGCACCGGACCCGCTCGCATACCTTCGGAAACCCGTCCGTCCTATGTCCTGTCCGTTCCGTCCAACCCCACTGGTGCGTAGTAGCTTGTTTCCCATGGCTGATGCAGTAGGCAGCATTATTACCTGTGTTCTCACACGTCCGCAGTGCCTCATGTCAGTTTACATACCTCCGGACCCGATGTTTTCCTATTTTCTATATTCCGGATTTCTACGTAGCTAGTTATATAGGACTGGTAGTACGACCAAGCACTCATTACTTTACTGTAGGTGGGACTTCCCATCTACTTGGTCACATACCTGTCCTTACCTGTTACCTGGTTGAATATACCTGGTTCTCACCCGTTCCGCACCCGCTTCGCACCCGAAACCCTTGCCATTCATTTTCCCTGACTTTCCCTTGTTTCCGGACATAGTCCGACGCTTTCCGAACCCATTCCCTTGCTATTATCCGTAACCCGACGACCCGAAGCTCCGGACCCGCTTTCCCGCGCCTCGGACTTGGTAGTATTACCTTCGGACCCGACGTTTTGACCTCCGGACTTGGTCCGCATACCTTCGGACTTGTTCCTGTACCTTTCCACGACCTTAGATACTAACCATCAGACTTATCTCAGTAGCAGACCCCTTTAGGGTCGAACGTTCTTGCCTTGCAAGTGAAGCAGCAGGTATAGCATTTGACCTTACACTATATCCGCCCAAAGCGGAGTTGTTTCCCACACCGTGAACTACGATTACACTCAACGAGAGGTATTATTGGGGACTGTTTCACGGTGTTAATGATAACTCATGTGAATTACTTTGCAACATGAGCTCATGATTTGAATGCATTTCTCTTGTTCTGCTGAAGTTTTGCATGTGCTAGTTTTTTTGCTGTTTTTTGCTTCGATATCGGTATACTTTCTCCAACTCTCTCAGCAGTATGCCGATCTGTCACCAACCTCCGCATGCGACCGTGATCCATCATTTCTATAGGACATATATTCTCTGGATACTCAGACTTATCTTGGTTTAGCTGAAATCTTCAAAATCATGCAGCTGTTTGTGCTGGGACCACGCCTCATCCTCAGCGTTCGAGAATATCATGCTAAGCTCGTGGCCAACTCTGATGCAGCAACCGTTATGACCTCAATTGCCTTTCAGGAGTGCGTCCATGTGTCAACTAGCAGCAGTGTGTAGTGCGGGAGATGCTCGATGTGATTTATAGTGGGATAGTCTGCAGGGAGTGGCAGACTTTGTGTTTATTTATTGAAAGTTTCGTTGTGGTACTTATTTACGCAGTGCATTCTGAACATATGTCTGGGCTTGTGATACTTATCATTTGGTGTTGCGGAAGTAGATATCAGTCTGGACAATGTTTCAATCAGTATCTCTTGTATTATGACCAGTTGTACTGCCTAACTGCCCACACTTGCACCAAGTGGTAAACTGAAATTATGTAGAATACGACTTTACACAAAGACAGTCGTTCAACAGTTGTCCCTTCAGTGCATTGACATTTATCTCTGACATACAGATTTATTAGCCTAAGCAATTTAGATGTACATGCTATGCGGTGCTACATAGGGTATTGTATTTATAGCCTTGGGGTAAGTTATCAAATCACACACTGTAACGATTCAGGTCATTGTGTCATTGTTCCGTTCCTCATCTTACTGCCATTCCCCATCCAAGAGCACTCGACGGACTACATTCAGTAGAGATCTCTTTCCGACACTGAGATTCACGCACTCGCTTTCAGTATTGCTGTCCAGATTGTAGCGGCTGGTGGAAGTATGTTCGTTCCTGATGCCTTCGTTGAAAGATGAATGGTTCTAGGACCTTGTTAGAGAAGTACTCAATGGCTCAGTAGCGCCTGTGCACCCTTCAACATTCTCGTTCATGCTAGCCACTCCACACCAGGTACCTCTAGCAGGACTTTGGGTCATTGAGCCCAGGCACATCTGGTGCTGCAGTGCCATCAACCGTATTCAAATAGGGATGATGAGACAGAATAACGAGAAACTAATGAGTGCAGACGGTTCGAATCAGAGCTACTATCGGTTATCACAACTTCGGTCAACCACTGGTTCGGACACTTTGCAATATCTCACTCAACTCTACTTCAAATCATATTCTGTCCAACCACATATCATTGTGCACCTATAGTACATTACTGCAAAGTTGAATAATTGAAATTGGTCGAGAAATGGTTGAGATCCTTGTTCAGGTGTGACAAAGCCAAACATCATGTCTGCTTGTCACCAAGCCGGGTCTGCCGTAGCGGAGTTTCAGAACTGCCGAACCACTCACCATTAGCAGATTTGTGCTCATAGGGTCTTGGATGGCGCATGGGGCGCGCTCGGGGCAAGGGTGCTCATACCCCAACACCGAGCAAAACAATCCAGCACGAGCCGCGGATTCCAAGCTTAGTACAATATCAATCACACTTGTCGGCTAATACTTAGTTACTATGTCCCATGGATCTTACACACCACCTACTTACTCCTTCACAGCACCTTTTGTACCATACTATCCTAGTCATCTAAATAGTTCCTACAGCCCTCATGATTTTGTACCAGTTCATTCAATAAAACATTCCCCGTTGTTTAACTTTTAGTTACAATAATGAATGCTACGAGGCACGCTGATACTGGATGCCGAGCGGTTGGCGGATGTGACATTGTGTTACTATTGTGTTACATTATGTGACTGTCTGAACCAGTGGTTGACCGAAGTTGTGATAACCGATAGTAATTGTCAATTATCATCAGAACAAAATGAATTCTTCATGGTGTGCAACAGATCTAAGTAAGAATGATTAGATCAAATGTGATCTGGTCCATGCCCAGTCCAGTCTCAAGGATAGTAATCCATCGCGAGATCTTGAAGTCCAAGGAGTTGCATATACTTATTCATATACTAGTGGCGAGAAGGTCAAGCTGAGGTTAGTCGATAGCATGAGCATGTGCAAATTACTAAGCACATGAATAAAACCTACTCACATCCGAGAAAATATGGTTAACCAGTGCAGCATTGTTGAATTTGACATGCGCTTTGCCTGTGAGATTCATTCTACGTTCGTAAAGACATGTTGGGCGGCTTTGCGGGTATCAGTAGCAGTACATATATTTTTGTGACACCAAGTCAGCGCTTCGGTGTAATGTCGAAAACGGGCGCATGCTAGGTTGGTGAGAGCAACAGCATGATTAGGATGGCCAACTGGTCCCTGGTCCAGAACGAAGTGGAATTTTTCTACAGCATTGGTCAGGTCAGAGACACTCATGCCTATTATTTGGTAAATTGTGTCGAGCAATCCTCCATCTAAGAATGGACTGCAGATTGCATTTTATTAGTAGAAACCGAAGGCGCGGGGGCTAGTCTCACTTACATCAAGCAGTGCGCCATCCTCATTCCCGTAAGTTCCGACTTTCAGCATGAGAGACAGGCGGACACCACAAATGGTTGAAAAGGAAGAATCTATGACAGATTAATAGGCATGAATGGATGCGAAGCAGACTACTCACTGAAGGGTTCATCTCCATGATCGAGCATTTCATGCTATGCTACGACATTTTAAGTCTGATGGCGATTTCTCCATGCCCCAGCAGTTGGTGAAGCTCGAAGGACACCATGATCTCCAACGGTAATCTAGGTGACTCATCTAGTGATCTGCAAAAGGATGATGAGTATTCAAAATGTGTCTACGGGGATGTCTTTACAAGGTCACGCTACAGAACTGTCAGATGATAGAACTTGTACATGTGACATCAAGTTGTAGTGTCTCCCTGAGTCGAGATTGATGGATATGCAAATTCCTGCAGGTACGCAAAAGGAGGGAAATTGGATTGTTCTTCCACTGATACCAACTTGAGAAAGAGTGAGAATATAATTAGATGAACACTAAGGTCGTATGGGGTTGCCCACCTTAAGTAAAGACAAGGCTCGGAGATGAGGCCTGAGGATATGCTGAGTGCTGCAGAATGACTGGTAGGATAAGAAGGGATGGAGTTCAGGTGAAAGGGGGGCCTGCATAATGTTGAAATGGCACCTGTTCATGGCAGGGTGATACTTAACCATGTCTAACTATACACAGTACATTTTGTAAGTTTGTCTCTGGGCCACAGACGTGAAGCTTCATGAAGCTTAATAGGCACGATGCCTCACTGGTTCTAAAGATCAGGATCTCTCTTGTGATCTTGATGCTACTGGAAATGTTTTTCTCAGGCTTCCAAGAATAGCACTACCACCGGAAAAATCACCAAATTGGGATATTCCAATAATCTCACTATTCCCACATACCTCCCTGGCTCTACTGCTGCACCAGAGCTTTCCCCTTGCTCACTCATGTATATAAGTAGTAGAATGGCATGTACATACATAAAATGATACAACAGACCGCTTTTTTCATTGTCTGAGAGCTTGTACAGCAGTCTACAGTGCTGACTACAATATGTGCATCCCAGGACAAAAACATATTCGATATTTTGCCCCTTTAGCAGGGAAGCAATTCTGACTGTATATATCATATATTAGAGTGTTAATGAATATATTACACCGCTTGTTTGAGCCTCTGGAGTGTCCTACATCAGTAGATATGTTAAATTCATGAATACCTCTCAAAAAACATAAACCAGTTCGCATTTTTTAGTGTTTAGGTATATAGACTGGTGAATATCATTTCTAACATCTCTTCACTAGTATATACAGTATATCAAGAGTATATGTCAGTAGGATCAGTCCCTGGGGTCATATGTATTGTCATCTTCCTGGTGGTTCACTCCCTGAGAAATTTTTTCTTGCAGCTCCGGCCCTCTAGGATGGTAGGTAGTCTGTTACTATGAACATATGGAATATATTTATCACATAGGTATACCAGAACAATACCAGGATCCTTGTCTACAATCCAAAGTCACTTCATGCCTACAATGTACCACATTTTCGCATTTTTGAGGTTTTTCACTACATTCTCACTACATAGACTATACAAGCTGTTCATATATCCATTATAGTACATATATGAAGCCCTCCCAAGGCTATGATCAGGTAGAAATATGTCAGAGTAATGATATCAATGATATAGGGGCAAATCCCACAATCATGCAAATGTTATATTTCAACCTTGTCTAGGGCGAAGATTTCATTAAAAAAATATAGAATACATTGTAAACTACTTAAATATGCTATACTAATATATATTGTGAAGGTAAAGGTGATGTGGAAGTGTTGTGTCTCAATTTGTTGCATTATTATGGTGAGACCACCCATGCATAGACTGTTGGTCCATAGTACTTTTTCGATGTTTGGACTTTTGACTTTCCCACGACCTTTTTCTTATCTATTGGATTCCCCTGCTGTCAATTATTCATGGATCCTTCTGGTAGTCGAGGACTGTATTACTTGGTATATATAGGATACTCCAAGATAGTCTGATTATAATATTTTACTATATTCATGTCTGGGAATTCTTATCAGTGAGAATAGGAGATATGTGCTTGATATCATTACTCTGACATATTTCTACCTGATCATAGCCTTGGGAGGGCTTCATATATGTACTATAATGGATATATGAACAGCTTGTATAGTCTATGTAGTGAGAATGTAGTGAAAAACCTCAAAAATGCGAAAATGTGGTACATTGTAGGCATGAAGTGACTTTGGATTGTAGACAAGGATCCTGGTATTGTTCTGGTATACCTATGTGATAAATATATTCCATATGTTCATAGTAACAGACTACCTACCATCCTAGAGGGCCGGAGCTGCAAGAAAAAATTTCTCAGGGAGTGAACCACCAGGAAGATGACAATACATATGACCCCAGGGACTGATCCTACTGACATATACTCTTGATATACTGTATATACTAGTGAAGAGATGTTAGAAATGATATTCACCAGTCTATATACCTAAACACTAAAAAATGCGAACTGGTTTATGTTTTTTGAGAGGTATTCATGAATTTAACATATCTACTGATGTAGGACACTCCAGAGGCTCAAACAAGCGGTGTAATATATTCATTAACACTCTAATATATGATATATACAGTCAGAATTGCTTCCCTGCTAAAGGGGCAAAATATCGAATATGTTTTTGTCCTGGGATGCACATATTGTAGTCAGCACTGTAGACTGCTGTACAAGCTCTCAGACAATGAAAAAAGCGGTCTGTTGTATCATTTTATGTATGTACATGCCATTCTACTACTTATATACATGAGTGAGCAAGGGGAAAGCTCTGGTGCAGCAGTAGAGCCAGGGAGGTATGTGGGAATAGTGAGATTATTGGAATATCCCAATTTGGTGATTTTTCCGGTGGTAGTGGAAGCCTGAGAATTACCAAAGGATTCAGAAGCTGTAAAGGAACCCCAGGAATTGGTATTTCATCTTAGATTGGTCAAATATTGCCAGAACGAGTGTCTGGAGCATTAAGCATCGTGTGAATACATTAAGCATCACCATTGGCAGTGAAGCCCTAAGAGACAAACTTACAAAAGCATACTGTTTCTCACCAGACAGTATTATGCTTAATATTAACAGTATAGCCTGGAAACGGGCGCTTAATGCCATGGTTAGATGCAGTGAAAGTGGCACACCAACGTTGAAGACGACATGCGAGTCTCAGAGTTTCTGGCCCCTCTCATGGAAATTGTTAGCTGGCTTGTATCACTCAAACTATAAGCCACTCGATATAGAATCCAGTGTACATAATGCAAACAATATGATTCAAGTTCGCAGATCGCTGGAAACGACGTCAACGGCGTGACGCTGGGAGGGTCAGACATACGATTCAGAAACCAATTGACCTGATGGGCCATAGTGAAGACCGACTGAGTGTTATGGAAACAAAAGTGACATACCTGGGGTGTAAGAGTATTGGTAGCACTTGGTCGAATGTAAGATGAAATAGCTGATCAGACATGTTTGTGGTGCAGGCATGACTTATGAATGCTTGAACAACGATCGAGCCTGTGCTGGGGCATTTGACATGCTCATTGCTCAAATAAAAGTGTTATTAATTATTTGTTTTGCAGATACTTATAGGAACAGCTGCAGTACTTGGACAAGCCTGCAGTGGAAGGAGTCCAGCCGTTCTGCAGCTAACATCGGAGTTCAAAAGACAATGGGCAAGGTGAAATCAGAGGAGGCTGTTGAAGGAGCACAGCTTTAATAGAAAGGACGACTACATTCCTCCAGCCTGCTAGCTACTCCAAGGATCCCCGTCAATGAGGAACGTAATCATGCCCTATTCAAAACCAAAACTAAAGTCTCCCCTCTATCCATGATCTTCCTGCGAACAGAAAGTATCCGTCATCTCATGCCTTTTCAGTCCAAATGGCGCTCGCTATTTCAACACACAAGATCTGATATCTCATGGAGCTGTGTGTCACCAGTTGATGATGTGCTGGGTCTGGTTTTAGAGGGCTCGGCTTTGCCAAAATCCAGGCCAGGCCCACAAGGACTGCAGCATCAGTAGCCCACACAGATGTATGTCGCACATTTCTTCACCTTACCATGTATTTTGACATTGACAATCTAGGCCAGTGCTACGCGACATCCAGCTTCATATCAACTACCAGTAGGTTTTTTGATGATGATGATGCCATGACCATAGTCCCGTGCGTCTCAACCATCCCCAATTTACTAGTCTGTTTTCTGACTTATATGCTCTCAGTCCTCCACCATGTACCAAGTCTATCCTCATTGCTCCATACATCACCGCTGTGGTGCTGTTGCATCCTCCTCTGAGTTACATCCATGTGTGCTCCTCGGTTGCCTTCCATCACTGCTCCGCCACTCTCAACCCAATACAATTCAAATAACCTGAATTTCAGAGATGCTCAATGCGTGGGACGGTGGGGTACATCCCCCCATCGCAGTCCTCATGCTTTCCATCAGAGAACCGGCGAACCGATTACATTGCTTGGTCGAAGCAATATATTGTAATGTGCCGAAAAGAAGTCCGGCACATGAGAATATAAAGTCATATAATGCAATATAATGTAATGTAAAAGCACCGGAATCTACATAATGGCTACCAAGAACTCACCGGTTCACTGATGTCAAAGTTGTTGTAATGAGGGACACACAGGTACATCTTTATTGGGTGTCTGTTTCCAATCGTTCAGGTCTGATGACTTTTGTGCAGTCATTTTATTGCTCCGTGATGGGAACGACCTACTGGCAAAATGCATCAAGAACCTCACATCGCAGACTCGTCCATCTTGTTTTCTGCTGTGTAATTCCTTGAACCACTGACAGCTCTTCTTAGACATTCAGCACATGGACAACAATTTCCACCTTGGCATCTAGTTTTTTGTATTGTTACCTCGTTGTAGCGTGTATTTCACCGTCCCATCAATGATGTATTTTGATGTCTCACATTCTAATTTGCGCGCTGTGTTTTATACACCAGTTTCTGACAGTTAATTTAGTGCCCTTATCGATTGGTGGATTTCAGACACCCACTAGACTGACATCCAGTCCTTACAAGGTGATTTTCACCAGAGATGCTTGAGCACCTGGGTTCACTGTGCAGTGTGAATAACTCTCAGACAATCTACTCACCCGGTCTGTTTGAAACTGAAACTCATAAGTAGGAACTAAATGTATCCGGCTGGAACTCTACTCATGTTAGTCTGTTTGAGCACCAAGGGACTTGGTTTGTTAGGAGACAGACAAGCCAGTGCAAGGACTTGGTGACGCCGGAACTTCAAATAATTACAGTAGATAAAGAAGTACAACAATGACAAAACTTGGAACAAAATAAATATTATCTACTGCAGGATAATCGACAACTTGTTCATCACATCAAAAATTTCCCATTCTACACACTGCTGCTAGTTGACACATGCATGTGCTCCTGGAAAGCAATTGAAGTCATGCTGGTTGCTGCATCGGAGACAGCTACAAGCTTGGTGTGATATTCTCGAATGCCAAGGATCAGGCGTGGTCCCAGCACAAACATCTGCATGACCTGGAAAACTTCCAAACAACCATAATAAATCTGAATTTGGGGTATAAGTCCCAGAGAAATGATGAGCCATGCTCGCATATGGAGGTAGATGGGCATACCAGTGAGGTCATTGTAGACAATTCACCACCCATCGAGAAGCAGGAAACAACAACAAAGCTAGCACGTGCAAATGTTCAGCAGAAAAAAAAGGATCATGTTCACATTATTGAACTCACCTTGCAAAGTAAACCACGTGAGTTCTCATTAACACTGTGAAACAGTCCCCGATAATCCCTCCTGACGATTGTTGTCGCAGCTCACAGAAGTGTTTTACAGCAATCCAGGCTGTGAGACACAGTGCGAGAACCTCCCATGCAGTGCCAAGTATCCAAGTGATGGTATCCAGAAGTATGGTATCTCCCACTGTGACAATAGTGCATTGGTAGGTGCCAAAGAGAATAAGTTCCTCTGGTATTCATCAATGAAGCTCATGTGCTTGAGTTTTCAAGCGCACCTCCTGAAGCATTCCTCGTTACTATCACACTGAGTACTCCGGCGGAGACCTGGACAACAAGCAAGACTACAACAAGAAGTATCATCACCTTTCTGGATTTTTGGTACATGGCGTGTAACTGAGTGAGCACGATGACTGGTGTGATGTTTCTGTTAAGTCAATATCACTGACACATTGCAGCCGCATAACTCACCACCCAGTATTGCATTCATGACAATGCTCTCCCAAATGCGTGTGATCCACATAATCAGGCCTGACAACTTCAGTTAGTAGCGAGCCTCAGTGGATCATGCACTCAAAAGAAACTCACAGCTGTGGCAGTCATTATATTGCATCAGCTGGTTGAGAATCTCACTCACCCCTGCATGGGAGTGCAGTTGATTAGGCAGGAATGGCAAGCAGTGGTTCAGAATACTCACTGCATCTGTCAACGAGATTGTCGGAACATTGTCTATATGCTACAGGTCAGAAGAAACACATATGGTGAATATGAGGAGACATACTCAGAATCTGGAGGCTGATTGTGGGGGGTGGCTCATTAGCACAATACCAGTTACTTAGCCTTCCAAACATACAGGGTAAATGATATTCCAAGATAGCGCACCTAGGATATTTTCAAGTTAGCACAACTTGCCAATCACGCTCATAACAAAAAAACTACATACACTCAGATACAAAACGGTCATGAGTGACCAGCGTTGTCTCTGCCGCAAACTCATCGTATCTTCATGGTGTTCTTATGATGTATGACTCTGCTCACCCAGACCAGTTCAATCTACAGAAGCCATTCTGAGTGAGACGGCTGCTCTGGTAACGGCATCAACCCACCTCTTGTCCGAAAGTCAGTACTGGAAATATTGTAAAGATATCAGCGATTCTTGAATACTATGACACTCACCCCAATCGTATATCACCCCAGCACAGGCAGCAACTATGAAACCATGGCCAAGGTTAGAGTGACATATCACCGTCATTGTCCAACTAGCACCCCACGAACCAAAAAAATAGCTAGAAAAACACCACGCAATGATGGATGGCAAAAAACTGGGATCATTGGACACTAGTGTCATACTGTCAGAGGATGGGTGTGAGCTTGGTGGACGTAGCAAGTGGTGTTCATACAAGATATATCACAGCACCTTTATCACAGAAATGAGCGAGATGGGGCAATATTGTTCCTGTGTTGATTGACCAAAGTGAATATTTTCGCATGAGGTCATGTATAATGGGAAACTCGATATCGGGCCCCTCAATTGAAATAACCTAGATGTTGGATGTTCTGCTGCAAAGCAGTGGGCACAGGCACAGAATATTTGAACACTGTAAAATATCGAAGAACCTGTCTCATTTTGGTGACTCCCTTCCGTTCTGAATTATATCACTAATCAGCGAAATCAAGCACATAGTTCATCCATGCCTGGGTATAATGCTGCCATTGAAGAAGCTTACTGTGCCAATTTCTCCAAATCATTGAGACACTCTGCCTCGCTGGGCCGGGCCTGGGAAGCATAAAAGCATTCTGTCTGCATGACGCCAGAAAAGTGAGGGTTGAGACATAGGTGAGGTCCAGACGAAGTGCTGGAATGCATAACTCACCCGTTCCGCCCAGCCTGCCATCCCGGGTCATCATATCATTAGACTACCAAGAACGGTCAGTGTAGTTCTGAACAAAACGCACTAACTCAATTCTGCATCGTGCAATTGATGGGATAGCAATGCATCAATTTGCACAGCCTCATACATCGTTGATTCACAGTGTGTGATTATTAATATATGGTGAATAAATACGCCACCATTCCTATGTAGGTACAAAAAAAAGGAGAGTGCACTGGAAGAAAAGAAGACTCGGACACGTTGCGGAGATATTTACTAATCAGCAAAACACTCTTTTTCCCACCACCAAAAAATGGCTGGCCACAGCTTGGTCCCTTCTGTACAGAGCTGTACAGAGCCCACAGAGGCAAAGTGTTTTGCTGATTGAGGCTGAGTAGGATGGGATGTGACCATGTGACTTACATAGCTTGCAATGTGTGTGCTTTGAATTGAATTAAGTCATGCTTGTAAAATGTCAATGCTGTTCCAAATTGTGCGTTTGGCTGCATAGGTATGTGGATAAGAGCAACAAGTGTTCAAACGCGGTGCGTCTGAATAGTAGCTGTGTTGATAGCATAGGTCAAGTTTAGTATTACCTATGTTGTCACTAAGCCGTCACACTCACAACTGGGTGTCTTTTCTTGACTTGCAACTGTAACTAGGTCCAAGTCTCTGTCTTTGTCAGTAGCTGAAGTTGATAGATTTGCTGAAACTCCGAGCGTGCAACTTGACCAATTTGTTTAACGACAAGTATGTATGTCATTGTCACTTCCTACTGAATCTTGCACTTGTAAATTTGCTAATCTGTACGTGCGCAATAGATCGGCATCACATGTCCTCTTCAGGAACACCAGTCCTATTCACACTCAATTATCAATACCAGTGCTCTTGCAAGGCAACATGAGCTCTAGGATGAGTACTGTAATGACCTCCTTGTCACGGTGACATGTGCACTGGGCTAAAGCCCCGGCTCAGCCTGGGCTCATTCATGGCTTTGGAAGTAGAAAACATTGAGCCTGGTCAGTAAAATGTCTACACCACAATAATACCATCACCCAAGCTAGCTGAGAACCTTGAAGATTTCCGACTCCATATGCAGCTCTGATGACATGAAACGTTAACATGCACCACAAGAACAATATTGGTGTGAATGCACTCAGGATTCGAGAAAAGTGGACCACCATTTCCTTGCTTGACAATAGCCAAAGGAATACAGCGAGAGCAGCTATCAATACAAGGGCTGCGGATATAATTGCGGGTACGCGATATCTATTAATGGTCGTATGATTCAAAGCCGGCATCACAGAAAAGATGATGAGGATGCACGACTCAGGTTTCAAAAGCAACAACAGGAGGCACACAACCCAAAATATAATGAAGGCAACTGAAAGCACCAAAATTGTCAGTCATTGTTGCCCAGCAAAGCACATTATCATCGTTACCAAAGTCATTTGTTTCCATGACATCAGTGAATTCATGAGTCCATGATTTGGTAGTCATGGGACCTAGGCATCAGGAAGGAGATGGCTGACTACATAGTGCTACATACTATTACACCTGAGACATTGCCAGATTGGCTGGAGGAAAATATGCGGAACATATTGGCAAAATATTATAGATCTATTGTTCAATGTGGGACCTAAACAAACAATGCACAAATATAAAATTCATTGTCAAAATTGATTACCTACCAGATTTATCTCCAAATGAAGAATATATAGTTACTAATATTTAGAATTTGAAAGGAAGCCTTTGTTTTAGCACCAGATCCATGCTCATATTGAAAATATGACAATAATATCTTGTGTGTGCAGACCCGAGTTGTATTATTCTGAATTTGTCTGAAGACTGACCAATAGGAAAGCTCCATTCCAAATATGTATATAGTTCATATTCAAACTTTGTAGATAAATTTGATTAGGTACAATATTCATGCACAAACTCTTTATATGGTGCATATCATAGAGTAAAACAGATTTTATGTCAAAGTTTAGATATGAGATGCTGTCAGTTTTAGGATATTTACCGCCCAATCTGCTCAAATGTCATATCACAAACATATATAAAATTTGATATCCAATATGAATACAGTACAGATCCCACTACAAATGCAAAATATCTCTGTGGGTATGATACCAATCTGTCTAGCAGACAGATTCCGCCATGCCTCAGGTGTTAGTTACCACTTGTTTGTGCACACCTACACTGCCAACTACCACTTTGGCCCATACCGAGATTGTGCGAAAGTTATATACCACACTTGGCAACCAGGTGGGTGCAAGTTTGAATAGAGACTTTGTACATAATTAAATAAATTATGCTGTAAAGCCCACAAATCAGATGCTTATCAAAGGTTTTGTTCCCGACCTGGGCAACAGATTAGTTATAGCTGAAATTCGGTCCGATCCAGGGCTAGCTCACAGGTCTAAGCATCAGACCCATAGTATAGCTATGAAAAAGCTCACGTGAACATCCTGGCACTCCTGGAATTTCATGTCCTCAAGGTAACTTAGCTTTCAGCATTTGTCTGAAATTCAAGTTCTATATGATGTGTTACCTTCACTGTGTCCAGGGAAATAGAACTTAAAGTAATGTCACAGCACCAGTGATCCTCTACAGAACAAGCTGTAGACTCGGATGTCGCTTTCCAAGGGCCACACAGCTTTAATCCGAAACTCATTGGATGGGGCAGTTTATGTTACATGCGGATGAAAGTTCACTGCATGCTCATGATGAGCCTCTATGACGCTTCCAATTTGACCCCTACTTGCTCTAGCCTATGAATTCCCTAATCACACTGGCTGCTATACATTGCGCTATCCAGAGTACGGACTCTGAAAAGGAGCGCCAGCCTTCTGTCAGTTATAGCTCAGTTGATGTGAGTCAGCCTTTCACAAAATGGTGGAAGGGTGCATCAACTTACAGTCGGAACTCAGAAGCTGGCTCACGAAGACTATCTAAGCCAAGCAGTTTAGTGTCTGATTGTTTCAACTGCATCAACTTACAAGAAATGTTATCACGAGTGAAGGAGACAATCACGAATTTACTCCTCCTGATTGTCTATTGGGTCTTGAGGAACTTCTTGACCAAGGTCTTGCATCGAAATCCATTGACAATGAGATCAGGGTAGTTGATCACACCTCACACAACAATGGACAGTGGGATGTGGACGCCCTGATGTCTTCTAATGGTGTTTCCTAGTGACACTTATTATACATTGTCATACACATAACCTTGTAGCGCTTTGAAAATTTTACCAAGTGGCAGAAGTGGTGGTTCTGCCACTTCTGCCAGTTATGCCCGCAAACAATTCTGCCCCCAGCACTACACTGTTGGCTGCCGAAAAGCTATTGTACAGCCCTAAAATGATAGGGCTGTAAATTAGGCCTGAGAAATATTTATGCTATAACTTTCGCACTACCTGTGTGAGAGGTTTCATTTAGAGCTGTTTGAGAGCTATGAAATAGCCTAGGCTATAAGCGACATTGTGGCTGAAGAAAAAAATTATACTGAAATTCAAAATGTAATCTTGTGGCTTCAAACCAGAGAGCTTACAAGTGCATATTGCATACTTTTCACATGTGCATACCAGTAGACCACAAGTCCTTGTATCTCTGTGCTTCTAATTTATATATGACAACCTGTAGGTCATCTTTTCACAAATTCCGCTAAGTCTGTGCCAGGTCCCTACTGAGTGGTAACTATGATAAGCATCAACATACAATGTTGAGGTGACCATACAGGCCCTGTGTCTGATGATGCCTTGCTACAGACCAGGCTCTACGTGCGGATTCTTCTACCCTGCCCAACATGACGAATACACCACCATCGACCACCACCACCCCAGACCATTGCCACCACCTCCAAAGACACCTCCATTCAAACCTCGAGTGCTACACCACGGCAATCAAATCAGCCACGTCCATCAAGCAGCCTAAATCCTGCAAGGAACACATGTCTTCCTCATCTGTCTCCTCTGATGAAGAAGAGAACTCATGTTTATGACATGCGAAGAAGCCCCATACAAGGGTATTTTTGTGGTTGCTTATTGCAGCCCTAGATGCACATGCACAACAACCCTTCTAGTTGTGTCACCATTGCTAACTACATCTTCTGCACACAAGGATCTGGCTAAGAAATGCAGGTCGAGGTACAGCACTATTTCAGCATCCAAGGCTTCTTCCAGCTCATCGGCTGATGACAATGAGTTTTTTGACGGTGACTGTCAAGACAACTCTGCTCTCTGTACCTGCCTTCCACATTGTACTGGTGTGGGAAACAACTCCGCCGTAGGCGGATATAATGTTGGGTCAATGCTATGCCTGCTGCTTCACTTGCAAGACAAGAATGTTCGACCCTAAAGGGGTCTGCTACTGATATAAGTCTGAAAGTTAGTGTCTAAGGTCACGGAAAGGTAAGGGAGCAAGTCCAAAGGTATGCGGACCAAGTCTGAGGGTCAAAACAGCGGGTCCGAAGGTAATCTACTAAGTCCAAGGCATGGGAAAGCGGGTCCGAAGCTTCGGGTCATCAGGTTACGGATAATAGCAAAGGAACAGGTACAGAAAGTGTCAGACTATGTCCAGAAACAAGGGAATGTCAAGGCAAACAAGTAGCAAGGGTTGCGGGTGCAGAACGGGTATATTCAGCCAGGTAACAGGTAATGACAGGTATGTGACCAAGTAGATGGGAAGTCCCACCTACAGTAAAGTAATGTTCTTGGTCATACTATCAGTCCTATATAACTAGCTACATAGAAATCTGGAATATAGAAAATAGGAAAACATCAGGTCCGAAGATATGTAAACTGACATGAGGTGCTGCGGACGTGTGAGAACACAGGTAATAACACTGTCTACTGCATCAGCCATGGGAAACAAGCTACTACGCACCAGTGGGGTTGGATGGAACGGACAGGACATAGGATGGACAGGTTTCCGAAGGTATGTGAGTGGGTCCAGTGCATCTCCAATGATCTCTGGCGGGTCCGAGGCTTGGAGAGCGCGGGAAAGCGTCGGGTTTGAGTGGGTTTTATCGGAGATGACTGGGAGTGACTGTCCTGATGTCTGGACGACTGGGCTTTCAACGTACTCCATAATATGGGCCTCTGCAGGGCTGCAGCCAGAATGTTTCCTACACCGGGATGATCAGGTGCAGGTCCTCCGTGGAGTGCCATGGGTCCCAGCTCAGTGGCCGGAGTCCTGGCTCGTAGGTAGTCACTGTTGTAGTCAAGAGGTGTGCAATCGAGAAGTTCAGCACACTAACCCAGGAAACTTCGAAGACGCCTACTCCTACCATGACCGCGTGATGACAGCATGACCAATCATTTAATTTAACCATATCAAGTAGTCAATTGAGTGGCAATGACAACGGTACGAGTGAAACGAAAATACAATGTAAAGCATAGCGCGCGTGCATAGACGTGTAAGACAGGACAAGTAGCAAGGAAGTATGGCAGTGCATAAGACAGTACAAGTAGCAAGCATCAAGACAGGCAATGACAAGCAAAATTACATCCTAAGGTCAAGTGCGCAATGAAACAGCAGAATGAGCATTTGTGAGATTGGTTCGAGCCTTTTTGGAAGCCTGGGGTGCTGTGGTAGATGGAGCAGAGCGTTTGGATGTGCAAGAAGTGGATGGGACTACATTCTCCTTGTCATGCCCATCCCCAGGTATGCTGAATGGCTGCCACTTCTCTTTTGGAATGTTTGCGCTGGCCTGCTCAAGTTCAGTAAGCTGCATAGCCTTCAGTACACCTGGCAGTACAGGCATGCCACCTGCTCTGCATCCAGGTACAGAATACTCCTCGTGTTCATTGAGAACATGTTCGACCATGTTGTAACACCAGATAGCGTCGATGGCAACAGCCGGTACCCGTCGCGATGATTTACCGGGTTCGGGAGGGAGAATGGGGTGACACAACTCGCACTTCAAAGGCACATTACGAACGGGTTTGTTCTTCGAACCTTGCTCTGCAAACAAGTATCGGAATCCGTG
Source organism: Suillus lakei (assembly GCA_016628065.1). Classification (NCBI taxonomy): domain Eukaryota; kingdom Fungi; phylum Basidiomycota; class Agaricomycetes; order Boletales; family Suillaceae; genus Suillus; species Suillus lakei. The sequence continues at coordinate 849,057 of JABBWA010000004.1, forward strand.
CTGATAGATGCACTTTGTATTCCACTGCATTGGTGCATTGCCAGTAGCCGTGTTTTTGATGGTGATAGTAATAGCACAATCAGGATGTCCTGAACACCCGCAGAAACCACATGGATACACATTGCTGACCTGAAGGAAGTTGTTAAGGAGGAGAATCAGAGGGTTTAAATGACATACCAATTGTTTCATGTTAACATCCTCGGGGATGTTGTTCAACGTGCACAGAATATGCAGGCCCATGTGGTAGTGCATGTTGGTGACCTTTGTTTTGCACAGTGGGCAAATCACAATTGTTTCCCCTTTGGACACGCAAAGCTGGCTGCTCGCCTCGACAGAAAGAATGGCAAGAGTACCTGAGAATAACATTAGCAAGAATGTGCAGAGACAAAGTATTCAATTTACTGTCTGACAGTTGGTAAGGAAAGCTCTTTGCATCTGACGGGGTCACAGCCGCTATGGTCTTAAGTGTCACCTTGATTTTGCCAGCTTTGGCCCAGAGAAGATCACATGCTGCCTGCATAGCTTCACGAGAAATCTGCCAAGTGCTTTGCCCACCATTCACCTGACAGAATTCATTGCTGTTCACGTCGTCTCGCAGTCAGATGAAGGTGGGTTCAGGGTTAACTGGCTCAACAAGAGCACCAGGCACAGTGACAACGACAATGCGTGCCGTGGACTCATTGGTTCCCTGAATAATTGAGCATGCTGTCACATATCCTCCATCCCATAAGAATGACTGTGGAACATCAGGTGCAGGGAGAGTTGGGACGACAGTGAGGAGTTGTCCAGTAATCTTTGCAGTGCTTCTGGATGCCTTCATGACTGCAATGTTGATGGATGTGTGAGAGATGCCATTGAGGGTTGCGGTGGTGGAACGAAGGACACTGATGGATAGTGTACGGCCTGAGCGAAGGATAGTGAGAAAGATGTCCCCAACAAGAAACAAATTATGATCAGTGATGCAACCAGCGGACATGTCAATGTGTTTGTTGACTTTGGTGTATCCTGCCCGAACATGTTCGAGCCGGTTAAGGGACTTTGATACAAAGTCTTTGTTGGCGACAAGACGGCAAACTGTCTGCTTATGGATCCAATGCCCATGATACAACAAATAGTCCTCGGGACGAATCCCAGGCCCAGCTGGTAATGGAGGTGCTGATGGATCCAATGGGTGGTGAATGTCAGATGGTGCAGAAGGCACATCAGATGGGCACTCATCAATGAGCGCTTCCTGGAACATTAGCATGATCTCTTCATCATTCTCACTTCCCATCAGCTCTCCGAGCAAAGGCTGTTGCTCGTTTGGTAACTCTTCCTCCTTATTTGATAGTACTGTCTCCAGAGATTGAATAGGAGGAGGGACTGGTATCGGAAGGGGGACCTCAGGGACATGGCTGGTGTCCTCAAGCTTGTCATCTGTGGATACGCCAAGGTATTTGTTTTGGCTGAATGGACGTAACATGTCGACCTCGCGAGTGCTGAAGAGTTCCATGAATGAGTAATGAGCCGGTGCAAGTTGAGATGTAATGAGGATACTAAGTGCGTCATCATGGCCCTTATGCCACGCTAAAGGAAGATCACATTGGCCAGAGATAATGTTGCCCTTCCATATCTCCCAATTGATGTGATCAACTCCCTCCTGGCACGTGAGTTTTAGTTGGTGATGACCCGGATCAAGCTCAGGATGACATTTGAATACACCATCAATATCCTTCGCAGTGCCAAGGCGATCGAGAGCCTGCGCATATGAACATGCAGAATTATGCCCACCAATCATGCGCATACATCCAAACAAGATCTCCAGGGGATCATCTCCAACATCACCAAGGAAGAAAGGAGCATGTGGATCAAGGGATTGTTGCTTGGCAAGGCAGAAGAAGGCATTCTTGACCATGGTTTGCGTGTCATAGTAGAGCTGATATGACATGAAGGAGCAGCGGTGAGCATGGAAAAATGCAAAAGCAAGGTGCGCATAGCGGCTCAGATGATCAAATTGCTGGGATAAGGAGAGATCAACATCGATGAAAGGAATAAGGATGGATCGAAGTAGTGCGCTGAGGAGAGAAATTGAAGTGAGGTCGGCACGAGTATCAACATCAATAGAAAATGAATCACTAATGAGGGTATGCTGTGTTTTGGAGAACTCGATTACTGCGAGCATGAGTTCAACCACACGAGGAACGTCTTGAGGATCATCCAGATGAAGGAGCTTTGTTACCGCTGTTTCATCATATGCGGGCAACCACAAAAGATATCACGCAAGCATCATTGAATTTATGATGTGGCTGTTGTTAAGAACAATGCCTGTGGGTGACCGGATGAGTGTGCAAATACCTAGATTAACATAAAGATCAACCGATATTGAGTCGAAAAAAAACAACTCACATTTGAAAATATGCTTGAAGTCAAAGTCGAGCGTCATTTCACCTGCACCAGTGAACAAATTAAGTCCGGGCATGTTGATCAGTGTGCCATAGAGAGTCGAGTCTGGAGGAAGAAAGGTCTTGACAAATAATCTATGTCCTGCTGCACGTCGAGTCGCATCACTGTCTGTCACAAAAGACCAGGCCAGTCCGACTGATGCGGCTGCACTACTTGCATTCCATTGATCAATAGTTTGGGTAAGGATGACCTCCATGTCATTAGCATCTTCCATCTTGCATGTAGGTGCAGCTAAGACAGGGTATATTTCATCCTGGACGAAACATGAGACACCAATGACTGTTAGTTCCTTGCCAAGATGGACCTCGCCCTTGTGAATTTTCTGTGCGATGTTGACAGCAGATTCATACGTGTGTAGGACAGGGTCGACAACATGCGAGTGTTTCCAGCAAAGTCCTCCAACTTTATTGTACTTGCTGAAGTGTACCGCCATCTCTTCAAGTGCAATTTTGTCAATCATAAAGCTAACGCCGTGCAAGGGTACTGAGGCTGCGCAAGTGTCAACAATGATAGCCTGAATATTGCAATTGAGTTGGTCATTGCAAATGGGATCAATGGTTGGCATCAGGGAAGTGAAAGTTGACTTGACATGGAGGGTGCAGAGAGATGGAAGGCCGAGCTTATGGTTGAGTGCAAACAATAATTGATGCCCCCCAAGTCTAAAAATGAGAGTTACAATATCCAAGTCGTCAGCACCGTATCCTTGTGGGCAGTATACACCCTCTAGAGCATCTTCCAGTTTGTTGACGATTTCTCAGATGCTGGCACCATTGCGCATAGCAACGTTGACAATCTGATGGATGCGAGGGATATTGTTATGGGAGATGGCCATAAGAAGGCGGTTGTAGTTGTCCAGTTGTGTAAGAGCATGTATATATTTGCAGGAGTTGTTACAGGCCTAGACAGGATAAGCAAAGAGGCATGCAGGTAGAAGAGTAAACATACCTGCAGCTTTAATTCATTAACTTGATCGGCATGTTTTTTGACTAAGTCCTGCATATGTGCGAGACCTAAAAATTTGTAGTTGGTGTGGGCCTTGGGATTACGTGCAATATCAATGAGTCGGTAGATGTGTGTGTACATTTCACCACACTCATCACATGGGTAGTCTTCTCGAATGGTAAGATGACTGCAAAGTTTCGACCGAGTGTGAGGTAGTCTGGGAATTGTTATGTCAACAGTAAATGGCAACCCATCGGGTCCATCATGATATTGTGCCCAAGGGAAGGCCATGAAGAAAGCATGAAGATCCTGAGGCCAGTTGATGGGAATCCCAGGGCACCTTATGTACTTATTAACAGAATGTATTATGTTTTGATGAGGGCTGTTGATAAGAGGTGATTGACATAATGATCCTTGGATATGAAATGAAATGAACCCGAAATGAAACGCACCTTTCTCTGGAAGGATGAGGCTCAGCCGATGTACTGGCCCTTTGAGATATCAGGTTTTGCTTTCTTGCAGCAGTCACAGCACACTTCTTGCTTCCTCAGTGGTTAGTGAGTGACTTGAACTGGCCAGAGGCCCATAGAGGTAGGCCAATATGTACACTGGTTTGACACCAGTCTTCGCACTCAGGGCAGAGTATTCTCCATCGATCTCTGAACTGATCCGAAACACGAAGCCGATTTGCCCTGAATAAAGCATACAGTGACTCAGGGGTATTGAGCTTGAGTTGCACCTTGATGTTGATATCTGAGTCCAAGATTGTTGCTGGGACTAAAGATGAACTTGACAATTGGCTATCTGTCGATGATTGGCGAGAGAGAGAATTAAGAGAGGCTAAACTAGGAATACAAGAAGAGTAGGAGCTATGCAATGGATTGTCCGATGTCGATCATCGTTGCCGGTCTGTTAAAACCTTCAACAAAAATAACAAACCAAACAACACTACTGGTCAGCGGTTCCTGTGCTTAGAAGGCTGGTTCAGTAGTTGTTCAAAGGAGTGGTCTGACCCTAGTAGTACTCCAAACACTTTGAGTGGTTGAAGGTTTGGGTGGGAGGTGGAAAAGACGAAGCTGCACATGGGGCAGCTGACTGGAATAGATGCTGGACTGGAATAGACGTAGAAGCAGAGTGACAAGGTTCCAGATGAACAATGTCAAAGAAGAATGATGACTGGAGACTGAAAAAATGCGAAGCCTATCTGAGGCTTCAGAGGGGAATGGACATGGAATGGTGAACTGAAGAAGTTGATTTTCTGTAGCTAAAGTACAGGGGTTTATATAGAGTAGAGTACCTGCGTATGTCTGTGTATGCAAAGCAACGCTCCAGGCAATGAGTAAGGCAATGAAAAGGGCAATGAAAGGGGGGAATGGAATGAATGTGCTGTGCTTCAGAGGTAATTACTGAGCAATTTCGAAAAATAGAACAAATCCTATGCATAAGAATGGAGAATGAGTCATAGGGATAAAGAATGAGTCATAAGGACAAAGAATGAGTCAGAGAATGAAAAAGCGATGATAAAGCAGGGCTGTGACCATTACAAACCATGACTCATGACCTGAGTCATCATGACCAATTGCTATGCAAGCATGACAAAGTGCTGTGCTGGTGATGATGCAAGAGCTGTGACGCAGCAATGACGCAGCATATGGGCAGTGGAGAATGGAATGGAGTGATGATGCTATGATGCCATGATGGTGTGATGATCCTGAATGCTCTGCTGCAGAGATGTCATGTGGTTGTTGGTGCAGAATGTCAACATGCAGGGATCATGGGATATACACAGTCTGTAAGACACTTCCCCAGCATGATAAAGGGATTGGTCTTCTGCATGGTGAATTGGTGAATTGGTGGTTTGCAATCTCTGGTGAGCATGAGGATGGAATGGCATGGTGTCCACAGTGATCATGGAGGTGAGGTGCAAGTGAATAATGGTTTGAATGGTTCGATGAATATAAGCCGCTGAAGAGGATTGGAAATGGTAGGGAGATGAGGACAGGATGAATAAAGATGCGATTTTCGATGTATTGGTGCATGTGGCATGGTCTGGCTGATGCTGAGGTTGTCTGGGAGAGTAGTGGGTGAAGATGGGAGAGTGTTGGAAGTGTGTGAATGGGGGAAATGTGAATCAACCATGTTGAAGGTGGGATGCCGTAAAAATGCGGGATGCTGTAATACTGTTGAAAATCACTGAAAAATCAAAAAATTAAAGGAAAGGAAGGGAAACAAATGAGAAGGTGAGTAAGGAATGGTATATGAAATGAAGATATAAATAAAAAAACCATGTTCTCACTACCAAACACATTTGGTGCGTGACAACGGTATCCCGCTGTAGGAAACCATCTGGCTGCAGCCCTGCAGTGACTGTTTTTACATAGTTTGACTTACCCTTACATTCCTTAGGTTATGTTCGCATTTTTACTGCTTACATAATCATCTCTCTCTTACCTGGACTTTATACCTGTCTTTACCTGGTGGTTTCTGGTTTCCAGTTCTTGGTTGCTCCCCATTAGTTTGGGTTATTTAGTAGCATCCCCTGTTGTAGCTTCGTAGTTGTAGCTTCTTCAGCTCACTTCTTAGCTCCTGGAACACATTTATCCGTTTGGTTTGGCAGTGACTTAGTTCCCCTCATTCTTTTCCTCTCTATCTCTTGAGCCAGAATCTGGTCAGAAACCCTTTAGGGTTGAATGTGTCTACTCCTTAGACATAGCACTGACCCAACATATCTGCAAGCCTACTGCAGAGTTGTTACCCACACCACTATCAGTTGGTGTGTGATATGGTCTCTTGAGCTGCTTACCCAATGCTGATGGTGTCATGGCTGTATCCCACTCGCAGACCATGCGTGAATCTTGGCATGGACATTGAACATGTTATCAACCTCATCACCTGGTGGTACAAGCACTGTGATACTTATTCACATCTGTGACAGATGGTGCTGGATTATCTAACAATTCCTGGTGAGTCTGATTTTTTTCTCATCGCAAATTGTTCAGAGCTTCTGACATTGTTTTGTAGCTACTTCAGTCAACGTTGAGCATTTGTTCAGTCACAGTTGCCTCACTGTGCAGCTGACTCATGCACTATTGTGCCATATGTCACTGTACCCGCAGGGTATACCCATGACAGGTTGTACCCATGGTGCTGTCCCCTCTTACCCATGATAAAACCCATACCCACATTGAGAGTATGGGTATACCTCAGGGTATGGGTATGGGTGAGAGTGCTGCTACCCCGGGGTTTACCTATGCGGATCCCTATCAATGCTGGCCTGTCCTGTCTGTTCAGGACATTCCAGGAACTCAAGCATGTGAACAATCTCCAAACCCACCTGCATGATTGTCATGGTGAGGTACTAATGCTGCTGCTCCAAAATGTGTCAACATCATCTTAAGAAGAAAGGGCCATGGGGGGACTTGCTCGTGTGGAACCTCACATGGTCGACACATGGAGCCCACATGCTTTTCGCTTAGCTCGGCTAAACCTCTTTTTGGCAACTTGCATGGTTTTGTCACATGCTTTCGAGCGGCAATTTAACGTCCAGGATGCATGATTCACGCGCGTGACCAGTGTTTCAATTTCAACACCACCTGCCAGCATCCAGATGGCCGAACATCCTGTGCCTTCCCAAATGGATCCTCCTACTACTTCTGGCCATGCCCCTGGGCCAGATACTGGCACTGGCGCTTTTTTTGCGGTGTCATGTGACACACGCCAGCCTGTTGCCACATCAGCAAACTACAAATCTCCCCACAGACAATGCTATTTTAGACAGTTTCTCACAGGAACCACAGGAGCTCACAGTGCGGACAGACACCACAATAGACACATTTGCACAGACATGCACTTCACACAGCTTCCAATGCAGACAGAACTAGTCAATCACCAATGTAAAATGTTGAAGTCCACAGGCAGGCTAGTACTCTAGTAGTTGTGAATCATTTAAGGAAACATTTGAATTTGATATGCGGTACAAATACTATTGCTAAATTTTAAGGCATACTACAGGAATCCACGACAAATCAAATCAACATAATAACATACATCAATCTAGCTGAATAGTAATGTCATGGCCATCTCCTAAATCAACGAGAGAACCTATGGCTTGTTACTAGTATAGCACCATGAATCTCAGCATGTTTGCCAACTTACTGTGGAGATGATGCATGCGGTGAGAAAGACCAAGTGTTTTGAAAACGATCTGCGTGTATCCCAATCCTTCATCTACCCGGTCGATTCTCTGCTCGGAAAGACTCGACTTGAACTTTGATAGACTTGCCATGAGTTCGAGCTCACAGACTACACAATCAGCAAGTGATTTTTCAGCGTGGAGCTTCTCTCGTCTAGCTCTGGCGAGCTCCATGACCAGGTTTGCTTCATCCTCTGCGTCATTGATGATCTATCATTAAATATATTTAGTATCAGCTATTGATAAAAATATAATGCTACTACATACCATGGAACCAATAGCGTCAGCAATATCATACAATTCAGAGAGACCGGCGGTGCTAGAATCTACTTTTCGGCAAGTGTGAGGTAGACGCTGCTGAGTACAGCATGGAGAACACCAACAGAGTGCCTTATTTGAGGTAGATGGGATGTTGTGGTGGATATTGAGACTGACAGGCGAGGTCGACATATGTGCGTTGATACACAGGTTATGGAAAAAGCAATTCCGGAAAATGCCGAGCAAATGAATGGGATATCAGTCTTTCGTCCGACTTGGACACAATTCATACACTGACTCAAGTACTCATGTTGCTCCAGTGTCCATCCTGTGGCAAAGATGGATTCAAAACCAACACCACTGTTGCCCGTCATATGAGTCAGCCCCGTTCTGGCTGCAATAGTTGGCTGGATGACTTAATTCGGCTGAAAGCTCACTTACCTCTTGAAGATGATCCTATGGACTTGGAGGATGTCGGCGAGCAGGAAGGTGACCTTTATTTGGGAAACACTGACGACAATGGCTGGGGTTCACCTGGAGGTGGAGGTTGGAATGAGGCCAGTGAAGAAGAAACGCATGGCGAAGTCACCGACTACTTTCCAGGCGCTGCGGAGACGTATGGCATAGGCTACACATTCTTGGGCCTGTTCAATACCGACAAAAACAGCGTCTATCGCAAGACAAACCTTTACTATCCATTTAGCTGTAAAGAAGACTGGGAAATTGCGTTGTGGTTACTACGTTCTGGTTTGAGTATGGGGAAGATAGATACCTTCTTATCACTTGAGATGGTGAGTAATCGTCTGCTTTATTCCGATCTAACTGATTGACCATTAATCAGATCAAGGGCCTTCCTTTGTCGTTCCGCTCGGCCAAAGAGTTACAAGGACGAGCAGAAATGTTACCCAGCGGCCCACGTTGGATGTCACAAATCATTCATACATCGCATCCAACCAAATCGCCCATTATTTTATACTGGCGTGACCCACTGGAGTGTATATCTAGCATTCTCAACCATCCTTTCTTCCACAATCAATTGGACTTCACACCTCGCAAGGTTTATTCAACGGCAAAAAAGCTCTGCCATGTGTATATGGAGTGGATGACAGGCGATAATGCATGGAACATGCAGGTACGTGCCTTCACATAATATGCTGAAGTCTTTTATTGATTTTCAACAGTCGGCGCTTCCCCAAGGTGCTACATTGCTTGGGACAATACTATCGGGCTGATCTTAAATATCGAGAAGCCTCCTCCTCCGCCATATAGCGTCTCAGACGTTACAGGCTCTACCATCAAGAGTTCCCGTCAGAAGGGAAAGAAAGGCAAGGTAGGTCTTTTTTTTTATCCATGTCTGGTGATACAATGACCAATCACTGAATTAGACAACTTCTGCCTCCTCGCAAGTTGAACCGGTGAGAAATATCATTTTTATATGTGGATCAAGTACTCATTTATACCTGAGGACGTCACTCGCGAGCCAAACCATGCATCATCGCAACCGGGTTTGATGTTGCACAAAACAGGTGGACACTTCGGATTCCAAACACCTCAAGGTGACACACCGATCATGCCACCTGGAACAGAGCCAGATCTGCAAGCTCTCAACAATCCTTACATAGCGATGGCGAAGAAAAATGCCCAGAACCATAACCGCAATGCTGTCCAAAGCCTTACTGGAGGCTGTCAGTCTCCTTTCAATGTGCTAGTTAATGGGGATCTTCAGCATTCAGTTCCGCCTTCAGTCCTACTTTCACGTCACTCATCTGCTGTGCGTGTCATTCCGACTTTTTCTGAGGAACATCTAGATCCATCCCTACAGACAGTAGGTTATGAACCTAAAATCAACCTTTCATCGCAACAATTGGATTCCGATGATTTGGATACTTCAGACTCTGGTGAGAGCAACGTGGGCGGTGAAGATGACGATGATCCTGCTGATAGTGATGACACTGGTGAAAAGGAGTTTGGTTGGGCTGAGGTTAGCAAGCGTCATCTTGCGCACCCAGGTAAATGTCATCTTTGCATGTGGTGGTCATTGTGGTCACTGTGATTTTTTTACAGGTTTTTCTCGGGAACCAGAACCTTCCCCAGTCCATGTTACCTCCACTCTTGCTCCTGACTTCGACTTTCAATACTCCCGTGATGAAGTTGACGTGAACGCCGAACAAAGATTAGCTTTTGACAATCCATCAAGCAATGACAGCGCCTCGGAGGGTGTCCAATGTGTCCCTCAGGAACCTGCCGACTCTCAGGTACGTCCGTCTGGTAGCATATCCACAGGCGCTCAACTCCCTCATTCTCAGCCTGCAATTGTAGATGTCTTAAATCAGCACCATACAAGAAACGGGCGACCTAATCTTCCTGACCCTGCTTCCCTGCATGTCTTATGCCATCCGGCTGAGACAAAGGGTTTGAAGAATGACGAGGACCCAGTCAACATGCAGCAGCAAGCTAAAGCCAAATGTTCACCTGACGGGCCGAGACCTACACAGCTGACGTTCTATCCAATCCGCTGGAAGAGTTTTCTCGAGGATGCAAAAGGAGCATGTCGTGCACAGCATGCACTAGAGAACCCATTTCCAGCTTTTATCAAAGACTCGCCGGGCTCTGTCACTGAGGCCCTTTTAGCTGTTCTTGTCCAGTGGGATGCAGCCAGTAAACAATTTGAACCTGGTAAGCCTTGAGCTTTACCAGGGCATGTGTATCTGATGCAAGTACCAGGCTACTGGCCTATTCACAAGCCCAATATGTCGAAGCTCGTAAGTGTATCGTCACTGGCCTTTCTATTCATAATTCTTTCACGCTTCCTGTCATCCAGTTATATGAAGATCTCTCGACATGGCGCTCTGAGCTCAAGAAGAATGTCGTTTTGATCGCCTCAACTATGCCTGGCCTCGTCCCCCCACCAACCATCCCACCTCAAGAACGTCCTTCATGGGTGGAACGTGCGGCTGCTGAGCTCAAAGTGGGCTCGAAGTTTCTACGTGATGGTGTGGATGAACAGGTTTGCTGCCGTATAATTCTATTAACATCTAAATAACAAGGCGCTGCAGGGAAAAACACGAAACTTTGCTAACCCTGCGCTCTGTGATATCATCATCATGTTTGTGTACACTGGCCCTTACAGAATCGCTCGAAGGCACCCGGACATTTTCAGCAAGCAGTTGCCTTTGTCGTGCTTGGCTTTGGTCTCTGCTGCGGTATTTTTAATTTTATCTTCATATTTGACGACAACCTGACTTATGTTATAGTTCATTTGCGTTCTTGACGGCCTCATAAAAAACGGCAATGGAAAATCAATGCCGAATTTTGCTGCCAAGGAATATGGCCCGACCTATTCATCTGCACTAAAGTCACTCGAAGATATCATAAAGCATCCTTATCATGGTCCCAAGTTAATTGAGCAACTCCAATCGTGGGCTGAGGCTGGATGGCAAGGATATGCTCTCTTTTATCATGAGTCTTGCATGCTAACTGTATTCATGTAGGGCGGCATCTTGCAGAGTCGAGGGCAACAAGGTGTTCCAACACTTTGGTATTGAGATCGTGCTTGATTGAGGTTGCTGATGTGTTCCCCTGCTTGTAGCTCGCTTACCATTGATTGATTACCGCATGATGTACCACACTGTTATCTGTTATTTTATCTAATCAATATATGCGGTTTATAAATTGAATTTTCGTCTGTTCATGTACAGCGACATTAGAAACCCACAGAAGGTATCTTGTGTCCAGCTGCCAGATGCACTGTGGAGTTCTGTGCAGAACTCCACAGAAGAAGAAGCTTCTGTGCAAGTCTGTCAAGTTGGGACCAAGCTGTGGGCCTTGTAAGCTGTGCGGCACTGTACAGAACTGCACAGAGCCCAGTAGTTTGCTGATGCAGGTGAGTTTTTGCTTCCGCATGTCTGTCTGACTGGGCACTTATTGCTGCCACAAGTCAGCAGGTCGTTTTTGATCACTCTCATGCTGTTGACTGGAATGCACGCCTTCTGCAGGGTTATCAGACAACTCATGCTGCACATCTACAGCAACGCACTGGCCTCTTGCCCCATGGCCATGCTCTGGCAGTAACATCCCCTTCTGTGCCCTCCACTCCCTCCCATTCTGTATATCCTGCTGTTGACTGGACCGTGGATCTTCAGCACCGCACTTCTGAAAGTTTCTCTGCCCATCTCCGACATCGTTGTCAATTGCATGACCCATATATCAAGAGATCAGCTGTCCAGGAGTGCTTCCATGAATTTGAGTCAGCATTCTGAAGACCTGATGCAGCAACATGCACTGCTGGGGAAGGATCTGCAGTACATTGTGGAGGAGTGTCAACATGATGGGAGGCTGGCTGATAAGAGGTCAGACAAGGTAGATGCTTTTATTGATAGCCACTTGCAGGAGAAGAAGGCACTTCATGAGCATCTCAAGGTTGTGCATGCTTGGAGGAAACATATTAGAGGGCTGAGGAGGAGTTCTGCAGACAGAGAACAGTATGATGAGTATTCACAGCAACTCAAGGATGGCCCACCACCTGGCTGGGAGCCCTGAGTTGGTATTTCCATCTAGAGTGTTAAATACTACATGTAAATAGACTATATTTGGCAGTAACTTGGGGGAGACAGGAGAATGGGAAAAGTGAAGAACAGGAAAATGGGAAAATGGGAAAATTGGAGAATGGGAAAACTGAAAAACTGGAAAATGGGAAAATGGAAAAATTGCAGAATGGGAAAACTGGAGAATGGGACAATAGAAGAATGGGAAAACTGAAGAATGGGAAAACGGAAGAACGGGAAAACAGGAGAATGGGACAACAGAAGAATGGGAAAACTGAAGAATGGGAAAACAGGAGAACAGCAAAACTCAAGAATGGGAAAACTGAAGAACAGGATGAACGACAACAGAAGAATGGGAAAACTGAAGAATGGGAAATTTTCAGGATGTGCTAGGATTATTAAAAATAAGAAGTTCAAAGCACTCTGCTTCCTTCCTGTGCCAAAGGCACAGCAGAAGGTGCCGCAGGCACCTACTGAAGCCAAAGGAGCACTTTGTGCTCCTTTGGCTTCAGTACTATGATTATTAAGAATAAGAAGTTCACCTCACACCAAAGGAGCGTGAAGCGTGACTTTGGCTTGTGCCGAAGGCACAACAGGCGAGAGCTCGTTCATACACACTGCGCAGTGGCAGTCACTTGTTTATAATTAAGCACAAAATTATATATATAATATATATTCTAATTTTAAATCTGGCAGGAGCCGGCCCGAGCCGACCCGAAGTCCATTGATCGGACCAGGCCATGAATTACATAAGCTATAACTAGATACTGTGATGTACCACGAAATGAATCACTACATTACAAATTTGGTTCGCAATACACAACAACTTCTCGTATTGTTGTCTAAGTATGTCAGATACATTGAATGCACTTGTACACACAGTCTCTGCAAGTTATTTTTCAAAAATACACTGTGATTTGTGTTGTACAGTGAAAACGGCAAACAAGTACATTAAGTGGCTAGTACCGCCAAATGAATCACGTGTATGCTTACTAAGAGTCGGACATGAAAACCTAATCAAACACTACGCTTTGTGAACGACAGATATCTAAAATTGTTATCTCGTCCGCACGCCAACACCTATCACACCACTGTTGAAGCATTGACTCATCACGAGTCATTCCGGTCTCCAGTACCGGCTCATCAATCAAATCTTTCGTCAGGATTTTGGATCTTTTGCTGCATCATGGTCCACCCTCCTTCGGAGTCCTTCCCCTGTCTAAGGCTGTCTTGCAGACGAGTCCCTCATCCACGCAACTCTTTTGCATTACGGAGGACAACTCGTGATGCAAACGTCGACGGAGATGTCCCCCCAATTAAGTAAGTCTATTATTTTCATTGTTGATGCTAATTTTTATCAAGTGACTCGAGCTTTTGTCATTATTCATCACTCGCATCAGAATCGATGTCGTCAAGATCAAACTCCTCTCCGCTCATTTCACCCTCCTCTTCAGGTGAGCTAACCTTCGGCCGCGGGATTGCAGCAACTAACTTGCCCAAAGTGGGTTTCTTCTCAGTGAACCTCCGCTTTTTGGCTCGTGCGCGAGCCTTCTCGACCTGCCAAACCTCTACAGCTGCATGATAACAGTCCCGTCGTGCCTTGTTTTCTTCCTTTCTCGCATCCTCCAGTTTCTTCCACTCTCCCAAAGCCTCTGCCCTTCTCTTGCGCTCTTCCATTCAGGTGCACTTCTCGGTCGCTGCTCTCTTTTGAGCTGCTTCAAACTCGATGACCCGCTCATAAAACTCATCCCCCGATAACAACCGTGGTAAGCCATCTCCAAGAATCTTTCCGCTATCTTTCCCTCCACGTTTCTTTGACTCTTGATTTGCAAGCTGACTTCGAAGTTTGGAGCAGTACATCTCGTTCAAAATGTTCGAGGCCTGCAGCACGATGACCCGTTGCTTCAAGGCAGTATTAGCTGCCTCAGTTTCGTGCAGGGCGGCCAGCAGCAACATTTCATTTGCGGTTTCCGGAACGATGCTGGCAACGGGTGTGCGCAATCTTTTGATGGGGGAGATAAGGTGGGTTGTGTTATGTTGCAGGTCAGTGTTCGATGTCAGTGCTGTTGAGCAGACAAGTCCTGACAGTGATGTGTCTGCAAGCTTCTTGATTATAGTCTCGAGGTTGTCGTGCATGGAAGATGGTGTGTTTACTGATTCGGTGCCACTAGCGGACGACATTTTCTGAAGCGTGTCAGCGAGAACTCTCACGGGCGTAGATGGGGTGATGGGAAGATGCGATTTGGCAGAGCTTTCTTTGCTTGGCGCCATCATGTCGTTCGTAACGACATTGCGGTTCAATGGCCAAACACCTGTCTTGCGGAACGCGGAACGAACAAGGTCCGGTGTGAGTGCACGTAAGTGAGCACGCCCATATATGGTGAGGAAATTTGCCTTCGTTATTCCTTCTCCCTTGTCCCTCTCCCACTTATCCCTCTCCTCAGTCCAGCATCTTTTCAAGACTGCAAACACAACAACATCGAGGCCTTGGTAGACGTGAGTAGCATGTGCAGGATAGCACAGGACGTGAATGTGATTTTTACGTGCATACTGCAGGAACCCTCTTGTATAGTGTGAGTTATGGCCGTCTACGAGAAGGAGACGGTCACGTCCATTGGCCTTGGCTTTGGTATGCTTGTCGAACTCCTTTATCCACTCAACTCCAATCTCACCATCTGTCCAGCCTTTTTTCGAGTACCCAAGACTACTGCAATGTAAGTTATCTGGACTTGGCTGATGGAAGATGGACTTACGATGCATTCGCAGGGTTGTCCTGTTTCCATTTTGTCTGATAGGCAGCACCCTTGAAAATCACAGCGGGAGGCTCGGCAGTACCATCAGCGCAGATGGTGACAATCACCGTTGTATTCTCACATGATCCTGTGCGTTGCTGATATTGTGGACCAGGTCGTCTAGCACCAATAACACGCTCGTGATCACCTGATTGCGGTGAGATGCCAATTTCATCGGCTCCATACAGACAGTCCTTGTCGATGCTGTACTTATCGAGCACATCTTCGTATAGGTCAAAAAAAGCCTTGTTTGTGTTTTGGTTAACTGCACGTCCACGTTTGGAGTCCAATGGGGAAGACCATGAAGTTTTGAGACGGCCTGCATGCCTTTCGACGAAACGGCCTGTCCACTTCTGTCCAACACCTTGGAACCCTTCTCCGAGTCTAGCAGTACATATTTCATTGACGTGTTCCTGTAGCCTCTTGTGACTAAGTGGGAAACCACGATTTCCAAGTTCTTCAATATATGCAATAACCAGCTCTGTCTCCTCGGTGGTGAGCCATGTTTCGGCTGCCCTGGCTTTCGCCAATGAGTTTCCTCCAGCTGCAAGGCGGCTTAGTGTGGAGAAAGAGAGCTTAATCAACTTGCCGGTTGATTCAAGGTTCATTTTTTCAAAGTCGCGGCAAATTGTGCGTGCTCCATGGTGTCGAACACCCGGAGGTTTGGCAAGCTCCATGTTGTAAGCTTCGACAGCACGCGACATAAGGTAGTCGTGTGCCTCACGAGCTTCCCTCCTTTTTTGTGTTGTAGATTTGGCACGTCCAGGCATGCTTAAGAGTTAGAAAGGCAAACTTGAGGTAAAACAAGTTGTACGAGCACAGACGGAGCAATGCAATGTATTTTCATGGACCCTGACTTACAGGTGCCGAGGCACACATACATTCCCCAACTATTTCACTCACCAGAGTTGCTACACTTCATGAATTTCAATAAATATCAGTGTAATAGATACCTAGAAGCTACTCCTACATATTCCAGCTATCTTCAAAGAGTTTTCAAACACCAATGCAGCACACTTCGATGCTTAAATTTCAAATTGCCCAAAATAGGGTTTGTCACCGGTGGTAATTGAGGCACATCATAAATTTCTCTCGCTCAATGTCAGTCAAAATTCTTGTAGGTGATGGTGCATATATGCAGGAGGATATAATAATGCTTTTCTAGTCATAAAATTGTATTGTGTTGGTGTTACGTATGAAATGATTCGTTTGACGGTACTGATTCATTTCGCAGTACATCACAGTACACGGCTTGGCTAACTACAGCTCCGCCCACGGCTAAAGCCGGACATAAGCTGGAACCGCGGCAACACTATCTAAGCGGTGGTAATGCATAGCCTCGGAGGGGTCCCGACGTTATGCGTTATGATAAAGTGTACTGTATCTTGTAAGTGACATACACACGACAAACGTGCATTCCTCAGACAAAGTCCGTTGCATTCACCCATCAAGAACAATAAAGAAAACGACCAGAACAGCGTTGCACGACGATAACAGATGTGATAATTACCTTGTACTTAGAACAAGGTAACAGTCCGATGCGGCTGTCACCTCATGGCACACAGAAGCCGCGGAATCGCCGAGCTTGCATATGTGCCTGGCAGGGTCATGGTACTCAAGACCACGTAGACCTGCGCGTGCCGTTAGCAGAAAACATTGTCTATAGCAGAAATAAACAATGTTTTCTTGTCATTGTACTGTGATTGGAGTGACACAAACAGTGAGAGGGGTGGCTTCGCGCCGAATGATTTCAATATAATCATTGTCAGCTAGATAATTGCAACAAACAGGTTGATCCAATATGCAATGAAAATCAGAAGGAAACCATGGAAGAATAGGTGGTGCCTAAGTCCATAACAATAGGAGGGAAATGAGTTTGACTACCACTGTGATGCGCAGAGATACCTACAAAATGCGTCTCTGGGCAGCAGCAAGCCTACAGCGACTGGTGCTCCTACAGAAGGCGTGTCGGAGCAGGAAGAGTCGACATCGGAAAACCAGCCGGGAGAGTGTCGACACGTACTGAAGAGATGCCTCCGAACTCGCAGGAAGAAGATGTGCGAGCGATGAGACGCTTGGCACGAAAAATTGCGTTAGTATAAGACAAGGACTTACGTGTCATAGGAGTTCACGGCGACCCGGTTGTTGGAAAAGGAAGTCATAGGAGGGAGTAGTAGGGAGGTACGGACGGGCGTTATGAAGAGGGGCAGTGATGATGGAGGAAGGGACGTGAGATCCAAGCCGTAACATCGTGGTAATATAGAGGGAACAAGAAACGTACACAAGCGCCTACATAAGTTGAATAATGGGCAGACAAAGCTACTCACCACAAGATCCACGACGTAGCCATATACCCACAGTACGCCCCTCGTGGACTTCAAGTGCTACTGACCGTCGCCTCTCAGTCTAGGTAAACCCAACATGTCAGGGGTGCCTGATGTAGTGAGAGATGCGTATCTTGTGTTGAGAGGGCGGGCAGTGGTGCCAGCACCAACGCGGACGATGCAAGGGCACAAATCAAGTGTGTGTGCAGTGGCATTCTTCAAAGACGGTCGGCGGGTCGTCACTTCTTCATACGACTATGACTACATCCTTCGAATTTGGGACGTGGAGAAAGGAGAAACTGTGGGAGCGCCATTGGTGGGACACCGGGGCTGGGCCAGATCAATCTCCATATCGCCAGACGAAACGCGAATCGCGAGCGGTGCACATGCGAATGATAGCACCATCATCATCTGGGATGTTGAGAGCAAGCAGAATGTATTGCATCTGGTGAAGCACAAAAATTCGGTTTTGTCGGTGTGTTTCTCCCCCGACGGCACGAAACTTGCTAGCGGGTCATTCGACAAAACAGTTGTCATATGGGACGCAAAGACTGGCGCTGTACTCCACACATTCGAAGGCCATTATACTTATGTGCACTGTGTTGCTTTCAGCCCTGATGGCCTAAAATTAGCCTCCGGAGGACGGGGTATCATCCGGGTTTGTCGCACCGATGATGCCGAAGAACTTCTCAAGATTGATACTTTTGGGAAGGCTGCGGTTGAAAGCATTGTGTGGTCGCTTGGCGGCCAGCAACTTATCTCTGCGTCAGAAGACAAAACAATCAAGTTCTGGGACTCATCTAACGGTGATCAGATTGGTCGACCTTGCATCGGTCACACTTACCCTTTAACCTCGCTCGCCATCTCTTCTGGTGGCTCTTTCATCGCAACTTCATCGTTGGACGGCACTGTGCGGCTGTGGTGCACAAAAACACACAAGCAAATAGGACAGCTGCTCGAACACGATGCAGGGGTTTACAGTGTCGCAATCTCTCTCAATGAAGAACTGATCGTGAGTGGGGGCGATAAGGGGGTGGCTTGGCTCTGGTCTATTAAGAACATACGCGAACAACACGACGCAGAAGAAAGGATAATAGAGGATGAGCGGCTGCGACTTATTTTTGGCAGTGGCCCGCAGGTACCTATTCTGAATAGCATCATGGTTCAGCTTATTCATTCACACTCCGATTCTGCAACAGCTGCCTGTCGCGGTGCGCGGTCACGACAACAATATTAATGACGAGCCCACTGGCGACAAACACTCTTTATTTGATGTGAGCTGTTTGCCTTCGATGCGTCTACTTATCACAAAACGTGAGCTTGCCCCATGCAGATCCTCGGTATAAACACGACGGTCCCCGATGCATCCAATGCTGGGGGCCTGCATCCTGATGAAGAGATGTCAACCCAAGAGACCGACGCAGATGACAACAATCACAACTCCTATGCCAATCGTTCAGTTGTTAGGGCGCGTAATTCCGAGTGGGACAGCGCGCTGCAAGACGCAGTCAAGGTCGGGCACTCTGCCTATCATGACGCTGTTGACGACAGGTTGATTCGGATTTGTCACACAGTCAATTGCCATACAACCCTCGTTATTGGGCTACATTTCCAAGGGTATCGCCCTCTGCGGCCACCAGCAGCTCTACGATGCGATGGAAGCTTTTGATCTCGCTTTCATATTTTCGAATCGTGATCCAATTACCATCGTTTATTTACTATTGATCAAGGTATTCTCGCACTGTCTTCATCATAGTCAGTCTCTCATAATGATATTTCGATGTCATTTTTCCAGGCTGTTGCACTTTTCAATGCCAGTCGCCACGATGAGGCAATGCGACGAGTTCAAGAGCTCGCCACCGCTTATCAACGCTCGGATACACTTCCGTGCAGCGTTGCGAATGTAAGCTTCATTTCAGATCTCATGAGTTTTCTCACTCACTCACTCACTCACTCCTCAGTCGTATCTACGCGTGCAGCTTGCAATAATTGCTTTCGAGGATGGGCGGCACAGCGAAGCCGCCGATCAACTTAACGATAGTATCCCCAGTATAACCGACTTGTTCTTTCGCGGAGCACTTTCTGAACCTAGATTGAAGATATTCACGGTGGTGCGTCACTACGAAGACGCAGAGGCTACTTTTACTAAACAATTTTGTACTGGATAGCTCTTCGGCTGGGACTTGGATTCGTTATGGCAAACCGTCAACCAAAGACGATGCGAAGCATTCCTCCGTGCAGATCGAGTGATCGAAGCTGTCGAATCTCATCAGTATATGATGTGCCGCACGATTGAAGAGGTTGCAGAGCCCAGTTGCCTCGAATGGTCTGCCGGTGAATATGTGAGGGTCTTGGACGATTTGAACGTCGAGACTAATTCTAGTGTCGATTAGCCTTCATGCAGGACTGCACTGCACGCTGTGTCACAAAAGGAGATGTCGCTGCCTCCACAAGCAATTACGAGACGGCTATTGAACTATATTCGGCAGCGATCGCGCTGGATCCCTCATGCCACATCCCCTTTGCACACCGCAGTAAGGCAAAGTTTGCGCAAAACCTATATATGGAGGCCCTTCAAGACGCGGAAAAGGTGCAATATTCATCATTTTCCTAGTTATCTTGCTGATCGTACTGATTTCATAGGTCGTGGAACTCAACCCTTCGTCTTATGTTGGTTACGAACTGAAGCATGAAGCGCTTCAAGGTGCACAACACTATGGTGAAGCAGTCCAGGCCTTCAAAATCATGCTCTCCAAGTTGGATGATTCCCAAGATGCACAGACACGAAGTAAGCCCGAAAAGCTCATGTGTCAACTCGAAGATGATGACATCTTTTTTCCAGAGCTGCGTCAACAGTATGTCAGTCCTTCAGACGTAGAAGACGCTTTTCGAACAGCGATCCACGCACAACTTGAAAATGCCCCACTTCGTCTAATCAACACCTCCACTGGGCGTTTATGCGATCGACAGACACAGATTCATACCTTCACGACGAGCAAAGAGTACAAGGAGCTTTTGTATTCATCAATGACGCATGCGCACCTTCAAACGGAGCTCATCACACAAGCAGTAGAGATGTACTTCCGCTGGGTCATGTTATCACATAGGTGGGAAAGCAAGGAGCCGCTGCTGCACGACATCCAGGACAAGGCCGTGTACGATTTGGATTCAGTCGGAACCGTAGTGAAGTTGCAGATGTTCTGCAAAACTGCTCGTGAAGCGGGGTATTGCTGGGCGTGGAGCGATACCTGCTGCATCGACCAGAACAACAATGTCGAGCTCCAAGAATCAGTGAACTCCATGTTTGTCTGGTATCGCCTCTCAGCGCTCACCATCATCTACCTATCGGATGTTCCACCTTCGTCGAAGTCTGGCGCGCTCGCAAACAGCACTTGGAACACACGAGGATGGACTGTCCAGGAATTCCTCGCTCCTAACATCGTTCTCTTCTACCAAGCAGATTGGACCCTGTATCTTGATGATCGCTCGAGCAACCACAAAAAGTCTGGCGCTATTGTGCAGGAGTTGAAGCATTCAACAGGCATCAATGAGCAGGCGCTCGTCGCCTTCCGCCCGGGGATGAGAGGGACCCGAGAGAAACTTCAATGGGCGTCGAGCCGTGTCACCACGTTGCAAGAAGATATTGCATACTCATTGTTTGGCATTTTCCGCGTCCACCTCCCTGTAATCTACGGCGAGAAGAAACAGAACGCGCTTGGACGACTTTTGCAGGAGATCATAGCTCATTCGGGCGACATCACTGCCCTTGACTGGGTCGGAAAATCATCCGAGTTCAATAGCTGTCTCCCAGCCAACATTGCCTCGTATAAAGCCCCCTCATGCACGCTACCACCTCTATCCGAAGACGAAATGCAGACATCGGTCTCCGCACTGCAAAATACAGTAGCTGTAGAGTCAGCTTCGAAATTGTATACCATCCTTGACAACCTCAATGCTCCTCGTTTCGCGACCTCCAGATTACAATTGCCGTGCATCGCATTTCCCGTGACAGAAGTCAGACGGAGGCGAGGCCAAGACGAGGAGTCATGTTTCACTTATGATGTCAAGGCGGACGGTCTTCAAGACCTGCTAATCACCACCCAAGACAAACTGGCTCAGTTCTCGCGGGCAAAGCCCACTCGGCAGACGTTCCTGCTCGTTCGTCCATGGAATCGTCAGGACCTGGGACTCCCTGACTTTGCAGATGATACGCAGAGCGTGGACGAGTTTGTGCTCGAGTCTCCGTTGGTCGATTCGTTCGGCGAGGCTCCTGGAGGGAATGAGCCCGTTGATATGGACTCTCAGTCACGAGAGCTGAGGTTGATCGTCCGCCTTGGACAGCTTTTTGGCGCACTTTTCCTAGCGCAGCAGCGTGGTGGGGAATACAAGAGAATCGCGTCGGACCACAATATCATGGCGCGGGTCAAGAACGTGGCTTCTGTTCATGACATGATGGACATCAGGACGCTAGAGATATTGTAATTGCATAGATTAGAAGGAGCCTATGACACGTTTTCATTGATACTCTATGGAACAATCTCGCTAAACATTTGTGTTATGTACTTAGACTTACAACAGGAAATTGCGCGGAATAGAATTTACCCTTGTGACTCTACTATCATTCCGGGTAATCTGCAACTAGCATGTAATATGCAAAATGTTCAAAACACCTCAACGCGCTGCTCGACTCACTTCAAAAAAATTCAGGCATATGTAGACTACTTATATATGATGTACTATCCAAGTAGAATGAAAATTTCTTGAGCGTTGCAGCTGCGAGAGATGAAATAGTGGTAATTTGTAACCATGCAAGAACATAAATCATCCAGATCCCATAGATCCTACAGATATATTCACAAAGTTATACCTGGAGCATAACAATCACCTCGTCAGGATTCCAGAACACAACTTCGATAAAGGCCATCCTGTTGTTTTAAGATGCTATTGAGGAAGAATTGACGACATGTATAAAAACGTGACAGCGAATAGGGGAGACTCCGAGAGAGTGTAAGGAATTCAATCTCCTCTACGGCACAGGCCGCACAGCCAACAGATCGAGAGCTGCGGAGAGTCAAAGTTGACGGTGCCGGTGCTGTACCGAGGTGTGACACGACGTGACCATATTGTGCAGATTAGCAGTCAGACCCTGAATTTTCTCGGCTTTCATCCGACACCACACCACAACGTCATAAAAATGAGCAAAAATTAGATCTACATAGAGGTAGTACGAATCTACAACACTCTAAATTCGTGGAAGATAATATGAAGTGGTTGAGGAGCTACAAAAGATTTGCTGAAAATGTTGCAGATTACCCGGAATGATAGTAGTGCTTTCCGTACTCGTGTGGCATATTCGTTTTATGTAAAGTAATATTAACGGGTGCCGGCCTCTGCCACGCTGAGTGTGACCTCAGTGGTGTTGGTCTGCTGCATTTGGACGTGGAGAACCAGAAACAGGTCATTGTAGACCCAATTTTAATGAGATCTGATACTTATACATGGCTCGTAGGGATGTCCGACAACGAATGAGACGGCAATGGACAACAAATGGACGGGATCAACTTGTTACTTGTAGAGTTACCGCTTCGGGTCGCGGCGGAACGCTTGGCGAGAAAGTTTGAAAGACCTAAAAATTCGCGTGGTCACCACACCCAACTCGAAGCTTCTCTTGCTGCTTCGTTGGACCCTCCACAAACCTCTCCAGTTTAACTAGATTCTCTCATCAAATATGTCAGAAGCTGCACTCGAACGTCAGATTCGTCCCATCTATGGTTCGCCATCGTTAACGCGTGTGCAAGTCGGTACTGACCTATGATAGATGCTCTGGACCATGGATCAAACAAGTCTGCTATTAATGCATGCAATAAAGTGCTCAAAAAGTATACTAATAATACTCTTGTTAAAGTATGTGCGTTAGTGTCCATGTGGAGGCGGGTTAACATTTCATGCACATAGGCTCTGAAGGCACTTGCATTGACGCGTTCACAAAAGTAGAGGAAGCGTTAGTTCTATGCGATGAGATCCTTGCTGCCGTTGTTACGGATGATTCCACACTATCCGTGATGACGCACGTCCTCAAGGGCCTTGCCAGAAGTACATGATGGTCCCTAGCTCCTCCATGCCCGTATTGAAACCACCTTATAACAACAGACTCCGACATGGTGGCCATGTTTGATAGCGCGTTTAAGCAGCAACCACAGAGCGAGGAACTCGGTGCACAAACGTTCTTTGCTCATGTGCGAACTGGCAATTGGAAATCTTGTCAACAGGTGAGCATTCCCAACTGTTCCTGCTTCTGTATACAGGTCGAATCATGTGATCCTTAAGGTTGCAACCCGAATGCACAAGCAGTTCCAGGAGGACCGGTACGTATACTGGGCTGTGATAGGCGCAATTCTGCAGGTTCGTGCATCGCATTGTGTCGCGAATAACACCTTCTGATTGCGGGGAGGTAGGCGAATGACCTTGGCACTCCTCAAAATATTCGCACGCTGCTCTACAAATTGGCTCACCGTCATGTCACATCATGTCCAACGCCATCATACATGGCCGTGGATCGCTTCCACCTGCATCTGATCATCCTGCAGGAGCTTCAACTGTGGGATGAAGCAAATACCTTGTTGGAAAGTGATATCGGGAAGTCGATCTGTTCAGCGAGTCTTGTGTGTAATGAGACTCGTAGGGAAATTTGGCGCAAACGTGGTCTTTATAAGGACGAGGGGGAGCGGGCCCAAGGAAAGATCAAAAACAAGTGAGCGGACCTGAGGTGCTACTTTCGATCCAATCTAATGTGCACTTCAGTGACCGCAATTGGCTGGAGTTCGTTTCGATAGTCGATGCCGCTTTTGCTTTAGTGCGAGGGTCCGATGTCAGCGAAGAGGGAAAGTCAGAGTGCTCCGAGAATATTGCGAAAACACGCGAATTTCTTACCGAAATCGCCGAGGTAGATGGCTCAAACAATCGTTCCGCCTCCTTGGCACTTTTGGAGCTCGAGAAAAACGCGTTTTCCTACGGAATATCCTCTGGTATGATCCTTGCCTTGGGACCTCATGCTCTGATTTTGGACTTGGACAGATGAGAGCGCCTTGGTTGGCTCGATGGAGAACTACTTCTCCCAGTTTGGTGATAAGACGTGTTGTTTCGAAGATTTACGGCCTTGTGTGGACCTTGGTGCCGACGCAAAATCGCGATGGATGAGCTTCCTTGCATCTCAAGAATCCTCCTTTGTGCGTACTATCTTCTCATTTGGGTTTTCCCGTATCCTAAACTCGTTTGGTAACATAGGCTACTGCGGGAGATCTGCAACGGGTGATAAACGTTCGGAAGTTACAACGAATCAATCTTACGGCTTCAGATCTAGCCACAGACACAGAGTTGTCTTTGGCATCTACGTATATCGAAGAGTACATGACGGGATTAGAGTTAGGTTCCAGCTTACCTGTGACTGAACTTCAGCCGGCCGATGATCTCGCGATCCTTGTTGGTCATGCGTTTGTCAGCCTGTGGACAATGACCAAGGACGAGAGCTATCTATACAACGCCGCCGTTGTGCTGGAATTTGCTTTGACGAAGAGTCGTATGTCGTTCCAGATTCGGTTGCTACTTGTACGCATATACCGTCTACTTGGTATGTGTTCCTACGAATGTCCCAAGGTGTTTACCGATGAGTTTACAGGTGCTCCATCGTTGGCTCTGGAACACTACCGCGCCATCAATATAAAACAAGTCCAAAACGACACTCTTTCCCACTTTCTTCTCACACGAGCATCGACCTTCTCCCTGTCTGCAACTGGAGACTTGACGTACCCTTCAGAATGCATAGAATCAAGTCAGATTTACGTCAGTAATTCCCAAGATGTGAGTACCCTTCCTGTATGTTAGCCCCTTTCTTATTGTTCATAGACCCCGGATTTCATCATTCGTGCATTCACATCGGAGAAGTACAGTCAGGTTAGACTTTTGCACACTTGTGCTTTCGGGATAGTTACCTCTTACAGATACCAGAGTTTGTCTCTTTTGACGACAAGTTGGAGAACTCCCTCCAACGTGACGTCGTTAAGCTTGAGCACGTTCGCATGCGGATCACGCACGAACCTATCAATTCTGATCTGATAGACATGGAGCTGATAGAGCTGAAATTTGTCTTTGATCGTTGTAAGGGCCTCCAGCATCATACATATACGTTTTTGACTCCTGTTCTCAGTCCATCATGACAACCGGGACTTTGGCATGCTACCCAACTATCAACCAGCATGCCAGCCCTCACTGAACGACCAGACCCTGATGTTTGGCAACTCGACTGGAGTATGCCGTTCATATATCTTGACAGTTGCATTTGTTGACCTTCTCAAAATAGCAAGGATGGCTGTGGTATTTCATCAAAATCTATATACGTGCTTTCCAGCATGCCAGTGATCTGGACGATATTGTCGAGGAGAAGCTACTGATTGGTGACCGACCAAGGAAGAGCCCGGAAGCAGAAGTCCAACTGCCTCTCAGGGAACGTCTAGCCATCCGAAAACCTGAAGAATCAGCAGAGGTAGGATATTATGGTCGAGGCATGATTCACGTTAACAATTCGTCAGTTGACGGCAGATGAATTGCAACTCATGGAATGGGCCACTGCTGTCAGTGACTGGCTCGAGCCCTACCACGACTATACTCGCCCGCCTCCAGCAGTGGTTCTTGCAGAGGCCAACAAACAGAATGAGCTTAGGACCGGGCTTCCGCTCAGGGGTGTTGACCTAAAAGCCCTAAATGGCGACACCAACGCTAATGGACATGCGAAGAAGGACGAAGAAGCTCCTCCTGTGAAGGAACCGCCTCAGTTGGTGGCACAGTTCTTCGAGCGTACGTTCAATTTTACTAGGCTGGCTCACTGCTCACTCTTTCCATAGATATGCACGCTCGCTTCGTGCAGTTGCAGCAGAGCCAGTGCCTCCCCTCAGACCTGCTACATGTAGCAACACTCACCCAAGAGGTACACTTTCACTCGAATTCTAGTCTATGCTTTGCTCACTCTAATTCTAGGCTTTCCTTCTCTTTGCGGTGGAAAGTCATCGCTTCAAGACCGCATCTGTTGTCAAGATTTACAAATTGGGGGCAGTAAGTGGAATGATATGCTTTAATAAGAAAGCTCTGAAGTCATCTCCTCACATTTCAGCTTGTGCAATCCCTCAAGGATATTCGCTCGAAGGCCAGCACGGTACTCAAGACAATGTCGAACGACCTTTTGAAGATGGGTGAGGTGGCTGGGTCGGCTGAACGACGGAAGACTTTCGTTGAGTCTTGTAAACCCATCATCAACTTCCCGAGTGTAGGCGTGCGCGTTTGACTACCAGATCATGTCCTGACATCATTTATTAGCTGCATCATGACTTTGTGCTCAATATTGCAAAGAACGTTTGCGAGTCGCGCAAAAAGGTACTCGAGGGCGTTGGTAAAGGAATGATCAAGATTTGCACCAATTACGGCCAGTAAGCCCGGCTCTTCATTTTAGATACTGACATCGCATATTACTTTACCTCTACACATTGCTCCCCACTCATTACTCATGCTACTACCACACTACGTACTTAGGCCTTAGGTTTGTCGGATGTAATTGTGACATCTTATATCATGCAATACGCGTGACTTGTGACACCACGCGTTTCTCTCTCGTGTCTCGCTCACTGCGCTCATCACGATAAATTCGCTCACTAAAAGAACGTCAACGAGATGAGTCAATGTGAGCAGTCATACTATGTCTGAATATCCCGCTAATTAGAATGGGAAGTCAACGACTACTACGGAAACAGTGGTGCTGGAGGTGGAGGTGGAGGTGGAGGATTCATGACTGGTGGGTCGCCATACGGAAGCGCAAGCGGTAGCCCGGGAGGAGCTAGTCGAGTACGTTGCATATGATCGTTTGAATCCTCTACTAAACTGAGTGCAATATAGAAAACCGAGATAGCCCACTCCTTACGACCTCTGACTGTACTTCAGCTCCTAAATGCAACACAGGCGCATTCGGACGCAGAGTGGATGCTGGATGATACGGAACTCGGCCAGGTAATTTACATCCATCTTCACGTGGTCAGCTGGACGGTCCACGAATTTTCAGGTCACCGTCGTCGGGCACGTCGTTTCAATACAGAGCCAAGCCACTAACAACTTATACTGGCTCGACGATGGCACGGGTCGCATCGAAGCCCGGCATTGGATTGACTCCTCAATAGAAGAGAGTGGGACGGGATCAAGTGCCATCACGTAAATTCATCCTTCTCAGGCCATAGTCGCGAAACTTATGCGAGGACAGTGAGGGATCATACGTACGCGTATCCGGCACGTTGAAAATGTTTGGCAGCAAGCGATACGTGAATGCGACTCATATACGGCCAGTCAAGTCGCCTCATGAGATATACTTCCACCTTTTGGAAGCCATGACGGTCACACTAATATGGGCGAAAGGAGCGGTACGCTCAGACCGAATTACAATATCATTGGTCTGATCTTCATAAGCAGCCCCCTCGTCCTGGACAAAATCCGTCAACGACGATTCCACAGGGCCAAGGAGCCGGACCCTTGGCAGCCGGAGGCTCTGCATACGCAGTTCAGTCGCATTCCGCGGCTGCGAACAACAGCCAATACTCTCATTTGCCAAAGTTGGAATGTACGATCATAACATTCATGCTGAACCAACCTGCTAAGGAAGAAGGCGTGCACGTTGGTTCTATTGCACGTGCTGTCGGAGGTGATGCTGTCACAATCAGGTATGTTGTTTCACAAGGCATGCTCGGCCCCAGTAGTCTCACGCAATCTCCAGTAATGCTTTAGATAAACTTATGGACGACGGCCTCGTCTTTACTACTATCGACGATTCGCACTTCAAGGTTGCTGATTGATGGACCCACGTAGTCGTGTACTTTTGACAATGAAAGTTGCTTGCGAGTACTTAGGTAGTGTTGAAACTGCCGAGATTCATGTTCAATTCTTGAATCCTGATTGATGTAGTCGTTCGTTCATTTTTGCAAGATAAGTATCAGCTAGTAGTTACCTCAAACTGGAAAGATGGTCAACATCGTGAACATTGTTACACAGGGGTTAGATTTATCTTCAAGCTTCGAGCTTAAGCTTCTTTCAGGCCCAGGCCCAGTAGGCAGTGCTGATCGATTATCAGTAAGCTGGAAACGGTTTCGACGCGCCTCAGTGCTCACAACGATGGAAGGCTGCGAACCTTTGCTAGTAGAAATAACAGACATCAAGCCATCTGACACAGAATCAATCAGACCGATCACGGTCTACCAGGCGCTGCAGGCGGAACGCTTGCCCGGCGACGTCCAGTTCTCGCTTGGTGGGGCCAAGTTCCATAAGGCGAGTCACTGCTATTTGAATGTTTCTAAAA
Source organism: Suillus lakei (assembly GCA_016628065.1). NCBI lineage: Eukaryota > Fungi > Basidiomycota > Agaricomycetes > Boletales > Suillaceae > Suillus > Suillus lakei. Next base: position 877,934 of record JABBWA010000004.1, read on the forward strand.
GATCGGGACATACTCAATGTAATTGAAATCCCTGAAGATCCTACTTGTCACCCATGTCATGTTACGATCGGATACCAGTGATGTTCGAGGTGTCTATGACCTCGAAGATGGTACTGGGAGAATATATGGGTCACGGATTAACACAACAGGACAAGATCATGCGGTATTCTCGGCCATGGTACGACAATTGTGCGTCGTGGTTTTAGGTTACAACACAACTCTAATCTATCGTCATTCATCAAGTGACAATAGTCTAGCTTGTGTCATGGGCAAAATTGTCCAGCGTGGCCACCAAAAAAAGGTCGAGATTGAGTCCATGGTCGAGGCAGGATATCACCAGGCTATGTACCATGTTCTTGATTGCATGAGGACGAGTTTGATTATTGAGAGACACGGAGGACCACCAGTATGTGCATATTCAAATTTACGATTGACCCATGTACTCCAACTTTATGCAGGCGCACAACACAGACGAGATGCTTAGTCGCACAAGAACTCGAAGGGGATGCGGTCCCGGGCCAAGACTCGATAGCAGCCGACTCGGGAGCATTTGAACAATCTTATCATTCATTTTTTGATCTGCCCCAGAATGATGAAGGTGGAAAGTATGTCAATTCTCCCTCAGACTGTCGGGCCGTTACTGCCACAGTATGGCGATCATAGTGAGGGTCTGAGCTCCACATCAACCTCAAAACGAGCTGCATTCAAACTTCGTACCCCACTTCCCGCACTTGAGCCTGAAACTACTCATTCTGCCATTGTTCGAGTAGCCCATCCTCACATAGTCGCGCGAACACCGAGCCCCCTTTCTTCCTTTGGCTCATCGCTCCAGATCAGTTCTCATTATTCTCCACAACATTATGCCCAGCTAGCTCAATTGACAGCGACACAACTCGCTATTGTATCCAGCCTCAGTCAGCTCCAGGGTGATACTATCTGTGGAGTTTGGATAACTAATGTGCTCGAGCGCGTGACACGGGTGATCGAGACCACTCAGGAAGAATTCAGGTAAATGGATCGCATCCATCATCGTGATAGTCCCTGGTTTATTATTTGCGGCCAGCACCGACATAGAGTGGCTTCTCGAAGAAGTATACATATTCAGACCACTCGATGATGACCGTATTGCGCTCACACCTCGCGGATCAGTTTAGTTTCGTGGCCTGCAGAAGTGAGTTTGGCTTAGTTTAATGGTGCTTTCCTTGGGGCAATGTGCTCATGGGTATCCAACAAGCCCTCACAAAAATATATACAAGAATGGGACATTGGGAGTCCTGGCATAGAGCTGTGTATTACTAGTTGTGCAAAGTCGTTGATAGTACGCGCTTGGACGAAAAAGGCAACTCCGGGTGTACTTACAGCTTACACCCCCTGCATCTTTGCTGCGTGTGCCAACCTGGCTCAATACGTACTTCTACAATATTATGCAGAGTACTAGGTCATGAATCAGTCTCGATCTTGAATCAATTGAATTCACCTTCAAGTGACGCCCATTATCATGTCTACTTGGTATTCTTCCTGGTTCCCTGGGCTTCCGTCGTTCGACTTCTCCTTACCCTCTGCAATTCAGCGTCGGTTTCTTTCTTTCGTTCTCAAGAAGTCACTGGGACATCTTCTAAAGCCAGGGCAGCTCGATCTTCATCAGATAGACTCGCAGATAGGCTCTGGGGTCGTGCAAGTAAGGGATCTTGAACTAGATGACCAGGTTCGGGGTTTACCTCTTGGTCTAACTGTCCATTTGTTGACTACTCCGAAGGCGATCAATAAACTTCTTGCAGGATCACCCTTCAGACTCCATGATGGTTCCATATCTTGTGTAACTGCGCAAATACCTTTCCCCAATCCTCTCACTTCCAGTGTAGGGCTTTCGGTACAGTCACTACACCTCACATTGCATGCCACCCCTCCATCCGACCTCGGCTCTCCAAACAGTGTCAATCTCGCGCAGTCTGTTGCGTCAGTGGCGGAGACATTCATCCATGGCGAGCTTACCCCTCGGGAAGAAGCTACGCTCCGAGAGTCTTTACATTCAGATTCCCGACCGCCGCACGCTTATGATGAGGGTCATCACCTTCCTGGAGGACTAGATTCCTCTACCCGTGCACACCCTAGAGAAGAAATTGGCATTGATTCTGACCCTTCTGGGGTATCTCTATTTGCCACCCTCTTCGAACATCTGCTTGCACGGTTCGAGTTCTCTGCTGTGGACACGAAAATAGTCATCGTCCACCCTGGACACTCAAGCTTTACCCTGTCAATACCTGGAATTGCATATAGTACGGACTCAGGTGTTCCAATGCAGCAAAGTGCTGGAGATGGGCCATCGAGCAACATTGCTCTTGAAAGAAGCCCACGGAGTGGTCAATTACGTACAGTCTCGATATCAGGTGTCATCATTACCTCTCGGGACATTCGAGCTACTTCACAGCGCCCTGTTGCCTCGCCACGGACAATGTCGCCTGTGTCGCTCACTTCGTCTCATGTCACGCTACACGATCGTCAGCAGGCTCCTCGTCCAGTGTCACCCGCGTCCTCATATTCCTCCATCGATGAAGACACGCAGATGATGATGTCTCAGTCCATTGTGGCTCTTCCACCACGTACTCAGTTTCGGGCTTCCCCGTCTAGCTCAGTTCTCAGTAGCATGTATCAGAGCGCGGTCTCTACAACGGGCTGTGGCTCTTCAGCCATCCCACCAGCTCTCGAGCCCCTCGGCAACCTTGATACGGGAGATATGGCTCAGCCACACTCGTTCGATCACACCACCCATGTACCTCACTGGGCCACAGAAGATCTTGTTTTTTCTGTCGGTGCAGATCCTATTGTGATTCGACTACAAACGCCGCCCAGCTACACAAAGCATGACGTAGCGCACGCTCCGACCCCTGAGATAGTTTCGCCTCCCACGGAGAACATCACGGTCAAGGAGGACGAAACCTTATGTTTCAGGCGTCAGTGTTGGCGTCATGTCCTGTGCTCTTCGCGCTTGTCACGTTCGCATGCTATTGGAAATGCTCAATTCACTGCGGATCCAAGGATGCTGATACTACTCCTCAACATCCTGGGGTTGCATCAAGCTCACCAATTCTCCCGTGCGGCTTGCACGCAAGTCTAAACATCCGCGGAATTGTGACCCTTTTGATCTCTGAGGCCCTAGATCAAGAAGTTCCTTCGCTGGAATGCATTTTTTCAGTCTCCACTTGCCCCTCCAAGATTGCCCTCGACATACTTACGCGTATTGTTGGAGAATGTTACAGGCTCTCTTGATTTATCTGGGGCTCCTGGAAATCAGACTGATGCAGCACACATTTCTTCCGATAACATCCAACATATTCCTCTCAAATCTCTCCGTCTTCATGTACCACTCTTCCAGGAATGTCGATAAGGACGCGGCGCAAGTTTCGCTACCCCTCCTGATTACAGATCATCATCTGCATAATCAATATATCGTCAGTCATTGTCGTCCATTTTTCCCCCATTCCGGCACAGCCGCTTTCTGAAGTAACACTGCCGACTTTTGAGGTGGTGGATTGGACTGCTGTGAAACTTGCAGGAGGCTCTTCAAAGCTATCGACCTGGAGAGTGAAGTCATCCACAGGCAAGGATAGGCTAGTACACAGTCCACCGTCGAAACCTTCTGCACTTCCGACTTCTCCAAAACCACCCACAGCAGCTCTGTCGAGGGAAGAAGAGCTCGAGGAGTTGTCTCTTTCCAGTGCTATTACCTTCACCGCCCGTGTATTCCCTGCGACCACCCGCTCAGGGGATTTGACCGACATCCTGGTTCGGATTGCACCATTGCACGTGTTCTTCGACGTCGACATCATTCTTGAGGGCGGCGGTATGCTCAAGTTTCTTGACGAGGTCCTAGCAGTTGAAGAATCTCCTGCTCGGGACGTTTCCGACGCATCTCAAGGGCCTAGTTCACTGGACGACACTGAAGAGGAGGATTTAGGCAGCGATGATGAACTCAATATTCCATTCATGACACCAAAGCAACTCGAACGCGAGAGGGAGAGAAGACGCTTGGAAAGACTTGTCCTCGAGGATTTGGACCTAGACATTGACTATCGGACCAGTGCACCATCGAGACAGAGACCCTACAGCAAGCGAGCTACAAACCTCAAACTCAAGGTAGATGAGAGTGTAATATGCAGTTGTGGGGATATATCTGACTTATTATGCTATTCAATTGTAGTCCAAGTCCAAGCAGACGTCACATCCGAAGACGAAGATCACCATTATCCTACCTGCCCTCCGTGCTGAGGTTCGATGCAAATCACCATCCCTTCAGCCATCCCGATCAGGAGGCATTATACTGGATCTCCATGACGTACAGATATCTAACAAACCCCTTGACCAGGACGCACCGACTATCAGATTCGGGGATGGTGGTGAATCCAGGAATCTCAGCGTCAAAACACCGTCAGGGCAACTCTGGAGTGGCCAGATCAGGGGAATTGTTTTATCGTATGCGCCCGTGGGAGGTTCAAAAGCTCATGCCTTCATATCGCTTGGTTCTTTACCAGGAACGGATGACATTCACCCTGGATCAGCTTCATTGCTGTTGTCGGAACAGGCGCCAGACTCACTTCCCATTCGTTTTCAATTGACGCAGCTGGCTCCTTCAAAGTCTGCTGTTTCTTCCTCGACACAGAGGACTTCCATCATCATCAATGTCCCATTGGTCAACGTCGTCCTTGAAAAGGCAATCTTCGATGGATTGCAAATTTGGGCTGACAGTGTCACACAAGCAATCACCACTGCCACGGAGGAAACAGAGACTGAAGTCGCTCAGAGCCGCAACCCGAGCCTGATTGGCAGTAGGTTTTTCGCTAAGTCGAGGCGCGTTGGGAGTCGCGGTAGTGACGAGAGCAGCTTCGGCACTATAGCGTCAACACCGAAACAAAGCGAGACGGCTGTGAAAGTGATCATTGCCGAAGGTAGAGTCGATTCTGACTCCAGTTATTACTAACGTTGACATCTTCAAAATGCAGCTCTGGTAAGGATACTGACGACCCGTTCCCAATCTCCCGTGTCCTCGATTCGCCCTTTCGACATATCCGCCTCAGACATTGATGTCCTTGTTGAACTGAAACCTGATGGCAAGGTTTGTGAACCTGTAGAGATGTATTTTCGAATTCTCACTTCCTTGCTTTTAATCAGGATGAGACTGTTATAACCTCAAGCTTGATGGATCTTCACGTCGGGGAGGTGTCGCCAAAGTGGGAACTCGTACCTCTTCTCGCGCTGACATTACCTCGCAGTCTGGTGCGTTATGCAAATTATTTGTCGTAGATGCATCCCTCACGAAAGTCTAGTCCTCTGTGCCAAGGCCAATGGTAAAGGCTCGCTTCACTTCCCTCGTTGTTCCCGAAACCGGCGCAAAAGAGACCAAGATACGGTTGGCTCTCTGGGGCTTCACTTGCTATATCTATCCTGATTTGCAGTGGATTTCGGACGTAGCTCGGTTTATGAAGGCTCCACCGGGGGTAAGTGTGCCCTCCTCAGAGTAGAATAGATCAATGATCTTTTTAAGGTCTTTGAATCTGTCGTCCCTTCCGATCGAACATCTCTTTCTTTCGCAATTGCAGACGTATCGATCAAAACGTATGCCCCTAGCCACCCCGGCTCTGCAGTCCTGTACATTGGCGAAGCCGAGCTAAACACTGATCTCGCTGGTAATTCCAGCGAGCTCAAGTTCAAGTTGCTAGTTCCTTCCTTGTCATTCTTATTGGTCGATTCCATGGCCGATGCCCCCAACGGTCCAGGTTCTGCCGAAATAAGCGGTGGATCCAGTCTCAACTTGTGGAAGGTGATTTCTCTTTCAGTTCAAAAGTAAAACAATGTGATGACGCTTGTTCACAGAATTTTGGGTTTGCATCGGTTGCAGATATAAGAGATTTGGACCTTGTGTTCAAGACTGACAACGCATACGTCCCTCCAAGCGTTGGCGTAAGTCATAGCATGCCGTATTAAATTTCGTCCCTCAGCCACATCTAGGTGCTTGTGAATCGAGTCAGCTTACGGGTGCACCTATGCGCGGACACTATAGCTGCGCTGGCAGGCTATATTGGTGACCTCACTTCCATATTCAAGTCCCCTTCACCTGCAGAGTACGTGGTTACTCTGCTAACTTTCAGTATTTGCAGTGTCATTTATAATCATTCCACAGACCAGCAATGTTTAGGAAGAAAGCTCCCGCGTCCCTTATTCATAGTCCACCTGAACAAGGCATGATGGGTGATTGCTCCTGTTGCAGAACATGCGAGGGTAACTAAGTTTTCTTTTCAGCATCTCTCGACGAGCAAGCTTTCAGGCGGATTCCTGATGTCGGTAATGCAGCCGATATGATCTACGATGACTTACCGAGGAATCTCGATTACCTGGACGAATCCTTTGGTTCAGCTGCTGGTCTCCGGGAGCTCCGGGACGATGACCTAGAAGACTTCGATGTGCAAGAGGACGGTCGAACGACACCAGTAGCTGGGGAAACGGGGGTCGTTTCCAAAGTAGGAGGAGAAACAATCCGCATCATGAAGCCTATCCGTCCTATCGAGCATTATTACGACACGATTCCTCCAGAAAACACGGGCGATCTTGCTAGGTAAGTTCTCACCTTTGACTTGTGTTCTTTGTAATCGAGTTATCGGGCAGTCTACGCGACACTATTCTCCGCGTGCGCATCCATGACTCTGACGTATCGCTTTTCCTACACGACGGTTATGATTGGCCCCGCACACGGAAAATTGTGGAGCAAGAAATCAAAGACATGCGCAAGAAGTTAGCCAAGATTAGGCAGCTAATTGCAACTGGCCAGACCCAAGACCCCAGCGTGGAAGAGACAAGCGCGATGTTGTTCAACTCAATTCACATCGGCCTTGATCAGGACTTTGATAGTCTTGATCCGACAGCTCTTGTCGCCGCCATTGATGATGAACTCAACGAGAACGCGGAAACAGAAAGCCACAGCTCTTGGCAAACCCTTCCTCCAGCATCACCCGGACAACAACAGCGAATGCCCTCCGCTCGCATTCATGGGCGAAGATTGACAAGGTCTAAAGGCCCAAGTATCGAAATCAAACTAATTGGCCTAGATGCTGAAGTCGATAATTATCGTCATCGTCCGAAAGATGCACTCATCTCCAGGACGCTCGTCGCAACAAAGGACGCCGAAATTTTGGATCACGTCAAAACATCCACCTGGAGAAAATTCTTGACCGAACTACGGTCGGACTCTCGAGGCAATATTCGTGAGACGGACTCCAGTATGGTTCGCGTCGAGCTCAAGACTGTCCGACCCTCTCCTTCCGATCCCTCCGAGGAAACACGTTTACGTGTGAGTACTTGTCGAGCTAAGGCGTACTGACAGGGCTGAGAAGATATCACCACAGGCCAAACTCCTACCGTTACGACTATATGTTGATCAGGATGCACTCGACTTTTTGAAGAAATTTTTTGCCTTCAAAGATCCCGATAGTCCGTCCGCACCTGCTGATACTCCTAGCGAGGAGACATATATTCGTGCGTTCCCGATTTGAACACTGAACGGATAATTATATCAATCTTTGTCCGCAGAGCACGCCGAGGTCTTCCCAATTGATCTCAAGCTTGATTACAAACCTCGCCGCGTGGATTACAGGGCTCTGCGAGAGGGAAAAACGATCGAGCTCATGAACTTTTTCCATTTTGACGGTGCGGAGATGACTTTGAGACATCTGACTTTGCATGGGGTACGCGCTACTCTGGCACGCTTTTTCATAAATTCATTGGCCTTCACAGATCACGGGTTGGCCTCGGTTTTTTGATACATTGAACGACCTCTGGACACCAGATGTCAAGGCAACCCAACTTGTGGATGTCATTTCTGGTGTAGCACCCATTCGTTCTATGGTCAATGTTGGCTCTGGAGTAGCAGACCTTGTTTTGCTACCTATTGCACAGTACAAGAAGGACGGACGCATCGTCCGTGGTGTTCAGAAGGGTACCAAAGCATTCGTACAGTCAACTGCAATGGAGGCGATCAAGCTGGGAGCTCGGCTGGCAACCGGCACTCAAGTCATTCTGGAGCAAGCTGAAAGCGTGCTCGGAGGCCAGTTCAAGGATTCCATTACAGCCGAAACGTTCCACATACCGTATGACGACTCTGGGGACGGACAGGATGAAGAATTGATCAGCAGATATGCGGCCCAGCCCGCTGACGTTACAGAGGGAGTTCAATCAGCCTATCGCAGCTTGCAAAGAAACTTGCATTCTGCTGCCCAAACAATACTTGCTGTTCCTATGGAAGTGTATGAGAAGTCCGGAAACGAAGTGAGTGGTATCTATAATATTTGCTCGATGCCAAGCTGACATAGAGTAAGGGTGCGGTCCGGGCTGTGGTGCGAGCTGTCCCAATTGCAGTATTGAAGCCCATGATTGGCGCTTCCGAAGCAGTCAGCAAAACTTTGATGGGACTTCATAATACCCTGGATCCCAACGTTCGCCATGAGAATGCGGCTAAGTACAAACATCGCTAACATTCTGTTCACTCACTGTAATATACTATCATGGTTGTATTAGGACTTGTATCTCATGGTGTACTATCTCCCATCATTAGTCTGTATGCGCAGCTCGTTAATCACACTTTCATCCACTGTTCTTCTGCCTCCAATGGAGTGCTATTTCTACACAATGAAAGCACGAATAACCGCTGGCTCGCGTCCACCACGTCATGCTATGTAACTGCTGCTGCGGTGTTGACCTGTCCCGTTCCGCATCTGTCTTTCGCACATGTGGATAATTAGTATTGAATAATTCCCTGCGTATGTCATGCTCGACGTTTGTCTGGTCCAATATCGAACGTCAACTGCACCACAGTTGGCATGTCTAGCCCTGTGCAGGGGAGGTCCGACTCGCGCGGGTCCTCCGTACGCTAAGTATCCGAGCGGGATCCACGAGGCTTCAGATCAGAGCAACACTTTTTCTGCTACCCTTCTGTCCTTCGCGAAATCGACATATGACCTGCACTTAGAAAAAGACCTGGCGAGCAACGCGCGTGTTCCCATTACCACTCGGAATCAACTAACTTTGATTACGCGAACATAGCAAGTATACATACATTTTGAAGCTTACACGGGATTGCTTGTAAAAATGAGGCTACTGTATTCCTCTACATCGCTTGCTTCATACTGACCGATCACTCCGATAATCCCATCTGGCCGCTTGCCAAGGGATACCCTCACACAGCGAGAAGGACATCAGCCTTGACAAGCGCTCGAGATACTATCCTGATACCTGGACATTTGCCTCTAGACAAAATTGAAAACACAGAAGGAAATGTCCAGGTATCCTCAAGAGATCGGAGCTGCGAGCTAATTTCTCCTTAAGAATGGAACGAGTAACTAACTCCACTTCTGGCGAGTTTATTTTTGTTTAACAGAAGCTCAACTGGCCAGGAATGGAGTTGCCTGTCGAATTGAGAATAGACCCAGACAGCCGCCAGCTCATATGTTTGACGCGAGCGGCGAAGATTCAGAAGGAGGAGATCGGGATCATATTCCTTTCAGCAGTAAGTCAGTCGTGGATGGGAATAAATACTATTGTTCACCACGAACCTAGCGTTGAACGTGCGATTTTACAACAACAGCTGGGAAAGGGCCCAGGGGGGAAAGGTAATGAGCGTACCGGTACACCGCTAGGGGCCACTATGAAGGAACTCATGGCGAAAACGCTCTGACACTCCCCCACAGTATTTAAGATCTAGAGGTTGGATCTTATATACTTTGGGTGAGTGTTAGGCGAAAACTCAGACGATGCTGTAAGTTTGCCACGATACACTCAGCAAGAACTCAACGAGTTCGAAGGGATTGAGATGAAAGAGTCAGATTCGTTAGAGTAGACGATTTTGCAATCGAGTCGTTCGGAATCGCGTCGTTCTGAATTCTTGGGATCAAAACGGACTGAATTGAGGACTATTAGAGAGGGTACATGCCATCTATATACTGCTCGAGTAGCTCAGAGGATAAGGTACAGACTCGAAGACGAAGGGAAACGCCGAAGACAAAAGAATAAGCGACGACGATGAGAAATTCGTACTCGTGCCTAGACTTCAAGTTATGTGAAATGATATGAGAGAACAAAGGATGGATGTATCCACGTACTTCGGCTTGCGCTTCCATCAGAAGTCGTGCACGTCGATATGATCACCATTTGTTTTGTGCACTTACTGCTAGTACCGATTCTCCGAACGTTCACATGTTGCTTGGGTCCTTTTGTTACGTAACTGGTGCCCTGGCGACGTCGTGGCTTTTGTCCAAAAGACAACCTCCCTGCTGGATTTCTGTGATAAGATCAAACGTAGCCAGGTACTATCGTGTGGAAGGTGCCGTGCTCGGAAGGAACCGACGTCTGACTGACTTTATCTGAGCGACAACACTCTTTTCTTTCTGCTTTGTCTTTCCTTCTCTCGTGCATTCCGGAAAGTGAAAACCGTGTAGAATCGAGCCAGCACAGTCCTGGCTCGAATCTACACAGTCTCATAACTGTTTGACATATTTTTACCCTGTTTGCATCGCGTCTCGATTATAATCAGATGCCCCTGCATGCATGCGTACCCGTCGTTATATCCAGCTACCTATCTCAATATATGTCATAGTCATTCAACAGCCCGCCTGTACACTCGGTCCCAGCTCAACCACTGTTGCTTGACCTCAATGTTTTTGCGTGATTCCACCATCTCTACTGCGTGCTTTCGCCCAAAGGGGCTTGTATGAATTAGTGAAGGTATACAATGTGTTATGCATGATAAGACGACAAATACAGATCAGTCAACATCCATGCCCATCGAGCGCCCTTCCCCTTTCATGAGTGCACTTCTGCTTTTCGTTGGCACTTTTATTTTCTCCAGTACTTCAATGGTTTCCTCCATTGCAGTTGGCTCAAGCAGCTTGACGGACACCGACTTCGCGGCCAACTTCTTTGTCCTGTGTGCACGTTGTTTCTCGCGAGCAACCGACATTCTGTGACAATGGAAGTCAGTCCGGAACACAAATACTCGCGCACTAAAAGTAAGAACCTTTGCTTCCAGAACGCGTGCTCTCTCCGCTGTTTAATCTGCCCGATGCGTTTCATGGCATTGATGGTCGTATGTATCAACTCGCGATCGTAGCGGACTGGAACATTTCTACGTTTCTCGAAGTCAATCGTAGAGTCCTGGTTAAGAATAGTGAGCAGAATTTCCTTCAGATTGAGAAAATAAACATACAATCGTCATTTCCTTCCCTGCTGCTTTACGGAAAGCCTTCGTCCATCTTACTTTGCGAGGATTTCGCTTCATTCTAAGAAGACATCAAAGACGTATCAAAAGAGATGGTTAAAAAGTCCCTTACTTGAAGTTTTTGTGACATCTGAAGGTTTTGTTCAATATGTGGACAATTCTCTATCATGGGACTTACTTTGAAGTGCAAAACCGGAATACCTTCGAATCATTGCGGACGAAGGCGCTTCCTGAGCATGCTGTGAGATGTTGTATTGACAAACCAGAGTTTCCACTGCTCACCGTGTCCAGGATACACGTTCGTTGAGCAAAAATAACATTTCTCGATACGCATATCTGCTAGCTGCTACACCTGGGGCGAAAGTGCAGAACGTGCAAAAGAAAGGTTAGGCGTGGGAAAAACACCATCGCCGAGATTCCAAAAACTCACACTGCAAGACCCTGCAGCGTCAATTTGCCCCTAGCTACGCTCTTTGCTCGTCGCTGATGCATATCTTATCCAAAGGAGAACTTGCGGTATTCTCAAGGCCAACTCTGGCTAGTATATTAAGTGCCCAATAAGCACAGGCTGAACATGATGATGCCCATTCTATCATTGCTTCAACTTCTCGACCATCTCTGGCACTACCTCAAAAAGGTCTGCTACTAACCCCACATCCGCCACTTGGAAGATGGGTGCGTCTGGATCCTAAAGACGAATTAAAAGGGGATTGGAGTGTTGTGCGGATGCACTTACCTTATTTACTGCCACAATAAGTTTGGAATCCTTCATTCCGGCAAGGTGCTGGATAGCACCAGAAATGCCTAATGCCATGTACAGTTCTGGAGCCACCACTTTTCCTGTTTGTCCGACTTGCAGGGAGTTATCTGCATACCCTGCATCTACAGCAGCACGCGATGCTCCAACCGCAGCACCAAGTGCATCAGCAAGGGGATACAGAGTCGACTGGAAAGTCTCGGCATTCTTCAGAGCTCGACCCCCAGAAACAACGCGGCTGGCAACACCCAAGTCAGGCCGATCGGATTTCGTCAGAGATGTACTAATATGTTCCGTGGGTGCATCAGACACCTCAACAGGATCGAGAGCTTTGACACTACTCTCTGCTGCATCTTCTACTCCAGCAGCCGCAAATGCGGTAGACCGGACAGTGAAGAACTTGATGGGGATGGAAGAGGATGCACGAACTGTAGAAATGGCGTTGCCAGCATAGATAGGACGGGTGAAGGTAGTGTTTCCCGATGCTGCGTCGTGTTCGAGGGATGTAATGTCAGATACGGCCGGAACATCCAGTTTTGCTGCAACTCGAGGTAGAATAGATTTGGCAGAGCTGGAGTGAGCGGAAACGACATGCGTGAAGGGTGAGTTCTTTGATAAAAGGCTTTTCCAAGAGTGGGGATACTGTCTCAGGTAACAGCGTGCTGTACTGTGGGGATGCGCAATGCAGCAGTGTGGTCAAACCGTTTAGTCTAGAAGGGATCAGCGATTTGAATCCGAGAAAGTTTAAAGGCATGCCTCTTAGCCTTCTCCACAACAGATGGCACCTCCTCGGGGCTGCCCACGACAAGGCCAGTGACCTGACCACCCAACTGAGATGCTGCCGTCAAAGCAGAAAGTGACGCAGAGTCGAGGTCACCCTGGCGATGTTCCAAAAAGACCAGAGCATGGGGCGAAACAGCTGTGGCATAGCTACGAGCGAGCACTCGGTTTAGCAGTGAAATCCGTGCTTTTAACATGTTGAGCTGAGGCCTTGCCGCTGAAAGAGGTTATGTAACGAAATAGTTTATGCTGAGTTTGTACTTATACCACTTGGTTCTCAGCCATTTACTCACACTGAGGTCAGTCGACTTGCAAGATAACCATCCAATCACTTCTTGGTATCTTTTATCACAGACACAATCTACGATTCTATAAGAGATGGACTCGGCTATGCACATGTTTCTAGCAGGTTACCAGCATGTTGCGTTTCCCGACCTTTCCGACAGCCGTATTCATGATCACCCTGCCACCTACGTCAAGTCAACATCTCTTGACTTGGTACCTTTCCAGGAGCGCGGTATGGATCTACCAGGATCTGCTACCCTACTGCTTGCCTCGTTTTGTAACATATTGGGCTTGTACTGTGCATCCTCAGACATCATGATCGGGGTTGTATCAGCAGACAGAATTCTCCACGGTCGTTTCTGTTGGGATGCCGAAACGGTTTGGGGCGATCTAGTGGATGAGACTCGTCGTTCACTGGACAGAACCGCGGCGGGCCCGAATTTTACCGAATCTGAGTTGAAGAGTGAGCTCGGCCTGAAAGAGGATCAGTCACCGTTTATTGCCCTCTTCGTTCTTGATGGACCACAGAATGTACACATTCCCGATGACCTTCTTAGATCTCCTTTACTTTTGTTCGATCCTTCGGCAGCTTTGCTGTCTTTCCGGACATCATCGCGCCTTGTACAGCCTGCCGTAACCGATCAGTTACTTTCTCAGATAGTGGTCCTATCGGTGCACGCAGCTCAAAATCTCACTTCAAAAATCTCATCGCCCCCTTCTTATCCAGCTGACTTTACGTCTGCCGTCCAGTGCCTTTCCGCAGATGCTCGTGCTTCCGTTTATGAACATATCCGTCCTGTTGTCATTGCCACAAACTTTATCCTCCCTTACGTCCAAGCGGATCCCAACGCCCCAGCAGTGTTTTGGTACCAGACTTTAGCAGCGGGACCTATAGACAAACTCGTCCCCGAAACATTGTCTTATAGGCGAACTCCATATCCGAGCCAACAAACTGGCTCGATACCTGATATCTCAGCAGTTGCAAGCCTGAGGACAGGGTTGCTGTGTGCATGGATCGCAACCCGCTGTTTCACATAGTACTGTTTGGAGTTTTGCGTGCTGGGGGTTGTTATGTTCCGGTTTGTACCAATATATCATTATTCTGGTATGTGCTGATTTAATGCAAGATCGATCCCGAGCTTCCGGACGAACGGAAGTCATATATCGCAAAGGACTCGGGCGCTAGATTTGTCGTTTTGGAGTCTCATAGGCACTCTCCTGAGATATTTGGGGACATTGTCCCTCGATCTTGACGATGATCGTATCTCGCGAGACATACAGGCAACGAATACAGCCGATCTAGATGTCGCACTTCCAAGCAATCTGGCATATATGCTCTACACGTCTGGTGAACAACATTAAATTACTCACTCGTATTCAGTGAATCTGACAAGAAATATAGGCACCACTGGCACCCCAAAAGGCTGTCTTCTCACCCATGAAGGTCTCGCTGAAGCGATACTGGCGCTTAGCTCCTTCTCTGCCGCTGTCCAGATGGATAATATTCGAGATGGAAGGTATCTCGGCATTGCCTGTAGGAATAGCCTTTCCCCCTCAGTTTATGCTCCTAACTTGGGCTCTGAACTATAGCTGTTGCGTTCGACGTACATATCGCGGAGATCCTTGTATCCCTCTCTTTGGGCATGGTAATTGTTTCTGCGCCACGCGGCATACTGTTGGAGAATCTGCCTTATTATATCAGTCTTTTGGGCGTAACACATGTTGGCATCGTGCCCAGTCTGATTGATGCGACCATGGGTACTGTTCAACAGGACGAGGCGATGGGCGGAATGAAACTGCGATTTATCGCCAGTGGCGGAGAGAAAATCAGTGACTCAGTGAGGGCCTTCATGTTAATGCCCAACGGGTCCTGAAATGTGAATTATAGATTCTAGATAAGTGGGCGGATCATCCCAAAGTCAGGCTTGCAAATTTCTACGGGTAACTAGCTAATTCCTTCTTACTGTCGATCTCTTTCTTACCACCTCCCCCAGGCCCAGCGAGGTGACCATAGGATGTTGTGCTCGATTCGTGGATGGCAACACACCCAAAGGCAATGTTGGACGAGCCTTCGCCAATGTTGCATCTTATGTCGTTGATCAGGACCTCAATGTCTTGCCGCGGGGAGCCGTCGGAGAGCTAATTGTCGGTGGTCCTCTTGTCGGGCGCGGCTACCACGAACGTGCGGATCTGACGGCTAAAGCATTTATCGAATGGCCTCAGAAAGGTTCTTGGGCATATCGCACGGGGGATCTAGCGCGAATGATGCCCGACGGATCATTGGAAATAATTGGCAGAATCGACACTCAGATCAAGCTACGCGGCGTGCGCATCGAAGCGGAAGGGGTATCTGCTGTGCTTCAGCGAGCTGCTCGATCCTGCCTCCAGCTCAACCTTGATGTTGGGACTATTCTTGGGATACATCCAGAAATTGGAGGTGGCAGCTCACCGCAGCTCGTCTCTTTCATTTCCTGGGATACAGGGGTATCGATTGCTACGAGACGGGGCAGTTTGAGGCCAGGACTAGCGAAGCCAAGGAGGGACCTCTCGCGCATTTTGCGTGATGCTTGTGAGAAGGAACTTGCCAGTTACATGCGCCCTGCCCATATAATTGCTCTCGGTTGGCTTCCGCTTAATGCAAACGGCAAAGCGGATACCAAGGTCTTGACCTCCATCTTTTCAGAACTGGACTTTAACGATTTGATTGGACTAGCTGAAGATCCTACTAGCCACGTTGACAGCTCAGACGGCTATAGCCCTGATTTTGACCTCGAGGAACGGATACTAGAGCTCTTGAGAGAAAGCTTTGCGATTGCGAGCCTCAGCGGGCCTGTTGGTGTGCACACTAGTTTATTCGCGCTTGGAATAGACTCCTTGTCACTTGCGCGGCTTGCATCCACACTCAGGAGGA
This sequence comes from Suillus lakei, assembly GCA_016628065.1. Lineage (NCBI taxonomy): Eukaryota > Fungi > Basidiomycota > Agaricomycetes > Boletales > Suillaceae > Suillus > Suillus lakei. The sequence continues at coordinate 893,924 of JABBWA010000004.1, forward strand.
CCTTTAGTATCGATATAACTGTCGCAGAAATTATGCAATCTCCTACTGTCCGGGCTCTGTCTACTCGATTGGGAGGTCTCGTCGTTTCGCGACCAGAAGGAGGTGTACCGGAGGTCGATAACTTCTCGTCATTATGGATGCCAGAGATTCAGAAGAAAATGCCGCATCTCCACATAGATCGTGTTCTTCCCTCTTACCCTATCCAAGAGGGTGTTCTGTATCGTTCTGAGAGCTCGCCAACGATGTGTGTGCAGCATGTTGTGATGCGTGTTCCAGATGGTATCTCTATACTGCAATTGCGTAGCGCCTGGGAGAAAGCAGTGGCAGATATTGACATTCTAAGGTTTGAACATTACCTTGTCTCCAAATCTTTCTCATGGTATCATGATAGGACTGTATTTTTCTTTGGCAAGACCTTGGTCCAGGTGATTTTGTCGCGTGCAGCCTGTCATCTATATTGGAAGGAGTCTTCCATTACGGCGAGCGACGATGAAACATTTCCCAACTATTTCTTTGTTGAAGAAGCCTCCAGAGCTGCCGTGGAGATCAACGCCCTTATCACTTCTGTACCGCCCGTTCGTCTTCGGGTCTACCACGGACCTTGCGGTACTTACATTGTGCTATCCATTCATCATGCTTTGTTCGACGCTATTTCTCTGTCTCACATGTTGAAGTACGTCGAGGACGCATATCTTGGTAGGCCGCTTCAGAAACTAACTCCTCCCGACCAACTATTGGAGCACGTGGCGTTTCAGGACCTATCCCCTGCTCGAGAGCATTGGACGTCGACTCTTCGCAATTTCAACTGGTCTTACCGCGATTTGATGGATGTGACCCAATCAGCTTCTCCTAAACGGATTTCCATAATCCTTGATACCCCGCTTTCGTACTTTCAACAAATGCTTGCCCATTGCCAAGTAACATTACAGGCCGTGTTGACTTGCACATTCGCTTCTGTGCTTGCAAACCATTTGTGCCAGTCTGACGACTTAATCTTTGGGGTGAGCCTTACTATGTTTGAGCTGAGCATCACTAACCGTGCAGCTCAGATCATCAGATCAGGGAGGTTAGCTCCTGTCGAGGGTATGGGTGACGCCCTCATCCCTCTGCTATCTCTTGTCCCTATGCGCGTCAACCTCAAGAACCCCGATTGTCTTCGTAAAGTCCAGGATGACATCATTGCCGCTATTCCATTCGAAAATGTTCCTCTTGGGCAGGTGCAAAAATGGGTTAGACCAGGTGCTGGTCTATTTGACATTCTTTTCTCGGTCACACACAAAGACCGGACTGCGTATGAGCTTTTTGATGTCGTGCGGAGTGAATTGCCACAGCCTGACGTGAGTCTTCTGCCTCATATTTGGTCATGCTTGGCCTTAACTAGCCTCATTCAGTTCTTCCTATCCGTGGAGATCGTGATGGACGCCCCAACGGATCAGCTCGTTCTTCAGGCAGCCTTCTATGACGACGGATCGCAAGTTGCCAATATCGAATCGATGCTTCTTCAATTCGAGTCCGAGGCTCGCAGTGTCGTAACTTCCAGAGTACCCTGTGTCATTGTTTCACATAAGTCGCTAGTTAATCGAGTGGTATCCACACCACCGGTCGATACCGCTGAGGGCACAGATCTGAACGGGGAAAGGGACTGTCAGTGTAGCTCTACACCCTGTGAGGGAGATCGTAGCTCAGTTTTTGGGCGTTGATCCCCAACTGCTATGGTCGAGAACGTCATTTATCGCTCTGGGTCTCGATTCCATTAGGTCGGTGGGGCTTTCACGAGCACTTAAAGAAGAAGGATACCACGTAACTGCATTCAGAACTTATGAAGTCCGCATGTCTGGCTGGACTAGAGTCCTTACCGACGCTATTTCAAGATGCTGACCGTGCGCAGTTGGAACTAGAAGCTCTGGATCTACTTCAGGAAGAATGTCACATACTAGAGTCCCATTTTGACGTCGCCACCTGTCGGTTCTCTGATCGCGATGAAGCCAGGGTATTTCCAACGACCGCTTTGCAGGCAGGGATGTTATCACAGGTAACAAACAACTCTTCTTCTTGGAGTGCAGCTTATGCATTTCTTGCTCAGACGGTTGTCTCCTCGGGCTTACTTTATAATCATGTATTCATGTTCAAGCTGGAATCTTCCGTGGAGCATGCCCGTCTTCGTCAAGCCTGTCAATCTATTGTCACAAGCTTTGACATCTTGAGGACAACGTTCCATTACATCGTCGACCTGGGGAAATGGGCGCAAGTTTCGCATTCTGATGCGCCCATGATTTGGATCGAGGTCCTCCTGCATCAGGGAGAATCTCTAGATGCGATGATAAAAACTGTCACCGGATCAACGAGCGTATCAGAGCAGGGAACGTTCACGCCACCGTTGGCTTTTTGTTTGGTCGAACAGGAGGAAGACTCTGGGATCAAGAACTATAACCTTGCGATTGCCATGCATCATGCCATTTATGATGGTGTTTCCATCGGAGCGCTACTCGAAGAGCTGGAGCGAGCGTATCGAGCCCATTCCCCCGCGAAACTGCCTCAATTCTATGACGTACTTCCCCTGATACTGCGAGAAGAACATCAAAGTATTCCCTTTTGGGTCCAATATCTTCAAGACTTTCATCCTGTTCCATTACTTCGCGTGGAGTCTACCCAGCCTTCGTCGGTCATCTGTTCTCGTCGATTGAGGCTAGACCACCATGTTCTGAAGACGGCTGCCAGTGATGCGGGTGTCACTCTTCAGTGTTTGGGGCAGGCAGCTTGGTCAAAGCTTGTCTCATCGAAAGTATCTTCCTATGATATTATGTTCGGACACGTTGTCTCCGGACGCTCTTTTCCAGGCTACGAAGACGTTATTGGACCCATGCTGGTACGTATTTTGACCAAGGGGGAGGTTTACACTGACCATGCACGGTGTAGAACACTATACCATGCCGTGTTCGTATCGGCGAAACTACGACAAATGGGGATTTATTGCGTTCTATCCATGCAAATAACCTAGCCGCATTAGAGTGGCAACATGTCTCGCTTCGTGACATACAATCCGAGGCAGGGCTCTTTGGTTTATGGGATAGTATATTCATCTTTCAACCTAGAAAGTCCACCTATTCAAGCCCTTTGTGGAATTTGCTCAATCCAGACGAGTTTCAAGCTAACGTTCAGGTACGTACTTTGCACCCTCTGTATACTTTTATTGATAGACAGCTTTAGTATCCATTGAACTGCGAGTTTCACGAAACGGATAATGGCTTTTCTGTGACGCTGGCCTGCCTGTCAAATATCATGGATCTGGAATCTTTGGATCGTGAAATATCACAGCTTGAAGCCTTTCTCGCTACTGTTATCTCCCAACCGGATGCGAAGGCCATCGCAGATGTTCCCTTTAATGGCAGAAAGCTGTTCCTCTCTAGCGATGCGCTGACCGCCGGCATCGCGTCCCGTAGAGCAACCGACCATTTACCTCCTGCGTTGGTCAATGTCCTAACTTCGGTCATCAAATGCTCTGTCGACAGGCTGGACCCGGACAGACCAGTTGCAGCCATTGGGATTGACTCGATCACAGCGATCCAGCTCAGTGCAAAATGCAGGGAAGTAGGAATCGCATTGACCATTGCGGATATTGTCGCTTGCCGTACAATCGGTGATTTGGCTACAAAGGTGGTTGAAGTGGAAAGACGGCCAAGCGCCCGTCCACCACCTCTGGATTTTTTAGTTCCTGAGATCGATTATCAAGCTGTCGCCGACAAATTGCCATCCCACCTGCGCGGAGACCTCACCATTACTCGGGCAGCCCCTGGCATGAAATGGCTTATTTGCGCTTGGCAAAGAAGTCATCATGCGCGATTTCAACACGTGTTTGCCTATAGAATGTCCCAGAAAATCGACCCAGAACAACTGCGCAGCTCTTGGACAGAGTTCATTGCTCGACATCCCATTCTCAGGTCGACGTTCGTCTCCACAAAGTCTCATTCGGACGTCCAAATAGCGACCTTCAGTACCGACAAAATGGGAAGCTCATTTGTCGTCGAGCCATTCGATGATTTACCCGACAGCACGGATAACCTGAAGGCGCGGATGAACGCGATCATCTCTTGCCCACCTCCAATTGATGGACCTCAGACCTGCGGACTACTTTTGAATAGCTCGCGCAATCAATATCTACTAATCAGAATGCATCATTTTCAATACGATGCCTGGAGTCTTGCGCTTTTGATCGAGGACCTCTCTCGCATTTACCTTGGACAACCGTCGTCGGTCACGTCAAATTATGAAACATTCATCTCAACGTTTGCACCGACGCCAGAAAATCTCCAGAAACAGGAAGAATATTGGCGGTCTATCTTCTCACCATCTTTCCGGCCGCTATACTTTCCTCAGCTCAGACCTCTCGCAGTTCAGGATGAGGCTGTCTCTCGAACTGTCGCTTTCGCGAAGGATGCGGTGCATGGGGTATCTACTCTTGAACAGCGCGCTCAGGTGCATGGCGTGTCGCTACAGAGCGTTTTGCTGGCATGTTGGGCATACATCCAGTCTTCCTATATTTCGTCTGAACAAGTGACATTTGGATTATGGCACGCAGGTCGAACAGGAGACATCAAAGATATTGACAGATTGGCGTTCCCATGCATGAACGTGCTGCCAATGCATACTCGTCTTCGAAGTAACAGCATCATAGACATTGCTCGTAGCATTCAAGAAGATCTCCGGTTGCGCACTCCTGTTGTCCAGCAGACTGATCTTCAGATGATAGACCAGTGGATAGGAGGCACGGGTGCACCATTGTGCAATGTGTTTGTCAACTTGATTAGGTTTCCATCAGACGACAAGGTGGCAGAACTGTTCGAATCGGTAGATGTCAGTAAGGTCCTGAACGAGATTGCTTGGGATCTCACTCTCATATACAGATCACCTACACGATACCGGAAGACGTCCCAGAACCCGATCCAAAAACCGTTGATTGGATCCCTATGTCAAATCTTATACAGGTCAGATTAATGACATACATTTCGCCTGGAGACCACGCTGAATTGCAGTTTAGGACGATGTTTTGGTTGAAATCATTGTACAGCCTTTGGAGGATACAATAACGATGTCGATCGAGAGTGCCCCAGCTATCATGGATATGCAACTCGCCCGGAAAGTTATTGACTACTGGTCAGATATAGTTGGAGGTCGTTGGGAGAGTGCTCCTGTCGACATTAGGACTATATCTATGTAATGGAGCAGTACTCAAGTACTCACAGTCTAGATGGGATGACTTCTGCGGGCAGCGTCCAAGCATTCTTGCTCTAAGCCGCCGTACCAGATAACCTCGATACCGGCATCTTTCATCTTTAGTGCACCCTCACATTTGACGAAGTCATCTGGCTCTCGTACACCTATGATGCAACGTCTGATCCTGGCGCGAATGAGGGCGTCAGCGCAGGCAGGCAGGCCCGATGTCCTGACTGAGCATGGTTCAAGTGTGGTATAAGCGTCTACGAGGCGGAGAAGGTCTTCTATGACAGGCACTGCTTCCCATGGCCATGGAGAAACGAGAGATTGCAGCTGGGGGGAAGAGAGACTTTCAACCTTGGCCAAAGCATTTGCCTCGGCATGAGTGTTCCCTGTCAATTCCCTCGAGAAACCCTTCGACAACACAATTGGTTCCGAGTCTGGCAAACGCGCCACAAGGACGCATCCTACACAGAATGCTGTTGGTACAGGTTCGCAGAACGCAGCTTGCTCTAATGCCTGACGCAAGAATGGATCATGCTCGTGCTCTTCTGAAGTTTGTAGTTTAGACGTTAGCGTCATGTGTGATAGGTGGTTAATAAGTGCTGCCGAGTTACTGTGGAAGATTTGCATGTCAGCTTCATTACTAGTAACCCTTCTACGTAACTTACTTACTCCTGGATGCTCGAAACAGGTCTGGGGACCTAGTAACGCTGATTTACAACCCAAGCCCCAGTGAGTACCTGCCACTGTAGGGCACTTGAGTTCTTTGTATTACGTAACATCATGTGGCGCGGCGAAGTCCGCGTAAATTCAGCACAGGCCACAACGTCTTGCTCATGAACCATCATGTCCTTGCCTTCAGCAGATCATGTTGACCGTGTCATCGAGGAAGATGAGGCAATGGCCTCTGTTCACGAGGAAGAAGGGGAAGGGGATGCCACTATGGCAGATCCCCAGGCCATCTCGGACGATAGCTCTGAGGAAGCGGAGGAAGATGAGGAAGAGGCGAGAAGAATCAGGGAAGGCTTCATCGTAGACGAAGATGAGGATGAGGAGGAAGACGACGAGGAGGCAAGGCAGCGGCGAAGGAAGCGGCGTAAGAGGAGACATCGGAGGCGCGGTAAGCATATGAATTGGGTTGGTATATTGAAAACGTTCTAAGTGTTTTCTCAGACGAGGAAGAAGCCTTGGAAGATGATGACCTTGAGCTGCTGGAGGAAAATACAGGCACCTCATTCAGGAATAGATTGACTCGTTTACGACGCGGGCCAGAAGGCGGTTCCCCACCCGCTCCATCGACTTCTAAACGCAAGCCTATTGTGGAATCGTCAGAAGATGACCTAGATGACGAGGACCTGCCGCAAGTCCAGGATATTCAGCGTATTTGGGATGATGAGCGCGCTGGAGGTGGACGTGATGATGAGGAAGATATGGACGATTTCATTGACTATGAAGATGAAGATGAGGGTGCTGGTGCCATGGATGAGCAGGAACGTGAGGAACGACGAAGAGAGAGGAAAAAACGAGAGAGGGAGAGACGGAAAGCTATTGGCTCTCGTCCTGAGCTGGCTGGTATCGACGACATGTAAGCCAAATACTGATACCTTTGGTTACATTATTGACATGGATATAAATCCAGGGCATGGGACGAAATACATGGTGTCTTTGGAGACGGTCATGACTATGATTGGGCCTTGTTGGGTGACGATGAAATGGATTTCGAGGAAGACCGTCTCAAGCCAGAGATGAGATATCAAGACGTACGTATACCTCACCAACTCCTCCCCATGGAATGTATTTACTCTCCTTCATTAGGTATTCGAACCATCAGAGATCCGGGCGCGTATGTTGACTGAGGATGATGATCTAATTCGGGCGCAAGATATACCAGAGCGCATGCAATTGGCAACTTCATCACTTTCCCAATCATCCACGCTATCCCTCCACCAGAATCTCACTGAAGCCGATTTGGACGATGCAGCGATGTGGGTTACCGTCCGGCTATCCCCTCGGAAAACAAGAGACTTCTTTAGTCCGGAAGGCCCGTACAACATGTATCGCGAGCCTTTGGTCATGGCCGTGACGTACGCACTTCGCTTTCTCTTCGTACAGGAGTTCGAGGTTCCATATATTTGGACTCACAAACGGGACTACATCTCGTATTTCAACCCTCAAGAAATGCGCACTCGAGTCCAACTCATCAGTCTCGCTGAACTCTGGCGCATATACGCACTTGGCCAGAAATACCGGTCTTTAGCTCAAAGGAGGAATGCCTTGGCCTTATCCTATGCACGCCTGAATGTCGAGGACGAGTATTTTGAGCAGACCATTAGGCCAAAAATCGACAGTGTGGAGGTTGTCACTGATGCGACCGAATGGTTGACTATGACGTATAAAGTCAAGAAGCAGGATGCCTTTGACTTCCAGTTCCACGACGACGAGGACCAAACGGAATCCAGAAAGCGGAAGGCTCCCAGTCGCATCTCTGCGTACGAGGTAGCCAAGAAGAGTATAGTTTCCAAACTCGCTGATGTATGCCAATCCCTTTCTGAGTCACATGCATACGTTCATGTTCTGCCGTATTACAGGGCTTCGGAATCAAACCTCATCAGGTGGTTTACAACTTCGTTGCGCAAGAGAACGCGCATTTCGTCGACGATCAGGAGCTGAATCCCATTGCGTTTGCGGAGCAGTTTACGGATCCGGATGCTACTGTAGCACAACCAGCTGAAGAGTTACTACGTCGTGCTCGGATGATTCTTGCAACAGAACTTGGCAAAGATCCTTTGTTGCGTCAAGCAATGCGAGATCTCTTCAAAACTGATGCTTTGATTTCTGTACTACCAACAGAGAGGGGGATGACTAAAATCGATGAGCACCATCCATACTTTGTGAGTACTGCCGTAACTTCGGGTCGAGCGCCCGTTCATCTTTTTCTTCACTAGAATTTCAAATACCTTCATCACAAGAGTATTACGCAGATGATGGACACGCTACAGTTTCTTCATATCCTTGCGGCAGAAGCTGAGCTTTTGGTCACGGTATCAACATTCCTTACCAACGAGGCAAAGTCGAAGTTCGAGCGTAGACTCAATGATGCCTTCGCATCCGACAGCTATAGTGATACTGCCCGAGCTTGGAATGAAGAGCGATCACGTGTCGTCCAAGAGGCCCTTGAGCAACATCTCATACCTGTGGGTGTTAAGTGGGCACGGGAGTGGCTTCGAGAGGAAGTAGAAGATACACTCGCGGCCCACTGCGGCAACGTTTTGAGAGAGGTGCTTTTTAACTACCATACTATTGATCTATCATTGACTCGTTCTCAGCGCATTGACGTGGCTCCGTATATCACTCCCGAAATGAAACCTGGCGACACTGCGTCTGTGCTTGCCGTGTCTTGGGGCAAGGGGGACCCTCAAAAGGATGCAATCACCCTAGTTTTCCTGGACGAGGCAGGGAGACTGCGCGAGCATATCAAAATTGACAATCTTGTTGATCGTGATTATCAGGACGAGTTCACAGATCTTTTGAAGCGGAGGCGTCCAGATGTCATCGTCGTGGGCGGCTTGAGCATGGCCACGACCAAGTTGTCATCAAAGGTTAGGTCACTTGTTAATGGAGAACCATCAAGTTCGGATCAAACAGCAAACGGTGCGGACGGTTGGGGATCTTCAGATGCCCCCAGGGAAGCAAATGAACAGGCGTTCAACATACCTGTGATGTACGTCCGTGACGAGGTTGCTCGTATGTACCAACACAGCAAACGAGCCGCGGAGGAATTCAGCGCACTGTCGCCTGTTGCCAAATATTGTGTTGGACTTGCTCGGTATACTCAAGTCCGTTGAACGAGTACTCTGCGCTTGGACACGACATTACTGCCATTACTTTTGAGGATGAAGATCAGCACCTGGTATGTAATTGTTGGAGTCTTCCGGACCGACGTTGACCCGTGCGTAGATCCCGAAGGAGAAGTTACTCTCAGCTCTGGAGCGAACTTTGGTTGATGTCACGAACAAAGTTGGAGTTGATATCAATCGCGCTGTCAATGACTCCTACTATCAGCATTTATTGCCTTTCGTTTGCGGACTCGGCCCACGAAAAGCCCAGGTCTTAGTCAAGAAGATTTCTGCCATGGTCAGTCCAAACCTTTTTATTTTTATTTATTTTAATTATCTTTATTTGGTCGTTGCTCACGTACCGTTAATAGGGGGGAAATCTGATTAATCGTGACCAATTCATCAAGTCATCATTGTTAACGACCAAAATTTTCCTTAATGCCGCTGGATTCCTGCGCATTTCGCGAGATCCTGAAGTCAAACTTTCCAAGAATCGCCATGCTGACGATGACGTGCAAGATCCCCTTGATGATACTCGTATCCACCCCGAGGATTATGAATTGGCCCGCAAAATGGCAACTGATGCCCTGGAGTTAGATGAAGAAGACATTCACGATGAACACCCTTCTCACGTCGTCTCAGTTATCATGCAGGACGCTGACAACGAAAAAAAGTTGAACGAGCTCAACCTTGACGAGTTTGCCGTCAGCATGTACGAGGCGAATGAAGACCGTAAACGTCACACACTGAATATCATTCGGGAGGAGCTGCTGAAACCGTTCTCCGAGCAGAGGGCTCCTTTCCCCTCTCTAGGGCCATGGGATGTTCTTACGATGCTCAGTGGAGAGACTCCTCGGACTCTGCGTATGGGTCTCATTGTCTCGATTATGGTGGTCCGCCTTGAGCAAACTCTTGTTAACATTCGTTTGGATTCCGGTATCGAGGGCGTCATCGACATCGGGTACCTTACCGAAGATGGCAACATAGCCCCCAAGGATGTCGTCAAGAAAGGACAAACTATACCGGGTGTCATCGTCGACGTCAAGCTGGATTTACCTGCAGACCAGTTCTTCGTTAAAGTGTCTGTTCGCAAGTCTGATCTCAATGCGGGAGATAGCCTTTTCCGATCTGTCAAACGAGATGACCACTGGAACCTTCCACAGTTTGAACGGGATCTGGAGATGCAGGCTCGTAAAAAACGCGCTGAGATTGACCGGACGAGGAGAGTAGTTAAACATCCTAATTTCCACAACTTCAATGCCACTCAGGCTGAGAACTACCTTGACAAGCAACAGCGTGGCGATGTAGTAATTCGTCCATCTTCTAAAGGCGTTGATCACCTCGCTGTAACTTGGAAAGTTGACGACAAGCTTTATCAGCACATTGGTACGTACATTCATCACCGAAAGACGACTTCACTCTAATTTCGTCACAGACGTTACCGAAATTAACACAGGCCAAGGCGGAACTCTACTCGTCGTCGATGAGAAGCATCAATATGCTGATCTAGATGAGTTAATTGTCAATCACGTTCAGGCGACCGCCCGCAAAGTTGAGGAGTTGATGGCTCACGAAAAGTTCAAGCACGGCTTCTGAAGATGAACTTCGTAAGCTAAAGGCCCTACGTTTGAATGTCTGGGATTAATCTTGATATTCCAGATCTGTTTTTGAAAAACTTTGTTGCAGCCAATCCTGCGAAGAGTATATATGGCTTCACCTTGAACCGGAGAAAGCCCGGCCATTTCAACTTATGCTTCCTTGCTAACAAGAACTCCACAGTTCAGACATGGGTAAGTAGGTCGTTACTTGTGAATATCTCATGCTTAATTGTATCACAGCCTGTCCGAGTTATGCCCGAATCCTATTGTCTATTTGATGCCGCAGTAGCTGGTGTCCCTGAGCTTTGTGACGCTTTCAAAGTCAGGTGAGCTTGAACGGTTCCTTCCAAGTCACCTTTCAATTGACTCTTCTTGTCCAGGCATCTACATCAATCTCAAAATTTGGCTGGTTCTGCTGCTGCCGCTGGGGGGAAAACACCGTATGCTGGTGCCGGTGCACGGACACCTGCTCGAACCCCCGCCCACCCAGCCCCTGGGCACATGTCCATTCGTCAAGCTGTTCGGACGCCTAATCCTTATGGTGGCCAGACGCCTGCTCCTGGGATAGGAGTTCCAAGCTTTGGACCAGGCGCTCCGAGCTCCAGCTTTAATATACCCCCTTCTCAGGCATCCTTTGGTTACCAAACTCCCGCATATTCAGGTCCACCTCCGTCTCGCCCGCCACCTGGTATCCCTCCAGGAATGAACCCTCAACGAGCTGCGATGATACAAAATACTGCAGGTTGGGGTCAAGATTCGGGTTGGTCATGATATGTCTGTAATGGTGTTGCATCTTGTTGTGTTCTTTGCTAGTTTTTTTAATGCCCATCGTACTCTTTAGATGTAACAAGGAATCGCCTTCGGGTGGAAGGACGCGTAATTGGCAAGAGCAAGTTCTTGAGATCTCAATCATTTTTTGTGCGGTGTTTTTCTTCGTTTGAATCTGGAATAGTTCAGATTGTGTCTCTTTCAAGTTGGTTGCGTGCCCAAACCCATACATGATTGACGGTGGCAAAAGGATCCGTGTGGAAGTCAGTGCGTGCTTATTGAATGGGGTTGCGTGACTGGTTAAAGGAGAGCCTCAAAAATATTCGCGGTGCACTGCTATGACTGGACCTCGAAGGAAAGTTATGCCCGGAATACAATGGCTTTCGAGGATGTTGGACCACCGTCCCTGAGTACCCGGGAGGCTTAATGTATAGAGATATGGGTTTCATCCTGCGTAAGTTACCTCACTTGTGTGTACCTTTGATTTCCTTCAATTTGCTGAAGTATCAACCACCGCGGCGCGGGCCAGTCGTAAGAAATTTCGCGGTCATCAGCAAGGTAAAAAATGGTGTCATTGTTACGCAGAGCAGGCGGAAATTTTTGTATTCGATGGGTTGTACGGGAGCAAGTGTTCCAAGGACTGATGGTGATTCAAGGACCGGTGCATGCAGGTTTATGCGTTTATGCCTCGAGCAACTATCCTTGAACGTACAAACTTCTGATTGGGTACCGCAGGCCACTTGCCACGTATCATCATCGAACTCGATGTCGGTACTCAAGTGATTGGCTCCTGTGAATGTATCCAGCGAGCAAGTCCCATATCGGCAACCTTGCTTGGTTTCTGCCTAAGTCCGCAAGGGATATGTCTCGTCGTTAAGTTAAGTCGAATTCGTGGTCCATCGAATCTTGACAGTGAATGGGTTATCAAATTGCAACTCTAACGAAAGAAGACCTACGACTCCTTGCAAGTGAAACTTCCCCAGATCCTCTGGGCAGCCAAGGGAGTTTGATACGATGTTCGGAACCTTCGATGCTGGCGTAGTTCTTCAACCCATTTCATACCTAAGTATGATGTCGTGCCGCTATAGCGTTCAAATAGTCTTACTCGAAATCTGCAAGTTCATCCGCACAGAAAACATCGCACCATGGTGACTCATCCCCCGCGGCTAGGTCATATGCGCATACATACAAAGCTTCGTGTGTGTTATCATCAGTCATGGAAACGCCATAAAGGAGATCATTCAGGCGCTCAGTGATATTAGGGAGGCACGAGTCGCTTCACTCCTTTGCCACCTGAGCAACTAATGTCATTATGCAAGGATTGAGCAACCTTGTTGCAGGCCTTTGATGCACAGTGCCAATCGAGGCCAGAACACGAAGTCCATGGAGTGATCCAAGACACCGAACTAAGTATATCATCCACTGTAAGTAGGCGCTTGTCCTCGGCTTCGCGACCAAACCGCCCCTGAGCAAAAAAGTACATGGAGTCACTCTCTGTGTAGTGCTGGATAGTAGTGTTTCCGTGGCGAAGTTCGGATACTTCACCCCCAATTTAGACTGCTCATCAGGGCAACTCGACAAAAACAATGAAGGAATGAACGCACTCTACACCATGGTTGAAGAGCTGCTCACGCCCAATGATGGTCAGGTTTCTGAGTCTAAATGTGACTCATATCCCTTCTCAGTCTGGATGAAATGGAGGTTCTCAGGCAGATAAGCACCCTAGAGACCATTTCTCAGCGTTTGGATAAGGGAGTTAATCAGGTCCGTCTCTCCGGCACCACGAGAGCCATGTCTGTGCATCTGCAACTACGTGAGATGTCCCTGCTTCGCAAGGGAAAGTCAGTCATACAAGCATCACTCGAACAACACTACAGTCACTAGGTTACTCTGCCTCAACTTTGTGAAAAGCAGGAGCTACACTGGTAAGGAGTCAACTTTCCGAGTCTCTTGAGAGGGTCATCGTCTTCATGCTCATGTGAAATGAACGTTAGAGAGGGTAAGCCAGTTTAGAATACCCCGAATGAACATTGTTGGGGATACTAGACTGATGGGCCTTTGAATGAGTTCGGTGCACTGGGACTAGGTCCTGTCTTCCATGATCCTGCCCAGATTGCGAGAAGATCCAGAAATCCTGTTCGGCTCGGCTTGTGGTCATTGTCTAGACCTGGAGTGTTACTTACACTCCCGGTTCCGAGATATTGCAAAACTTGGAGGTTTGAATTTGAACTCATGGTGTTTCCCTTCAAACTTGGCCGGGAGCAGAGTCTGCGTCCTGATGTAACGTTAACTACAACTTTCCGATTTGAACGAAAGCATATAGTACGAATACTTGAAACGGACACTTACTGAAGACTGAAACACTGAAACCTCGAGCAATATGCTGTTGGCATCAAATTCTTCCTAGGCCTAAATATATCAGAAGTTTCGCGTTGGTTATGAGCTCACGGAGCAAAGTTAAAGAGATCTGATCATAACCGTGACGATGTAAGTACTTATGGTTATGAGGAGTTCCCACGCTCTAGGTCCTTACATTCATACTGATCAGTGATCACTACTAAACAGCAACTTGAGAGTCGACGTACGTGAAGGATGCCGTAGATAAAGATTTGATGCTACTGTGTGGTATAACCAAAACCGGTCCGCCAAGAATTGTCCAATATTCTATTGCTTTACAGCTCCATTTAAATGTGTTAAGTTGTGGGAGGACGGAGGAACACTGCTGGCAGTTTGCAGAGGCTGAAGTCATGCATGCTTATTGCCTGTATACCCGTTGAAAACATGGTTATCATGATGGTGAAGTGTAGTCTAGAAAACTGAGGAATTTCAGACGAGTCGCAATGGGCTCGGAGACGACCTTAATCCGAATTTAAATTGCGACCTCCGCAGGATAGAGATATTTAGTGTAAGCTTCTATTGTGGTCGTCAATTCAAACACCACAAGTCGCGTTCCAGGTCTTATCCCGGAACCGAATGCTTGTGCTGTAATCGTTCGCATTGACGAAAGTATCAAGGGAGCATGTCCCAAGTGTAGGATCCATGCCTTGACCGCAAATAGTCAAGGGCAAGGTAGCATCGTTTAGGATAAGGCGGATTTGAGGACCATCATATCTGGAGGAAATATAAGAACTCCAAGCCTGGATTCATTGATACAGTGTAATACTGACGAGCTTGTGCATGTGAATTTTTCCCAAACCATATTGGCGGCGAAAGGTGTAAGTTCAGATGTTCGAAACTTCCGGCCGGGACGCAGCTCATCGGGGGACAGCGGTGGGTCATCCCTGGAAAATTGACATCGTAGAAAGTCCCTACGGTTAAGTTTGGCGCTTACTTTGCTACACCTAAGGCAGACAGAGCAAGCAAAATTGTGACGTCATGCCCGAATTCAAGATATAATGAACGGCTGTCTCCCTTAGAATTTGTGAACCTGCGAAAAATGTGAAATTATGATGTTGTGGAAATATGGAACGCGTGCATACCGCTCGATCAGCTTATTCACAAACACCGTCCCCACGAGGGGGGCCATGTTGTCTGGTAACGTGTAGGCGCAAGAGGCGTCCATTAATATGTCCCTCTCGTATCTCGATAATAAATGTCATCAAAAAAACATACACGCTTAATAAACCGGTCTTACTCAAAATTAGCCAGTTCGTCTGGTTGAAAAACGCCACACCATGGAGAAGTACCGTAGGCAGCTAAATCATAGGCGCAGGCAAACAAAGCCCCATGAATATCGTCTTCAGTGAACCCGACTCCAGGTAGAAGAATGTTTAGGCGGTCAGTGATTACAGGCAAATAGTGTTTGCTCCACGTCAGAGTCGCCTGCCTTCCAAAACTGTAGTCGAATTTGGGACAAGCTGGTCCTGGCGCAGGAGTAATCCAAGAAACAGGATCATCTGTGTCATTGACAGTTACAATGCGAACACCGGGATCAAGTCCGAAGAAACCCAGCGCAAACCAATGTGCGGACTCGACCACTCGATTCGAATCGCTAGATAGGATGATGTCGGTTATCAGGTGTGGGTATTTCAATGCAAACCTTGCGGGTTAAGTATTATAACTATTTCGTTCACATGAAATTGAACCTGACTCACTCAACGCCATGGTCAAAGAGTTCCTTGCGCCCAAGTATGGTCAAATTATGTGGCGTCAGGCTGGAATTATACCCTGTTCTCAGAAATTCGAGTTCGTCGGTCAGTTCTGCTTCCTGGATAACGTCCGTTGCATGCATAGAGGCGTCTGAACCAACCGCTCTATATATCTGTGCTCGCCAATGGGACCACGCGAACCATGACGGTGCATCTACCTCGTGATTAGCCTGACTTTATGTACAGAGAATTGCAACTCACAAGCATTACTTGGTCAACGGTGCAGTCGATAGGTAGATCTGAATCGATTTCCGAAGCATCGTGATGACGAGCACGATGATACGGGGAAATGCTGCCAAGATGGTTCAGGACATTGTGAGTGATGTTGAAGTAATTCTGGACATAAGGTGTGGACGAAAGGAGGCTAAGAATCGCCTGCATACGCATCCCGAGATGAAGCGTGGGGTTGCCCCTGGTTGCCCAGAATAACACGTTGCACAGTGATCAAACTAAGTTCAAGCCAACGATTTGCCTTACGTACGAGTGCCACACGACTCTTTCAAAGAACCTTGTCCGACACGTTGAACACTAATGTCCAACGACATTGAACTTGAGGACTTTTCAAACAGGAGACGTACAGCGAACCCGGACGATGGAACTAATATAGATTCAGCTGATGAAACCCTTGCCAGCCAAGACGGGGCAATAGGTCTTTGGGCCTGGATTTCAGCGGCCTTGTAATGCCAACCTACATCTCTTAAAGATCATTTTATTGAAACCTTCCCTTAAATTACAGCTTTTTTGTGTTTTCTACAAGCTTGACACTGTTCCCGAGGGTTCTCCTCTTTATGACGGAACCATCAGGAGGACGAAGTGTGCTCTCACCCCTTGAATCCTTCCTCGCGGCACAACTAGGCATTGTGATGGGCGCGGTTGCACTTACTCTGGTAGTAACGGTGAGAAGTCTTGCCAGGGATCGCATGCTTCGAATTTCTTTGATGATGGGCATTCACAGATTCCAAATGCTTCGCCTATCAGTTTTCAGCAAGATGAGCATGTGAACTCCCATCCACTCCTCGTGCCTGTCACTTCTGCCTCAGTTCTACTGGCATTCCTTGCTTACAATAAAAGTGATGTCGGCTCTCTTGGCAACTTCATTTTTCTGGGGTCATCTTTTGTCGGATTATTCGGACTCTGGGTGGTACGTGTTTTCAATGGATTTATTAGTAAAGTATGCGCACACGATATGGGGTCTCCAGCTTCTTTTTGCGGGGCCATCTGTGATCTCGAAGAAGACTGGAGCTGACAAGCGCACCTCCGCATTCATATTTGGGAACAGAAACGCGGCTTCCGTCCGCAAGAAGGAGTGGAGTAAGCAGCAGACAAGGAACAAGACCTCGTAGGACTCATCAAGTGACGTGCACTGCCAATGGCACGACCCTTGATTGATATAGAACAGACCTGCACTGTATTAATAACCATTTGATCATGCCAGTCACGGTTGTCTGTATTAGTAAAGGGTTAGTAGAGAGAGATTCACAAGTGATATGTATTTCGTACATGGTTCTCAGAAACCTAAACTTTATTTGGGAATTCATCGTCCAGTATTGCCGCCCATACCCATCATCTTAAACATATCCGCGATGTTTGGCATGCCACCTCCCATGCCAGGCAACCCTCCGAGGCCGCCGAGACCATTATTCATCTGTCCCATCATTCCTGGGGGGATGATCGACAGATTAGCACATGGTAATCGATCGGAAAAGGACTTCATCGTACTTTGCATCTCTTCCATGTCAAATTGGTCACCTCCTTGACCCTGCATCATGGCTTTCATCATCTCCTGCATGCCACCACCGCTCCTTAGCTGTCGTTGCATTTGTTGCAGCATCCCTGGAGGCATTGCGCGCTAGAAGGGAAGGGTCAAACCCCGCTAGAATGACAAAATTGTCCACTCACCTGCATCGCTTGAATCTGTGCAGGGGTAGGCATGCCGTTGGCTCCACGCCCACGCCCCCCTGCTGCGCTCTGCATCTTCTGCATCGCTTGTAACCTGCGGCTGTCACTTAGCCAATCACTTCTCAAGCGAAAATCGGACCCGTACCATCCATTCTTCCCACCCGCTTGCTTGGCCATGTTGGCCATCATCCTGTACTGACAAAGCAACTCTTCGACTTCCCTCACACTCGTGCCACTTCCTTTTGCCACACGTGTGACTCTCCATGTGAGTCCTACCGGTTTACCATCCTTCCCCATTTCCATAAATAACGAGCCGTCTGAATCAAGCTCGGCCGATGACATGCTGTCAGTGATATAGATCATGCGCTTCATTCGCATTGAACCTTCTTCGTCTGAACCTTGAAGTAATTCCTGGGGAAGGCCTGGTATCATCGAGGCGATCTTGCTTATTGGTCCCCTGGGGCAAAAAGGTTTATGATTACGAAATGAACCTTAACGATAACGTACATGTTCATCACGTTTTGTATTTGCTCCCTCCAGTCCCTTATGCTGAGCTTGCCCTCCTCGAGTTTTTTTGCCATCTCCTTCTGTTTGTCTGGGTTTTGGGTGGCGAGATCTTGCATATGCTCCATGAGGCCTTGCATGTCACCCAATCCAAGAAGTTTGGATATGAATGGCTGAGGCGAAAATCGATCCAGGTCATGTAGATGTTCCCCAACCCCAAGGAAAATGATCGGGGTTTTCGTTGCGGCGACACTGAGCCATGTCAGAAGTCAGGAAACCCCAGCAGTTATTGAAAATGATCATACGCTGAGATGGCACCTCCGCCCTTGGCATGGCCGTCCATCTTGGTGACAATAATGGCACCAAAATCAGCGCTCTCCTTAAACGCCCGACTCTGTGCCTCAGCGGCCTGGCCTGTAACCAGGATTCAGTGGCCGTTGTGATCGGAGCACAGAGTAGAATTCACCTATGCTGGCATCGAGGATCATTACAGTCATGTTGGGCTTGACGGCTTCTCCGATTTGTACCATTTCTTGAAACAGTTCGGATTCTTGCTTGTGACGACCAGATGTGTCGACAATGATCACTTCAAATCGCTCTTTTTTGAATTTCGCAACGCCCTGGGCTGCAATAGCTACTGGATCTGTTTCAGTGTATGAACCAAAGTAGGCTACTTTAGCCTTGGTTGCAGACTGTCTGGTCTGATCAAAAGCACCCGCGCGGAAAGTGTCCGCACAGACGATACATGACTTGAAGCCACGTTTCTGATAGTAGACAGCCAGTTTTGTACATGTGGTGGTCTTTCCGTTTCCCTTCAATTTAACATAAATGGGTGAAAGGATAACCCATAAGTCGGGAGAGATGCTTACCTGAAGACCCACGGCCATGATAACATTCGGCTGGCCTTTCTTTGGTTTGTATGGCTCGACCCCTGGATCAACCAAGTGAACTAGCTCATCGAAGACGGCCTGGGTTACAAGCGGCATAAACACTAGTATGATATTTGACGGACATGCGGACCTTCTGTATGAGATTCTTCCGGCTGGAATCTTTTGACTTCTCTGAGCCATCCAGAGCTGCCTTGACCTTTCCCTTGACTTTCTGTCGTAGAGACGCGACTAGTTTGACATTCACATCCGATTCTAGTAGTGCAGCTGTGATCTCCTTGAGCGTTGCATCTAGTACCTGGAAAGCAGTACGGTAAGTGACATATTAATGAATATGAAATAAACGTGCCTTCTCGTCCACGACAGGCGCTCTGTTGAGCGACGACAGGGCAGCATTAAGTTTACGGCCAAGGTCAGCGAGAACCATGACAGTGGCAGCTGAGGACAAGTATGAGATCGTGAAGTTGTCGTGGGAATCTTGCACATAACATGGCTCACAGCGACTCTGAAGGAGAAACTATTGATGATCTCGAATTCGATGCAAGAACAACGGATGGTGATGCTGAGGAAGAGAACGATATCGACGAGGACCTGCTGGGTGCTTTGGACAACGGCGTAGATGAAGCATCAGAAGCAGACGAGGTAGACGGCAATTCACCCTAATTAATGTGCTAGTAGCTTTTCACATTTTGTGCGCAGGACTCCCCTTCGGACGACTCAGATGATGATGACGACGACGACGACGAGTCAGAGCCTCCTGTTGATGCCCATCTAGATGGACCATCTTCGCCCTCTGTGGCCGTTGTCCGACCAGATGTCAGTAAATCAGCTTCGGTATCACCCAAACCACCAACCCCTGAACCGCCCAAAGGTACATCAGACTTCCAAGTTCCGCATCCATGTACTATGTCGCTTATACTTGTGACTAATGACCAGTAATACCTCAAATTCACCAGCGATCACCATCTCCTGCGAGTGTTCGAAAGAAGGCACTGGCGTTTCCAAGATCTCACAGCGAACTACCACCGCGAACTTTCACAGTGGAAGCAATATGTGCCATACCCCACCCAGTACCTACACATGCGCTTGCTTCATCCTTCTGCATGACACACCTCCTTACCGGCTCGGATGACGGATTTATTCGTGACTACGATGTATTCGCCGCCGTAAATGGCAAGACCACACTAACAGCACCGCAAAGACACCACTGCAATGTCGTCGAGGGAAACATGAAAGCCGGTCAGATACGATCTTGGTGGGAAAACCCAGGTTTCGTTCCTCAATCGGGGTATCCTCCGATGGGTGATTCTTCTCCATGTCCCGTTTATAGTCTAGCAATGCATTCCGATGCAATTTGGGCTCTAGGAGGAGCTAACGTATGCTTTCTAAACAGCATAATTTTTCCGACAATACTGAATCAGGAACTTCTGCAGCGTGGCCACATCAACCTCTTTACAGTACGACATGATCCGGGCCGTTTAGTTCATGTCCTGGCGAACGGACACCGAGGACCTATCTCAGCTCTTTCCATTGATCATAACGAGAAAGGCTTCTTCAGCGCGGGATGGGATGGTGAAGCAACTGTAAGTCATAATTCTTATGGCGCCAGTGATCACTTAATTGGGGATATTCAGCAATGGGATTTGAATACCGGGCAAGTAATCCGAAAGTTTACTGCCCACGGCGCGCAGCTTGTTGCTATTGCTGTTCGACCACTCGGCTCCCCATACTATCCCGACCCTGTATCCTCCGCGGGAAGCTATGATTCCTACTCGGTATCACAACCTACTAGGGAGAAATGATATTTCCAGGGCCGTCAACGCGGAGCCACCGATCGCTACCACTGACGCTCAATTCAAGCAATCACCCAGTGTTTCTATTGATCCTCTTTCAAGCCACAAAATGCAAGATGCAGATGCTAAATCTGATGCTTCTTTTGATCCCTTGTTTGATGGTGAACCGGATGCCGACGGTGAATTTGACATCGAGAACCCATCTCCAGACGAATTCGGGGCATTACGTTCTCAGGCTCCACAAAGGGATGGGTCGATTGCGGGCAATAAGTCGAACCTGGCTGTCCCTGAGGTGGCACCTCACCCTGGCCAACAGCAGGCAACACGATCGCCTCAAAGTTCTGTTGCGCCTCCGAAAAACGCTCCACCTTTGCTAAATGCTTCCAATAGTGCAGCGTTTTCTCCAGATATTTTAATGATTGCCGCAATCGACGGACAGATTATGCTTTGGGACAAACGAGTCAATACACCAGGAACAGGTGTCGGAAGAGTCTGGATGAGTGAAAAAACTCCACCGTGGTGTGTTTCTGTACGTATTCCCGTTTCCTCATTGTCTATCGCGTTCTTAAAGCGGTCTCCCAGGCTTGTTGGTCCACGGACGGGTCGCATATTTACGCTGGGCGCCGAAATGGAACAGTCGATGTTTGGGATGTCCGATTGCTCGGTCGCTCTGGTCCAAATTGCACACCAAGACTACTGAAGAGTCTTCGCAACCCACCGAGTTCGGGTGTTGTTTCTTGTGTGGTGCCCTTCCCTGATGGCCGCCACATCGCATGGTGAGTTTGCTCGTGACGTTGACAGGGATGAGAAGTTGAGGCCCCGCGTACCAGTGCGTCGACAGACAATATCCGTTTGTGGAATGCCGCAGAGGCAGGTGAAGTAGACGGAAGCATGAAATCAAGGGGTGGAGTCCAATTCAAGATTATTCCAGGTCATCACGGGGGCTATGTTTCTCAGATGCGTACGTGCTATCCTATTGAATACATATACGTGCCCTGTCAACTGACTGTTCTAAAGTCGTAGATCCGGGTGGTCGTTTCCTTGTGAGTGCTAGCAGTAACCGTGGGTGGCATGGGGATTCCACACGTACCGTATTTGTGCATGACATCAAGCCAATACGATAAAGTTCATGAGTTTGGCATCACATTCACATCTATTCACATCTCCAGATTTATGACAGCTCGGCTCTGAAAGTTCAAATGAAGAAACCTGAGCTGGTTCCTGTCAAATAGGATTAGGATTGCGCTATTTCAAATCCTCATTCAAGTTCCGCGGTATACCCGCAAACCTTTTCGCAAGAATCACATCGTTGTCCACACATGGATGCCATCTATGTGCCATCTCGTTATCCTTTTCAACTGGGATATAAGACTTGGGAATACTCCTTTAACAGTACCATGTTACTTTCTTGAATTCAGTCCACCAGCGCTTGCTCATGCGTCTCAACTACCCCGTGATCTTCCCTCTCAATCAACTTACCTACGTTGGCGAGGATGACTCTGAATTCTTTTGTCAAATCCATGGCAGGAGATTCAATGCCCTCAGCTCGAGGTATATGCTGCCCGCCGACGAGGAAGAAGTCAGGGTCAGATTGTTTCCCTATGCGACGTGGCATCTTTGTGTGATAAACTTGTCCCTCTTCCAGCGATCAGAACTTCAACACAAGACGATACAATTTCTCTTCAATGGAAAGAACTACGTTGGCCCCATCGCTAGCATACTGAAACCAAAGGAGGGACAAGAGCGTTGTCGTGTCCTTGATTTGGGTACGGGAGGTGGTTTTTGGTGAGTATTATGGGAACTATGTGGTGTGTATATATAACCACCTTACAGGGCTATCGACTTGGCAGACGAATTCCCTTCAGCAGAAGTGATAGGTGTCGACCTGGCTCCAGTTCAACCACGGTAATTTATACACCTTATCATACTATCGCAGGATTTTGCTTACATGTCTCCAGTCAAGTGCCTGCCAACTGCACGTAAGTTATCTCCTCTCAGTAGTACTTCGTCATTAATGAGAAATTAGGTTTGAGCTCTGTGATCTGGATCAGTTTTATCTACCTTACCCGAGCGAGCACTTCGACGTTATCCATGCGAGATTTATGCATACAGGGGTAAGAAATACCATACCAGTAGTTTGGTTCGCCCTGACTCACGAATCACAGATAGAGAATTATCCTCGGTTTCTTCATGAAATCGCACGAATGCTTCGCCCAGGAGGACTCGTCATACTGATTGAGCCCGACACTGAACCAATCGCGGATGAGAAAACCGCATCACATTTCACCCGCTCCGGACAGCCGTCTGGAATGCGTGGCTGGTTCACACTGTGGGAGACCTACAGGAGGTGCCTGCGTGACAAAGGCATCGACATCAATGTTCCTCCGGAGCTCTCCAATCTCGTTGCATCGACTGGGGCGTTCGATAGAATTGTCTCGCAGGAAGGGAATATCCCTATAGGGTTCTGGCCAAAGGGTATCAATTACCGCATTGCGAAAGCCTCTCAAGACTTCGAGCTTATCATTTCCTTACAGATCCCGTCGCTCTCAGTATCGGTCAGCTAGCGTGGATGAACTATGATATCATGCTTCCTGCGATGAAGCCTCTTTTCTTGTCCGCTGGGATGCGGGACTGGGAAGCAAAGAAATTGATTGAAGAAGCCCATCAGGATCTGTATTACCCGCTCGTCCGAGCTTCCTCGCGCCTCCATATTGTGCACGCAATCAAGAAGGCTAAACATCTTTGACCTGTTTCCATATCTCCATATATTACTTGCTGTCCGGGTGTTGTAAAAGTATCATATCCCTTCATGTAACTTACTTTTTCATGTTAATGATTGGCACGACGAACATTCGACTGCAGGAGAAATCACACGGGCAAACGATACAAGCATATCACCTCTGTTCCTTTATTTAAGTACACAAAGGACTGACCACCACCTATACCCATGACGTAGAGAAAAAGCGATGACGAAGAGGCAGCAGTCGCAGATGATAAATGCCCACAGCACGTAGACGAAATGAAAGGACGAGCCGAGAATCTGCTCCAGAAAACAACAAAATCTTGAGACAACTAAACCACCTCATAACTCTACCCACCCCATGCTACACCCCCTACTTCTCCGGTGCTCAAGCTTCATCCTTTGAGAAATCGTGGAGCACAGCGAGGGCCTCATTGACCTTAGCAGACATAGCGTCAGGGGACTGAAGGAGGTGGAAGAGTTCCGAGTTATCCATCTCAAGCAACATGCCAGTAATCTTGCCAGCCAGCTCAGGTTGGGAACTAAAATAAGCGATGTCAGTGACAATGCGCAACTGAATCAATGACAACTTACGTCAGGATATTCATGTAGATAATCTCGCCGAGCATCTGCTTCTGCTCCATAGGAGATGCATTAGCCATGGCAGCCGAGATGGCGGCAGCCTCCGACGTTTGGCCAGTCGCACTCGCAGGGGGAGAAGCAGCTGGACCAGGAGCGGCAACAGCATTGCGGGTCTGAGGATTGAGCTTGTACTGCTGCTGGCTGCGAGCACCAGGAACAGGAGCACCAGCAGGAGGACGAGTAGGAGGGCCCTGGGGAGGACCAGGACGAGGAACGCCACCATTGGCCGGAAGTCCGTTGGCACGCGGCAGGGGAACATTAGGATTAGGGGGGGACGAGCCAGGTCCACGAGCGACGGGAGGACGAGGACCTCCGCGGGGATAACCAGGCATGCCATACTGAGGTGCACCATAAGGAGGCACAGGCATACCAGGAACTTGGCCATTGCTGGGGGGGTAGCGAGGACGTGGGGGCATCATACCAGGTTGGCCATAGCCCATCACGCCGCGACCCTGAGGAGGGAAACCGCCAGGCCCGGGGTAGTATAGGGGAGCGCTCATATAACCAGGCCCTGGCATTCCAGCAGCCGCAGCCTGTTGCATGCGGATCTGGTTCCGCTGAGCAATCTGGCTTTCCAGTTGCTGCCTGCGAACCTCGCGGCGTTGGGCGAGGGAGACGTACAGTGGCTTTGAGCCAATCATCTTGTTGTTCATCTCTGCAACCGCCTTGGTAGCCTCATCGGGGGATGAAAAGCATACAAATCCAAAGCCCTTCGAGGTATTCTTCTCGTCGCGCATGACTTTGCAACTAGTGATGGTACCGAAGGGCTCGAACTCGGCGCGGAGTTTCTCATCGTCGACGTCATCCTCCAAGTTCTTGATGTACAGGTTGACGCCCGCGTACTTGCTGAGTTTCTCCATCTTGGCCTGCTCGTAAGACCTGCGCAACTCCTCCTCACGCTCAGCCTTCTTCTGGGCACGAGAGACGAAGAGCTTCTTGCCGTTGATCTCGATGTCATGGAGGTTGTCAACAGCTCTCTGGGCCTCATCATGTGACTCATAGTTGACGAACCCGAAGCCCTTGCTCTTGCCCTCGTCATCGACCTGGATGATTGCGGACGTCACACTACCATATCGGTTGAAGAGCTCCTCGAACTCCTCTTGTGTGACCTCGAGGTCAAGGTTCTTAATATATAAATTGGTGAACTGGGCCTTCATCTCGTCGAGCTTGGATTGGCGTTCCTAAGAAGATAGGAGCGGCGCTAAGTATAGGACCGCATATTCTGACAATTGACACGAACCTTGCGAGAGATGTGGTGACCAACATACACCTTCTTGTCGTTCAACAACATGCCATTGACAGCTTTAATGGCACTGTCGGCGGCTTCGGCAGTCTCATAATGAACGAAACCGTAGCCCTTCGAGCGACCCTGCTCATCGGTGGCAACTTTGCACGACAAGACGTTACCAAAAGCAGCAAACGTGTCATGAAGAGCCTGTAATGACCTGTAAGATTCTACAGAACAATATCTGCGCAAAAGCTTACTTTGTTGTCAATAGCCTCGTCAAGGTTCTTAATGAAGATGTTGCCTTGACCAGTTTTGCGCAAGGCAGGATCACGCTGGGACCACATGATACGGCTTTAATAGGACAGTGATTAATAATTCCATGCCTTCGTGGCGCGCTATTCACTTACCATGCACGGTTCTTAATAAGCGAGTAGTTGAGCTGCTCGAGGGCACGCTCACCTAATGAGATTAGATTAGAAAATCGATTTAAGAATGAATCAACTAAATTTGACGTACCATCGCTGGTGTTTAGATAGTTGACGTACGCATATCCGAGGGAGCGACGCGTCACCGCGTCACGGCAAACACGGATGCTGCCACGACACTTCAGAACCCAATTGAACCGGGCGACCAAAACACGCACCTTGCAACCGGACCGATCATATTGAAGATCTCAAACAACATAGCTTCAGTGACGGTAGGATCAAGCTCGCCAACGTAAAGCGAAGCGGAAGGAGAGGATGTGACCGAAGTCTGGGGGTTGTAAGCCGGAGCTGGAGCTGGGCCGGCAGGTGCAGGCTCGGGTTGGACCATAGGAACGGTCTCGGGAACGGAAGATGAAGACATATTTGGTTTTCTGGATTTTGGGGTCGTTACTGCTTTGAGGACTTTTTCTGCGACTGCACGGACATGAAGATGTAGATTGATAAACAAGATGGACGGAGATGATGATAAGAAGAGACGAACATACACAGGAGTTAACAAGGCAACCGCTTTTTTTTCTAAAGTCTTTTTTATGAAATTTTTTGGTCTTTTAGGCTATTGAAACTGGTTAGCACGCGACTCTTAGAAGCATGGATGACGAGACTGACCAAGGTGGTGGTTGTAGAAAACCAGTGAAGCTGAACGCTTTTAGATCATCTTCAATTTTCAAACTCAGCTTACTCAGACCGTCCACTGGTGGAAGCAAGGGTAAAAGCTCAAACTTTTCTCTTGTTTCATCGGGCGCACTTCTGCTCCACAAGTTTTGTTTCATTGATCCGATCATCTAAAGCCGTCCATTATGCAGTGATCATAGCTCAGATTCGTACAAGAGTTCGTGATCGGAGGTAAGTGTAAGTACATGCCACATGACCCGGTAAGTACTATTCAAGAAAGGAAGCGTCATGATCAGCCACGCGTGAAGTATGCCTTCGCGCCATGAGAAGCCAGCTCTGTTTTAGCCTGCAGGGACAGCATCAGCACCCTAAACCTGGTGAGCGTATGTCAAAATTACCTTGTCCATAGGTGTGTCCTGCAGCTGAGTGGTGTTTCCATATCTGCAAGTGTCTTCAGTCATGCTACTGCTGCGCAGACTGTACACAGAGCATCGTACCTGACGGTAATAAAAGACATTCCCTAGTCCTTGCACTGTCCATCCGACAGTCGCGATTGTGCCAAGAATGCCAGCGGCCCAGTGGCCTTGCGCGTACATCTGAATCATCTGAATAAGCCCTGCAGAACCTGTACCGGGAATCCCGATGATCCTGCGCGGAATGAAAACACATTCAGCTTAGAGTCGTGACTTGCGAGGCGAACACGCACATGTAAACACTGAAGAGCAGGTGGAAGCCGCCAAAGAAGAAATAGAAGTCTGTGAAAATGAAATGTTGCTTAGCGTGATCGAGAGGATCAAAATTGAGTTCGACGGACAATAATAAAGTGCTTGCTCCTGCATGACATGTCAATTTAAGAAGATGCTTGTAGAATGCTGCAACGACACTGACCTTCATATAACCATTATATATGGGCCTAATGAGGTGTAAATTTCTGAGACCCTGGTGAAGCACGCATGCATCACTTACCTGTACCACAACAAGAACGATAGAGGAGCGATAATGAACATGTATCTAACGCCGCATTGAGCGAGGCAAGAGAATACACACTAAATCCTTGCTCACCCTATACTTCCACCGAGGTCCTTGCCGCCTTCGCTTGAACCAGCAATTAGAATAAATATACAAGCCACCATGTTGATGATTAGGGTCCCCAAAAGGACAAGCCAGAGCTGGTACAAGCGAGTGATCAAAGGTCTTGAAGCCTCTGGAATCTCTTCGGAGATGGCATGGTAAATGAGGGGGTAAACTGGTAGGAAGAGTATGAGTGTACGTTGCGATGAAATGCGCAGTCTGGTGCATACAAGGTGGCCAGTTGCTGCGTCCATGGGTACGAATATGCTCTGCTCTCTGGTTCAGTTCGCGTTCGCGTCTTTCCAAGTCTCGTTCTCGTCTGCTGATATCCTCAAAATGGGCGTCGTGTTGCGCAGCCTGCTTCGCTGATGGGTCTTCAAAGGGATTCGTGTCAAGCGAATGGCTTGAGGCGAAGGGGTTTTCAGTGAATTCACCTTGGATGAATTTAAGTTAGGGGATAGGTAGGAAATTTCATTGAAAACGCACTCATGACTTGAGATTCTTTTGCTGGTGCTACTTCGCTTTAGCTTTGCTCCTGACAGCAATCGTACGTAGAGACTGTGCACAACTGTGCACAACTGACACAACTAAACTAACGGGATGGAACATGCCGAGATAACCCCCTTTTGCAAAAGTATTATTTTTTCAATATGCATTATTTAATTTAATTTTGATTGCAACATGCCCGCCCCAGGAACTTCTGATTCGCGGGCATTTGAGCGGACAACATGTGCGTAGCCATGCACTGCTGCGGGGAACTATTTGGAATAGTAGAATCAAAAATTTTCTGCGAATGAAAAGATCATCTTACAGCAAGGTCTCGTTACCCATCGGCCACCATGTAGTTGGTCCAAGTGAAGCCTGGAACTAAGTCTCGTCCACAGTATACCAGCCTCGTCCCAATCTCGTCCTATTATTTGTGGAACAATAAAAATAAGGACCTTGCACATGTCCAATTGTCGGCGTGGTACAATGGAGGACAACGTTTTGCCTTGCGATCATGACGTGGGAAATGAATTCCATTAATCTGGACATACAAGGGATAAAGACTGAAAGACTGATTCGGATGTAATAAACGCGTTCTCCTCCTACCACTTTCTTTCTCCCTTCAATTACCGTCAGGTAAACGCATTCCTTGCGCTTTTTCATAAGGTCGGTTCCTCGCAACCGACTCATGCTTTTCGTGCGTGCTAACACCATTTTTTCACTTAAATAGTCGGACCTTTGGTGTCCTGTCACTCGTTGATCACGAACACTCGTCTTCACCTTCGCTCTCTCCATATCTTCATTCTTTTTCTCCTATTTAGATCATAATGTTCAACATGATCTCCACGTTTGCAACGCTCTTCTTGTCCCTCACTGCTACGTCTCCAGTCTCTGCGCTCGTCGTCCCGCGCGCGACTGCCCCTAAAGGCTGGGCCACCACAGCTCTTGAGGTTTGCCAATCTATCCCCTGCGATTACGACTGTGTCCTCATGTCACTTCCCAGTCCTATGACACCTACCATTGCAGGTATCTCGCACTACAGTGCCAAAACCAGCACAACACGCAATTCTTTTCTGATTGCTGTCACCCCCTTGCGGTTTGTATTACGTTGCATGTCTTGGATTAATTTTGTTCAACGTCCATCTAGGCCAATCAGAGCGTCAGCTCTCTTCCCACTGAGTGCCAGATGCCCTCCGGCGTCACCTGTAGCAGTGGTCAACCTGTCCTAGTAGTATCCACTAGTGGAAGTGACGATGGTTGTGATGAGCCCTCATCGACCCCAACAGCTTCTACCCCTACATCCTCCACGAGCAGCACCACCGTGAAGGCTACTCCTGCGCCCACTACGAGCAGTTCTGCCCCCGTGAACGTTGCTCCCGCCCCCACTACAACGCACACTTCTACGCACACTTCGTCTGCCTCGAAGGTAGCATCGACGACCACGCCATCGAGTGGTTCTAGCGACAGCAGTCTTAACTATGGCGGATTGTAAATATGTCCTTGTTTTACCATCTCTCAAATGCTTAATTCTGCATCACAGTGCAACTTACTTCTACCAGAACGGCAACGCAGGGCGCATGTGGAACAGTTCACTCTGATTCTGACTTTATCTGCGCTATGGACCAGACCCGTTATGGCGAACTCTGGCAATGCGTCCCCTCTTTGTGGTCAACAGGTTCAAATTACCAACCTAAACAACGGCAAAACTGTTGTGGTGACCATTGCTGATGACTGCCCGACTTGTGCAAACGAGAACTCCATCGACCTCTCAGTTTCTGCCTTCGAAGCTCTCAGTGACCTCTCGGTCGGTGATCTTCCCAGTACGTCTTGCCTCATCGCCTACTTTAATGTTCCTGGCTGACCTGACCCTTAATAGTTGCGTGGAAGTTCATCTAGTTATCCCTTAGCAAGCACTGCCTGCCCCTTGCATCGCTCGCTGTTTTCAGTCCTTTCTTTGTCGCATTGATGCGTTATTTGTTTTGACGGGCTAGTCCCGTTGGAGCGTGGTAGCTGACCTTGGCGTTCAGGAGACCAATGACCCTGGTGGCTGTTGGTGTCCACACCCATGATCAACTACCAATTCCCTCCACTGGCAACTCATGTTTATTGTTCGCTCTGTTTCATATGGTTTTGCAATCACTCGGAATCACGCACATATACGAATTTCTTTTGTTATCGGGTTTTTATCATATTCAGGGCATGCACTATGTTCCATACCTTGTTGATAGCTAGCACTACAGTAGCGTCATGGATGCTTGGTCATGTCATATTCGCATAGACGACGCAGCGCGTAATAACATAGATATAAAATCATTTGATCGACGCCGTTGTGAGTGCTGTAAAAGAACAAAGGGAAAGTCCTCCTTTACGGTCTGGTTTATGCGAGGATGCTCAACGCTGGCGACAACGTGTTACAATTTAAAACTTATTATTAGGACCTTGTCTTCTTGTGTCGTCGAACTATGGTCTTCGACATCGGATGGCGACAGCGTTCCAAAAAAAATTGTAACTATAGCTAGCGCTCCGCTAGTAGCTGTTCCTTATGGGGATAGGGGTATGATGTCGTTATTTAGCACCCGAACTTCATCATGCTCGATTGACGAGGAACAACGCGCTAAAACCTCGTGAGCTAGACCACGAGTTACCAGGAGGTACTACGGCATGACGGCGTCATCACACAACCTTCTCACACATGGTCGATGGTCCTCGATACCTCACCCTAACATTGCTAAGTCTCTAACGTTAACCTTTGTATACCTAACCGTATTTGATGCGGCCATGCCAATCTACACAGCCAAACACTGGGAGAGATCTAATGTCCGTTTGATCATATCGACATCACCCGTTCGTTGTAAAACGTAGACACGAAAAATTAGTAATTAACAATATATTATTACATAGCAGAAAAAACTTGCAAAAAAGTTTGATTGATACGTCGCGAGGGCTGGGTGTGAACAGATTTGAAAAGGATTAGGAGGGCCTATGTATGATGAGGTTTAGATGATGAGGACTGTTGGGGATGGTAAGTACTGTGTGACGAGGTTTAGGTGTGTTTCCGACGAGGGGTTAAGTACTGTTAAGCACCGTTTTAGTATTGTTCGGGTACAAATCACATTGGCAACGTAGTCGCCGACGTTTTGCAAATTGACAGTTGAGCAAGGTCTTTCGGAAGTCCTCCACCTCAAGGTTCAGAACGTTCAAGACGGGAATAGGATCACTATCAGTAGGCCGGGCATACACTCGGGGCACGAGCCACACGCCAGTCGGTCGCGATTTTTATCACGGATATCCCAATTCCCAAGCATGAAACTCTTACCGAACAGTTGCCCCCCCATATATAGGTTTAGCAAGCTTAGCAGCTTGTTAGCAGCCAACGTCGACGCGTCAACAGCCGAGTTTCACAAGCACCAAGCCCGCTTAGTACGAACGACGAACTTTAGACTAGTCTCCATGTCAGCTCTTTCTCAGAAAATTCTCGTTGTTGGTGGTAATGGTTTCGTTGGTACGAGCTTCTGACTCTTCGTAGCATTCTAAACCGTTTATGACATCCAGGCTCCGCGGTTTGTAAGATGGCTCTTGCCCGAGGAATGGAGGTCACCAGCATAAGGTAAGTCATTTGTGCTGAGCATAACAATTCTGCCATCCGCGGCGCGGCAGCTCTTCCGGAAAACCTTACAAAACCCCACAAGGCCATACCCCTGCGTGGGTAGAAAGGGTACGTGCCTCGTGTCTCCCTCCCTACCGCATCAGCCCACTCAAACCCCAACAGGTAGAATGGCGGAAAGCCGACGCCATGAATCCAGAGTCATATGCGGACATCCTCCCCGGCGTTGACGCCGTCGTCCACACCGTTGGTACGCTTTTGGACAATACGCAATACAAGCAGAGGATGCAAGAAGGGGATATAATGGGTTTTATCAAATCCCTTGCGGGCCGGGGCAGTGGTCCTCTAGCAGGAGGTCAACGGAGCGCCTATGACACCCTCAATTACGAATCGGGTGCGTGATCCTATACAGCCCCGTTTTGCAGCGCGCGGTGTTCACGGGGTGTCAGCTGTGCGCATGTGCGAAGCGTTCGTCGCGAGCCAACCCGTATCCGGACTTACACGTGTTCGTCCCTTCGTCTATGTCTCCGCGGAGGACATCAACCGACCTATCATCCCCGTGCGCTATCTCGAAACGAAACGGGAGGCAGAGAAGCGGATTGAAGAAATCGTCCAAGATCGGCCACAATACAAAGGGGTGTATGTCCGCCCCAGTAAGTGTATATCATCAATAATTCGATTCAATGAATAACAATCCATACTAGGTATAATATACCACCCACATATCAGGCCAATGACTACCATTCCAGCTACGATATTTGATGTATCGGCACGGATCCATGACGCGGCGCCATCGTATATCCCGATGCCTTCTTCGGTTCTCAGGTGGTTAGGCACGTCCGTGCTCCCCAATGCCACGGACAAAACACCTTCCGCCCTGAATTCCATGGCAAACTTGCTCTCGACTCCGCCAATTCATGTCGATCACTTGGCCGAGGCTATTTGTATTTCTTTGGATCCAGCTAAAGATATACGTGGTGTTGTTGGTGTGCGCGATATGCGCCAGCTGATCGGGTTGTCCCAGACGGGATCAGAGGAGTCAACCGCAAACACCTAGAACATTACCTTAACGTGTATACCTTGCAGGCTCTCTTGACGTCATACTTGTACATTCTGTATATTATTTCATTCCCTCGTTGTGAAGCATTTTTTCTTGGTCGAGCACTTAGCCATTGGTTTCGTGATCAGAACTTAAACCGATTATCACACATGACGGACATTAGTTTCACGCAAATCGATAGTGCTGTTGGGTGTTCTAGCAGGTATTGAAAATATTAATGACTCGGGCAAGACTCGGGGAACTTCAGACCTGTTCTCGTCAAGAACTGCTGAACCTTCGAAATCTTGATGACTCTCGAGGCTTCCGGGAGATACAGCACTTATGGCAGAGTCTTCCAGAGAATAGAAGTCGATAGTCTGTCCCGAATAATACGTTCATCTGACTGCTACTCGCTTGGAAATAGGTGTACCAAGAGGCAAAATTACCTCACGTCCGAACCTCGTCTGAAAACTTATTCATAAGTACCTCGGTCAAGAATAGGCACTCTTGCCGCGTACCGTTATTATTGGGCTCGCGCATATAACGGGTAATGCACGAACCTAGGCAATACATATATTGACTTCGTGATGCCCGGGAATATGATTGCATATTCCGGCTATTGCGATCAACATAATGAAGTTCAGCGCTACACTTAGAGGTCAAAGTTGTCCAACCGTAAAATAGACACTTCAGGGGATTCCTCGTAAATTCAATAACCCCCCTCAAATTAGGACCCAAGAGACGCCCGCGCCCCTCAAGATTGAATTTGAAAAATCCGGCCACTCAACCTATGACGAGGTCTGCGGCCAGGTACGGGATTCCTGGGACCTGGATTGACCGACATTCGCAGGTTCTAGGTATACCTATTACCAATCACTATTTTGTGAGTTTCAAACTCATGAAAGACCTCACTATAATCACCGCCGTACAGACAAGTACATTGCCTTCGTACCCGGGCTTGAGCCGGGGCGTGGAGCGCTTATGATCGGTCACATGCACGTTGGCGTGCGAGATCGTGACCCACAGATAGACTTGTGGCTATAGACCCGACATTAATGATAGGCAAGACATGGCCGATATGCGAGCGATTAAACCATCGAGGGGGACGTCGTTGAGGTCGATGTGAAGTTTTAGACTCGTCGACAAAGTACTGCCAACGTGTCAAGTCTAGACTCACTGATTGCGTGATTTGCACTTGCTTACTTTGGTATGACACCTGGCAACAACAGATGTCATCTCCTTAAAGTCATTGAAATGGGAGGTCTAGAACTTCTTCCCCACCTTTCTCCCCATCACCAGTGTCATCAACACGTAACACCCCACCTCAACTTGCGTTCGCGTAGTTTTCAAGTTGTCGGTGAAGCGAGAGAGCGGGATACTTGTTCGTGTCTCGCAAACATCGTAAGAGGCCCTTATCCGCGTACGTATCATCCCCAACGAAACAAAATTTATTGCCCAGACCGTATCGAACGACATTAAATAAACATCATTCGATACTTCCGAGCGGAATATATACCTGGCATTAAGTCTCTAAGCCTACCGCTTCCCTCATCATGACCTTTCTATTCGCTCGCGCACCGTCAATACGAATCACCCCCACTCCAGCCGCACGCTCTATCTCCCATTCTGTGTCAGTTTCGAAAGCACTCCCATTCTATCTCAACAATTTGCGCTCAACAGAGCAAAATGACGGCAAGGTCTTGCGTATGCTCATGTTCGGTAAACCCGGCGCTGGCAAGGGAACGCTCTCAGCCCGCTTGGTGAAGAAGTATGACATACTGTCCCTCTCCACGGGGGACCTTTTGCGCCAGCACATCGCGGAGAGGTGAGGTCAATTTCCACGCGTCACGCATGTGACTGTGGCGCATGGTGCTGCGGTGCTGACCCTTACCTGTCCTGTCATGGAATTAGAACGGAAGTTGGCAGACAGGCAGAAGAAATTGTTGCACAAGGCAGCTTACTTTCCGACGATGTCATGCTCAAAGTTGTCATGAGTAAACTTGAGTCACTCAACAACAGGGTTAGTCTGTCATGATTCCCTCCGACATGGTTACCCTGAATTTACCCTCCGTATTTACAGCATTGGATTTTAGACGGCTTTCCACGAACGCTAGGTCAAGGTAAATTGCTCGATACCCATCTCCAGTTCGTAATTTAAATCATTTGCCGTCGCGGCGCTGACTACGGCCTCAGGATCCAGAATGCCCCATTAAGTCTTGTAGTCAACTTGGATGTTGCAGACAACGTAATCCTGAGTCGGATATCTGACCGCTGGGTTCATCTGCCATCTGGTCGCGTGTACAACATGTCATACAACCGACCCAAAGTGGACGGCTTCGATGACGAGACAGGTGAACCTTTGACGAGGCGACCTGATGATAACCCTGTACGTGGATTCAAAGCTTAAATGTCTGCATAGCAAATTCCGACGGCCGATTAATTAGGAGATATTCTCTCGCCGTCTCAAGCAATTTTACGATTCCACGTCGCCTCTACTCGCATATTACGCATCACCGGCAAACAAGTCGACACGACTTGTCACTTTGCAAGGCGAGACGTCGGACGAGATTTGGCCTCAGCTCGATGCTGTTGTGCGAAGGTCGTTCCCCAGTATCCGAGAACGCGCTTTCAACGTTGCCCAGCGGCGGTATAGTCTCAGCGATCCATTTGCAATGGAACAAGAAAAGCGAGCGATCAAGCGCAGGGCTGCGGCTGGTGATGCCTAATGCATTTAAAATTTCAAATTGCCGTTGTTTCGCAGATGTGTTTTGCTGTTTTTGGTGGCTTTTCCAGTTGTCCGGGGTGATGTTGCATTTTTTGTTCTACCTACGTTTCAACTTTTCAACTACATTTTCAACTTTTTTTTAACGTGACCATGTTTTTATCACTTGTATTGTTACCCTTGTATACCGATAGGAAATCTCGTGTGCAGTTGTTGGATATTGCAATTGGTCACCGACCAACTGTCTCTAGAACTTCGACACGTATATATTGGAGGTACGCATGCCATGGAGGGTCTCGTGATGGCCAAAGTACCAGACCATCGTTCCTTCCATTGAGCATGCTTGAGAATTGAAGTATTGAAACAGTAACGAAATGTGCCAATGTAGGGGAGTAAGCTTTGTTTCAAGCCACCACGAGCATGTCACCCCGGATATCTTTCGCTCACCTTTCCACGTACAAACGTCTTCTGCACACCTCCAGGCCATCGTTCAACTTCATCGGGCTTCCAGACCCTACTTCCAACATCCGGCCTATCATATACACCACCACCTCTTCGTCCTCCATCTCCGAGTCTAAACACCATCCATACTCCCTCAGAGAATTCTCAGGTGATACTGTAGACCACGAACTACAGTGGAAGCTTCATCGAGAACAGCTCGACGCGTTCAACCACGCGTATTGGGCAGAGGTAAGTTCTGCATCATCGTGATCCAAACCCAACGGTTCGAATTAATCACTACCAGAGTAACACCCGCTTCGAGGCTGCCAAATCCTCAGTCCTCGCCGCCCTCCCACCCAATGCACCCACCGAGGCACACGAGCACGCATTATCTGAATTTTACAAGAAATGGGTCGTCCAAGAACGAGCACGCCAGGATGAGTATGACGTAGAGCTCAGGAAACGGACATTTGAGGATCTCTCGCTCTCTGCTAAAGTCGAATTTCAGAGGGCAAAGAAGAGACTAGCGAGCTGGAGATTTCTATAGTCTACATAGATTTTGCAACTGCAAGACTTGTACGATACTACCTATCCCTCCCTTGCGTACCCCAGGTCCAGCATCACCAACTCTCTCACACGATGATACACATCTCCCAGTCTCAGTCCTTCGACTCCTGAGCTCTCGGCTCTGTAATCCCTTGCTAGGTCGCCCACCATGTCTTCCTGTATGCCTGGGAAACGCGACTTGATCTCGGGCATCAAAGGCACCGACAAGCATTCGTTCGGGTCGAGGTCGACACCTGTTAGTTGTGATAATTGGGGCGAAGGCAGAATGATGTTAAACGTGGTGTAGAGGGCAGTTGCGCAGAAGCGGGAGGTTAGTTGGGCGTCAGTGACGTTGGCAGTTTCGCGGATGGAGTCCCAGCTGCAGTGACCATTAAGCTGGGTAAATGGGACAGGGAAATGGAACGTACTCATCGTGATTGTATATCCTACACCATACTCTTCTGAATGATGATTGTCTCCTTGCGTCTGGAATATCCTTGTATGATGGTCAGTTCAACGAACACCAGCCACGACCAGCGTGACCTACCTCGGCGTGAGCAAGCAGGTGCAGCGCAGTAGCATAATTCTCCACGCCTTCCGCATTATCTTGCAGCGTGAGTACGTCGACCGTATCCTCCACGCTGAGCGCCTTGCCCTGAAGCACTTGTCTCACAAAAATCTTCAAGATCTGCTGAACATCATGAGTACACGTCCAGATTAAGGAAGATTGAGATCCACGCACCCCAAGTAACCCGTGCCTCCGGTTTGCTCTCAATCTTGTCCCTTTCGCCCTTATTACCGCATCCACTTGTGCGTCCAGGCTCTGTTTTTGCTTGCCCCGCAAAGTGCTGGCAGCTTCCCGGAACTCGTCAAGCATTTTCTCCTGCACCGATATGAAATCCAGGCTATCATGGAACGCTGGACGGGTGTTTAGCCAAGCATACCAGTACAAAAAGAAACCAAATAGACGTACCATCCAATACCGCCTCATCCATATCCCCGCCCTCCTGCATCTGCGCCAAATGCGCAAGCTTGCCCACACTAAGCATAAACTATAACGCGCACATCAATGCCTGCCCCAAGGCAATCAACGAAATGCAAATAACTCACGTGCTTAACACCCACATCCCCCGCACCCTTCGCCTCTCTAAACAACCTCGTGCCAGCGACACTCCACCGCCCCTGCCCTATATCTCTCAACCACGCCACCACATCGCACTTGCCTCCCTGCCCCTCCTCCTTCGCCCAGTACTCATCCATATACTTTCCCCACTCTCCCCTCCCACTCTCCTCCATCGAAAACATCACCCTCGCTTCCCCATGCACCATACACCACCGCACCACCTCCCTCGCGAACATTCCTCCAAAGCGGTCGACATACTCCTCGATCGTGTGCGCGTGCGGATTGGAAGAGGGCGGGTAGACGGTGTCTTGGTGTAACAGGGCAGCGAGAGAGCGGAAGTCGGCGTGGGATGCGGCGAGTATGAGAGCGTTAGGGAGATGTGAGGTCAGGCCTGTAAATTCATGGGGGTCAGGAAATGGAGAGTGGGAAGAGGAGAAGAAGGGAAATCGTACGGAGAGTCTCAAGAATCTCGGGGCGGAGTTGGTCAAAGCGTTCTTTGAGCTCTATGTGGTCCCTCTCGGAACCAGGTTCGTCTGCTGCTATAGGGGCTATTTATTAATTAGCTTTCTTCTCTCAGGCTAACATCAAGACAAACGACTTACCTGTCAAGCCAATCCAACCTCTCTTGCACACACGCAAAAAATATCGTCGCGAGCTCCGGGAGAAGCTCTTTCGATGCGCTTTTAGTGTTTGCTTTGCTCGGATCGAGGGCGAACCTATCGGAAAGGAGGTCACGATACATATTATAACGCATTCCAATCCGCGCACCTCGTCGCCGTATCTACAAGCTTTAGCACCCCATCGATAGCGCTCGGGCGGCTTGTCCACGGCTTGATCATAGGCAACTCAACACCATACACAGCAAGATTATATGCTCTGTACGAGAGCGCCGCTTGCAGAATCGTCTAGAACCCCAACTCACATCAGGACCGTCTCAAACACACAAAACAGTGAGAGAGAAGTTAAAAACTCACAACAACAGCCCCTCCAACCTCTCTCATGGCTCCTTCCCCAGCTCTCTCAACCCGTTCGACCATGAACGGAATCAACCGCCCGATCTCTGCCACTCTGTACCTGAAGAAGTCTCTGACGACATCGTGCGAAGCGGAGGGGTGTGAAAGAGGGTAGGCGGTTGTGAATGCGTGGATGGCATCGGTGACGAGGGAGTGCGAAGCCCCAGCGCTGTTTGGTCCGGATAAAAACGTAGTCAGAGGGGTAAACGAAGGAAAAAATAAGAAGAGAACGCACTCTAAATGCTCGTTCATCTTCAACCAAAGCTGATGACCCGCATAAAGTTTTTCCGCATCGGTAGCAAGACGTTGGCGGCTGCGCTGCGACATCTTCCCGAGCGCTGCATTGTCGTTGATGAACCGTATCAGCCAGCTGAGCCTATCTTTTCGAGAGGTGAGTTGAGAGGTGAGGTCATGATTTGCGCGGATGATTTCTGGGTCTTTTCGGTTGAACCAAAGGTGCCACACCAACGATGAAAATCACAGACAGAAATCATAGGAAGAGAAATCAGCGTCTTTAGAGTGGCCGCGAGAATAAGATGCACGCACCGCTCTCGAGAACAGCCCGGCTTAACCCCTCTGCGCCTGTCATGAGCGCCTCCGCATCGACCTCGGGCGGGAACGAGAAATGTAGGGGGTTATCAGGATTGCTCCCGTAAAGTATGGCTTGTGTGAGGAGTGCTCTGATGAGGATCGCGCGGCCAGTTCTGTGGAACCGGGTCAGCTCCATCACAGAAAAACGGGGGAGAGTAGCAGAGAGAGGGAGAAGGAATACGACTTACGCCTCGTCGAATGTTTTAACCCTTCCCAGATCCACTCGAGCACGCATAAGCACGCCTGCTGTTAGTATGAGCACGTCCTCGGGCCCTGCTCCTTCTCCCTCGTCCTGTTCAGAGTGCGTTGGCGGCTGGGATGATGAGAGCACACCGAATCCGAATATCTGATCTGTGTTGGGAGCTTTTAGGGTGAGGCGATCTTGGTAGGGAGAGTCTATGTTGGAGGGGGTCAGAGTTGTTCGCAGGATGATGAGAGAACGTACCCCGAGCACAAAATACTACCACATCTACGAATCTGATCGCTACGACTGCACCTCCCCCGAGGAGTGTCAGACGAGGATGCGAAGGTGCCGACGCGGCTGTCTACAAACACAGACGCACGTTTTTCAGCTAGATTTCGAGGAGAGCCAAGATACAGTGCTCACCGTAGCATATGGCACTCCTGTAACGCCTTCTATCTTCATGCCTCCGCCTATACCCTCAATCACGCCCCCATCTCCACCCCCTCCCTCCAACTTCACCACTTCACCCCGCTTCGTGCTAGCACTAAGTCTGAGGAGTGCATATATTCTTCTCGGTACCGGCATGCCCATACCAAACCCACCGTACTGGTCAAGCGCCATCGCAGCTGTCTCTTGCTCGGACCCGGCGTAAGAGACGAGGACAACAAGGGTGCCGTCGCTGTAAACGCAGCATAGTCGAAAATTTAACATAATTATCAATCAGACACGATCGAAAACGCACCTCTCCACGCTCAAATCAACGCCCTCCAGATCTTCAACATTCCCCACTGCCTCTCGCACGTCCACTTCACCCAATAACACCTCCTTGTTCAAGCTCCACCTCTGCACGCGGGTCTCGCTGAGCGTCCATAGGTCCTTCTCCGGAGCTACGCTCCTTCCGACCTCGCCACTACCAGAACCAAGAGCAAGAGCAGATATGTTCCCCACTGTAGGCTGGGGAGCAGGTGTAGACCAGAGGAGACGCGCAAAAGAGAGTCCGGGTGTGGGTGGCGGAGCAAAGAGCCTTGCCGAGAGCGTATGCCGCCCACTTTGAGATGTGAGCGTGAGCCTGAATAGACGTCCATGTGAGGTAGAAGCAATGTAAATTTGACCCTGTGAGTGCGCGTCAAATCAAACGACATATGAACGTGCCGAGGCACCTACGTCAACCCTGAGCAATCCAGACGTATATTCTCCCTCTCCGAGCTCAAGACTGATGCTTTCGAAGCTGCCGCCGCCTGCAAGACCGCTGGTTATACTGTCCCAAAAACGGATGTCACCGCGGATGGAGAGAAGGACGAGACCAGGTTCTGAGCGTGACCTCGAGGGGACGAGAGCATAGAATGGTGCTGATGGTGGTTGTGCATAATCTTGAGAAGAAGACGGACACGGGAGGATGTAGCATGTAGTGGGCTTGGTGTGATGCCAGATAAAGCAGGTGTTCGAGGACGCAGGCAAGGGCGTACCCCGTGATGGCATCAACTGCACCGGTCCAAGATTGAGAATAGAAATCTGTGCACGGTCAGTCTTGTTTTCAGCGCTTGGAATGATTTGAGTTGAGCAGAATAGACCCACCTGCACCCTTTAGCTCGCGTCTGACCTCAAACGGGAGTACAGCATGGAAAGCAACGCTGATCTCGTCAGTGCGCGCGTAGAACGTCTCTCTCCCTGATCCCAGTGCACGTTCATTATACATCTGCACGTCGTCGACGTCCATGACGTCTTGTACCACAGCGATGTCCTCGGTGCGCCTGGAGGGTGTGCCGGCAGGGCGTGCACTGACCATGCGGCGCTGTCTGGGCGGCGTCACTGATAGACGCGGCGTTGCATATCTGTGCGTTTTTCGTGGTGCAGGCGATGCCATCCTTGCAGTGTCCTGGTTCTCAAATTCAATACAATACTCTTTGATCTGAAGTGATACAAACAAACATCAACACCTGCTCCTCACTCTCCACAACGAGCAAGACAGCATGCTAGGCATAGAAGACTACGGTAGCGACGTCGACAGCGACAACGAAGTGCCGTCCACTGCACCGCCCGCCAAAGCAAAGCCAGCGTCATCGAAACCCTCGGGCCTCTCCCTCCCTCCGCCCAAATCGTCCGGCTCAAGTCTGTCACTCCCGCCACCGACCAACGCCAGAACAAAACGCCCAAAGAAAATTGAAATCACGCTCCCATCGCTTCCTTCTAATGAATCTGATACAGACGACCGACCACCAGCCAAAAAATCCCGGATCACATCTAGCAAAGGGGCAGGCGCATCATCCCTTCTCAACATGCTACCCGCGCCTACCCAGCCTCTCCCTGTCAAAGCCAAGAAGGCTGAACGCATGCTCGGGGGTGGAAATGGCCCAGGGCTAGTGTTCCATGCACCAGCAAGCGTGCAGGAGAATGACGAAGGAGATGGCGATGGGGCATCCACGTCTTTCCTACCCCCTTCACTCAAGAAGGGTAAGTCCAACGTCGACCTAGACCGTGAGGACTACAAGCTCCAAGCTTCACCCGCTGTGAACTTCTTCTCCCTTGGTTCGTTCCCTGCTCCTCTGCACTTCTTGTCCTAATCCCCCACAGGTACCTCTTCAAGACCTAATTCTACAGTGCCATCTACATCCACGACACCCAGCACATCCACACCAACAATTTCATCCGCCCCCGAGGTCGTCGCATTCACTCCCCCACCTCCAACACCTACCGACCCCTACCCCGGATACTACCTTCTCCCCTCCGGTGCCTGGGCCGCTCACGACCAGGCATACTACGCCACATTCGTCAAAAAGTGGCAGAAGGAGTATGATGCCCAGGTGCGCGCGCTCGAGAAAGGTGAGGTGGAGAGGGAGGCAGAAGAAGCAGCGGAGGTCAACATGCAAACAGAGATGGAGAAGGCACGGAAAGAGATAAAGGAGAGGGAGGACAGGAAAGCGCTCACGGGCGTCAAGACCGGAGAGCCAGAACAGCCAAGGATGAATGTACAGGTGTGTATGCTGTTCTTGATATTTCCGCTGCATGGTATACGAGTGCTCACAATCGTACTCTATAGGGCGCGAAACTAGGCTCGACGGCCCGGTCACGACATCAACTGACAACGCTCCTCACAGATGCGTACCACAATCGGGAGGCACTGGAGGAGAAGATCGCACAAGCACGCAGGAACAGGAAAGAGGCAGGGAACAAATATGGTGCGTGTATCTC
Source organism: Suillus lakei (assembly GCA_016628065.1). NCBI lineage: Eukaryota > Fungi > Basidiomycota > Agaricomycetes > Boletales > Suillaceae > Suillus > Suillus lakei. The sequence goes on from JABBWA010000004.1 coordinate 936,287, forward strand.
CCACTTTTGCAGCATCTCTGTTACAAGACTCATCAATCCTGCAGGTTTCTAGGTTCTTGGAAACACTTATGCATCATGTTACGGATATGCTACTGCTACTGCTAAGAGGGTATGTATAATATCTACGAGATGGGCTATGCTACATATTTAATAGATCCACGTCTGTCCATGTACCATCCTTAATGCGCCAAGGTCGGACCCGGCTCTCCTCACTGCCGTGGCTTGCGCGACTGCACGTCTCACCTTGCAGCCGAGAATTCTATCAAGCAACAAATGTTATTGTTTGCATCCACAATGGAAAGAATACGCACTCGTAACACTCTTCGTTCCTTCACTAATCGCATGCTTCGCGAGCTCTCCTGGAAGAATGAGCCTCACTGCGGTCTGAATCTCGCGCGAGGAGATAGTAGATTTCTTGGTATAAGAGGCGAGCTCTGCACAACAGAAGCGCCCATCAATCACCGGAACACAAAACCGACAAAAATGACGTACTGCTCGCTTCCGAAGCAATCCTTTCGAATAGGTCATTCACGAATGAATTCAAAACGCCCATTCCCTTGTTTGATATACCAGTATCGGGGTGGACTTGCCTCAGCACTAAAAGAGAGAACACGTCAGCCAGTTGTTGCATCGGAATGCAAGCGAATGCGAGGGGACGAACACACCTTTGTAAATATAACTGCTGTACGTCTCCTTCCTCGCCCTCTTGCGCTTCTTTTTCGTGTCCCCATCCTCTTTAGCAGGTGCCTTCCTAGCTGCTTTCTGCTGTCCCGCTGACGACACGGGTGCCTTAGCAGCTTTGGAAGCGGGCGCTTTGGAGGCGGTTGAGTTAGGCTGCGTCAACGGTGAGCGGGCTGTAACTTCGTGCATTAACCAATGAAGATACCTTAAAAGGCATACTTGCTCCAATCAAAGTAGAAGTAAGAGAAAGACAGAAAGACAGAAAACGCGTCAATGCCCCTACGAAGACGCGTCGCGCTTTATACCACCAACGCGTCCAACCAAGCGGAGTTTCAAGTTGCGGTGGGGTTCTTGACTGAACAGGAAGGATGCCTTCCGGGCGCCCGCCTAGCTCAATCGGATAGAGCGTCAGACTTTTACGACTGTCGGTTCCATCTGACGTAATCTGAAGGCTGCGAGTTCGACCCTCGCGGTGGGCTATACTTCACTTTTTGAACCGTGCAGACATCAGGAGTACGTGCCACTCTGCTGGCGATGTAATCCTTGGATGGGCTACTCGTTTACTTACAAAAGCATGTCTTTATTTTTGTGAATTAATTCATGATCCCCGTCAAACTCATTACCTGCCTCACTTTGTTCGGAACTTCGCATCGTTCATCTGCTGATCTCACCCAGAACAAAGATGTACTGGTCGATCGGGCTCTGGGAAATACCTGGTGCAGCGGTTGTAGGCCCTTGAGCCCTGTGGACTAGAGCGAAAAAGGAGTAACCCAAAATACTATGATATTGACATCTAACGGCCGGAACTAAGTACTGTCTCGAGGGTATTTCAGACAAAGGAAGACATGAGTACAGAGACGAAGATACCTCATAGTCTTTTCAACATCTTGATAGTTGAACAATGAAGCATTTCTGCCTCGCGGTTAACGCATGGCCGAGTGTGGCCTGAAATAAACGACGAGGGACAAGGAGGAATAACTGTCTCCCTTTGATTGGTCTAGACTAGATCTGTCAAACATCTCGCGGTTCAAAAGTTCACCAGAGGAGATGAACGGAATAGCAATCCACAGCTAGTCTATCTCCAGCGAACCAAACGTGCGCTCGGAATAATATTTCAAGAAAGACGCTTGACGTCAAAGGTTTGACAACCAGACAGGAAAGTCTCTATGTAAGAGGATGCTGCGATAGATACCACTCAAAGGAAATTCTAGTGCTTGTCTTCCTCTGTGCTGTGCACTTCAGGCACAGACCGAGCACGATTCACCCACCCTCCAACGATCCATGATCCTGCGAGTAAACCGAGCAAGACCCAAACTCCTCTGGTTTGTTCATTATTGAGGGGCCTAGACTTTGCGTGCACATCAGGCCCTTGCTCCTTGGCAGCCCGAACCACATTCGAGACCGCCTCACTAACTCGGAAAGTCCGCGGCAGCCCAAGGTCATTGGTCAAGTCACGGAATACGCCAGATTCAACCGCAGGTTTGGCATGTGCTTCAGGCTCAATCACCACCACTTCCTCAATAACCACCGCATCCTGAGGCTTTTCGAGGTTGTAGGTGGGACCACCATCAGGATGTGTCGCAGACCCCGAAACGACGTGCAATTTTGGGTGAGAAGGCTCTATGGGCTCGGGTTTCGGACTAGATGAATCCCAAAAATCGGGAACGAAGGGCTGAGGGGATGATGATCAGATGTGAAAATACAAAATCAATATCAAAGAGTTCGCATGTGACGAAGACTCGATATGGTCGATGAGGTGTAAAACCGTTAGACCCGTAACTTAAATCGGACCGCCCCATCGATCAAGGAAAGAGGGAAAATACTCACTGCTTGAACGGGTTCGCAGGGCCCATCTTGAGAGAGGTCGGGTAATCTGACCTGGAAAAAGTCGGGCGTCTTCGAGGCACTCACGGGCTGAGATGCAGGCGGTATGCCTGGGGATGCAGCCTGAGGTGGAGTGACAGACGAAGACGCATTGCGAGATGCAGCGGGTGTAGGCTGCGAAAAAGGAACAGCTCTAGATTCCTCAAACTCCTGAATTCGGTTTATGATAGCAGATTTGTTGCCCTTGCTGATAGCAGGATCAGTTCGGATTCCAATGCGAATAAAATGAAGAGAGCAGAGCAAAAGAAGTAAACCAAGCTTAAGGAGAGGAGCCAAAAGTAGAACTCACGTCGACAGACCTCGGGTTTTCGCTTCATGGCGCAAAGTGACCACGGTCTCATTTTCCCATGTTCGAGAGAGAAGAACAGTAGAAACAAAATTCCTGTGGTTGTATACTGTGAAACGTGAAAGATTTGTTAGATTTTTCTGGCACACGACAACTCGAAACATGATTTTTGATGTTTGGTTTGGCTGCCAGCAAAGGACGGGTTTGGAGCATGCTCCGCGCTGTTACCACGTGCCACGCATCTACACAGCATGATATGGGAGTCACATCTGAAGTGATTATCGAATGATTTGGTTTGACATTGGAAGTCCTTTGTCAGGCTCGTATCGACGTCGGGCCAAGGGTTACCTGCTGTGGGTATTGATTATCAGTCAAACTTGTCTAAAGAAAGTTCTCGTGAGTCCGGGTCCTGGGATTGATTCGAGCGCTTGATGACTTGATCTATCTTTTGCAGCAATTGACTCCTTGCCTCGTGTTTCTATCGCGTGTTCTCGACCTGCTAATAATCAAAAATCCTTTTTCAGTTTGGCATGACTCTTTTCCTCATACTCTAATCCCCAGCCCTCCGTTATTTCAGCTATGCTTCTCTCTCCAGCGTAAGAAAAGGCCACAGATCTCCCAATTATCAGCCTTCAAATGTTTTCTTCACGCAGATCAACCAGCGCCAGTCTCCCCTCTCAATCTTTTTGGGGAAAGTTCAAGAAAAAAGGCGACAAGGAGAGCGAGTTCCGCGAGCGGCAAGCCCAAATGGCGCTTGCACGACAACGCCTCCTCACACTTGCCTACGAGGACATGGAGACAGTCAGAGTGGTACAGTCATTTCCCCTTCGCCCTCATATTCTATTGTAACATCCTTCCGCCACAGCTACCTAATAGTTTTCCCGTAAGTGGCGGTGGTCATTGCCCGTGCCCGGCTGAATTGTTCCTGCACAGGAACTCGAAGCGGTAGCCAGAGATTGGACAAAACCTCCCCCAGATGCTATCTTCGCCCTACGTGTTCCTGTTGAATTCGCATCCCTTCATGCCTCTGTAAGTTGGCGCCGTCGGGTTGGATGATATATTCTGACGTCATTGCCAGCGGCTGGTTTCCGGGCCCTATATCTATGTGCGTGATCGAGATCTATTTCTGATATGGATAGCTCATGGCAGATATGAGTAGTTGACCGGCGAGGATTCATACCAAATTGCGGTAATGGGCGTGCAGGGGCTGCGGGTGGAGATTGTGAGCGACGCCCCTCCGCCACCTGATGAGCCACCGTAAGTTGGATGTCGTGATCACAGACTAGTCTAAGCTAACTGTTTCATAGGCCACCACCGTAAGTCCACTTTTGAGTTAGTCATGCACTGCTTGATATGTCTTCAGTCCGCCGCCAGTCACGGAAATGCCGGCCACGTTTAACCTGGAGCTCGTGCCCGGCCAACACGTGGTCCTAGAAACTACAGTTGCTTCTGCTGATGACGTCGACATGGCCCGCATGGAAGACGGCACCGTCGTCGATGGCCAGTTCTGGGGCAAGCTGAATATAGTGCACGACGGCGATACCCACACTGTCGACTTTACAGGCACACGTATAGTAAACCCTGACGTCCCACCCGACATGCTCTTCGATTCGCGGGTCATGAGTAAGCTCACGACCGCTGCCAAGCCTTCTTCTGTCAAATGCCACCTGAGCATCCTATCACCCGCCCAGCAGTATTGCGATGTCATTCTCTCGGTTAACCCGTTATGGAGGCTTGAACTTACATGGCCCCCTGCGCAGCCAGTTGACGAGACCAAAGTGAAGTATTTTCTGCGCGTTCACCCTGGTGGTGCGATCGAGCATTTTGAGAGTGAGATGGTTACGACGTCGTTATATTACGAAGCTGTGTAAGTGCCATCCCTCTCATCCCTGGATCATTGATCCTTATTCTATGTAGACCCGACCCAGCGATGGTCGACCCTAATGACTTTATTGCACCCCGAAATGGATATGCTATGACGTTCCGAGATTTCGTGCCCCACCTTATGAGCGTCCTAGACCAGCTAGGCATGTCTATGCATGCGCGAACCAACTTTATCAAGTACGTGTTCCCATGCCATTCGTCTGACATGACTGACATTGACGTTGACGTACACAGCAACAACATCTCTGCATTTTCAGCCCACAAAAACATTGCTTACCGCTTTCCTCTCCCCATCGAAGATAGCTGCAGCCATTGACATCTCAGTTACCTCTGATCCCTGCGTCTTCACGCGTCTATTTCTCATCTTCCGCGGGTTAACGGATGATGATGTGGGACTGTTTGCAGGTGCAGGCGAGAAGGAGGCGAATTCGGTCAACTGGAGGGAGATTGTGGGGTGGAGCGAGAATTCGAAGGACACGACTCAGTTCAGGCTTCTCGAAACTTCTGTGTTTGAAGTTACCTAGGAGGGAAGATAGCTTTTGAGCTGAGGTGGTTAGCCGGCCTTCCCACTTCCCAGACAGTGTCCTTCTTTTCCTTGTTGCTCGTCAACGACTAGCATTCTTCTTTTTTTGCTTTGCGACGCCCCACTTCTTTGACTCGTCTCTGCATTTGATATCTTAGAACATTGTCGGGCTATGTCATCGCTGTCCTGCACATGCTTTCTTGTCACGTCCGCAGTTATTATATCTATTCGATATCTGCTCCTCCTGCGCAACTTTATATTTCTCTGGTCTTGCATCATTTTGACGACCCTGGGCTTGCCTACATGTTTCTTTTAGTAATTTCTCTTCATGATCATGTTGTATCCGCAGTCTGTGTACCGTAGTCGATATCGAAAATGTAACAGTGAAGTATGAGTTTGTCTTGCAGTCACCACACCAGTAAGCACTGAGAGACAGGGGACCGTGACGCAAAAGCGCGTGACCGTGACGTCACGCGACGCGTTTGATTGGTCTCACCATTGGATTGATCTTGTCTTTAATTACCTACATACACGAATGTCTGAGTTAACAGCAGTAGTAAGTTCACTCCATCTTCCGGGCACAGTCCCGTGCTAAGCATTCACAGCGAACTTGAGCGTGAAGCCAACATTGCGCGCAACCGCGCGCTCCTGGAAGAGCTTGATCTCAAGGATGCCGTCGCTCAACTCGGTGTTCCGCCCAAACCCAAGCCTGCCCCAAGAATAAGAGCGAAGCCCATTCAACCTGCAAAGGGAAAACGAGAGCGTGAAGTTGTAGAAGCGCCTCGTAGACAGAGTGCACGTCTCAAGAAGGAGATCGTGGATCCAAACGAAACTGCAGCCCAGAAGAAGCAACGGGAGGTGAGTGCCAGTACGAATACAGTCTTCCGGCATTGATCGCATTGTAGGAAGAGCAAAAGAAGAGGCAGCAGATTGAGGAGCAAGAGCGCCTTGAGGCTGAGGAGAAAGCTCGTCTCGCAAAACGCCCCAGACATCAGGAATTGGATCTCACTACGCTGGGGGATGAACTTGAGGAATCAGAACTGAGCTCTCTCCGATCGTCCCTTCAAGCCGTCACGAATGTCCCACTCTCAAAGCGTGCCGCAGATGCGGATGCATTTGTATTTCATGAAGACCGGAAGAATGAAGCTGAAGTCAAAGAATTGAGAAAGAGACTTCAGCAGCTAAGGGTAGTGTCTCGCGCCAAGGTGACTTCATTCAGAGTCTACAGTGCTGCCTACCACCCCGAGGCTACCAAGGATCTTGTATTCTTTGGGGGTAAGGTACCGTGCTAAAGTTATTGGCAAGTCGCTAACGTGAATGTAGACAAACACGGTCAAATTGGAATATGGGATGCCAGGGCTCCCGCAGATGAGGTTGCAGATGAAGATGGTGACATCACTGCAGATCACAGAGAAGGCGGGAAACATTGGCGCCTCCAGTGTCACTGGCCTGCTTCCTCCGTGTCGTCGATATCATCTATAAAATTTGACCCCGTTGACGCGCATAGTGTGAGGACCTAGCTTTTTCCTGCAATGACTGCAATGACTGCACTGACTGCATTTTCTTTTAGCTATTTACGACCTCATACGATGGCACCATACGCCGCTTGTCTTTCGTCTCGGGGATTTCGCAAGAGATATTCTCTTCAGAACACCTCATCACAAGTATAGACCTTCCAGTTGGTGGCCATGAAATGTGGATATCTGACACTTCCGGCGGCCTCACTCACCTTGACCTTCGGGAACCCAAAGACAAAGCCTGTTGGTATGGTCTGTCAGCTGCAAAAATTGGCACCGTTAGCATCAACCCGACAAGTCCGCATTTCTTGCTCACGGCGTCGAACAGTCGTCTATTGAAGTAAGATATGATTATCGCTTATGCTCTTGTCTTCTTTTCTCAACAGTGGTTTTTCAAGGGTATGGGACAGCAGAAAATTAAAGAAGCTCACCTCCGCAACTGGCCCATATCAACTCAGCCAATACACTGTCGAAGATTTAGTCCATTCAAAGAAGGGCAAGGGTACTGTTCGCGGTATATTCACTCATGGAAAGTCGGTGAGCTCAGCATACTGGGACCCGAGAGGGAGAAGTATCGTCAGCACGAGTTACGACGATTCAATAAGATGTGGGTGATATATCTGCGTGTGTCAAGAAAAACTGACTCCTTTGCAGTATGGGATTTGGATGTTGCGACGTACAATTCATCAACTGCTTTCCCCTCCTTCACGCCGTTCGGTGGAATAAAACACAGCAGTCAGACAGTAAGGACCAGGCTCATCATCGTACTCCTTTCTCCTTTACTGATGCTGTCCAGGGCAAATGGGTGACTATTCTTCGTGCAGTCTGGAATCCCAATCCAGATGTATTCCCCCACTTCACAGTCAGTTATTTGATACACCAGTGCTCAGCCTTCTCACTGATGGCATCTTAGATCGGGAATTTGAACCATACTTTGGACATATATTCATGCAAGGTACTCATCCAAACATTAGCTGGACCCGTTTGAGTGGCTCTGACCTTTTTACTTTTTAGGGACACTTGATTGCGAGACTCAAAGACAGTTTGTACGTGATCTGATTGTCTCGGGTGACGATATCTAACTTTCTCATCTCAGGATCACTGCTACACAAGCTGTAACATGTTCCCACCCAAGCGTTGTTGAAAGATGTGCAACAGGAAACGCGAGTGGGCGTTGTGTACTATGGGCACCACCGGATGTATAGGGTATCTAGTACACGCCGTTGTTTTGAAACTCGATCGATCCTTGCACTTCCCTGTATTCGTGATCTCAGGGTGGGACTTTTCAGAGTTTCAAAGGGATGTCTCTCGGTCGCCTACTTCGATCACCCAACTTCCACTCGCAAGTCTTTTAAGGTTTAACCCAGACACAAGCTTGGAAAGTGTCAAAATAAAGCGAATCTATCTCTGAACTTACTATTCTGCAAGTAGTTTCCCCCGTACTTAATTCTTGCAGGTAGTCCTCGTGTTGACGAGGCAGTCAAAATGTATATTTTCACCCTTTGGATGACTTTCAAACAGCGCCACAGTAAGGGAACCAAGGTGTTTGTGTACATGTTTCTCATCTCCTCATCTCCAAGAATTGGCTCTTTGCTATCTTCGAATAATACTTCATATGAGCAACTTGTCTCTAGCGGCTGGACAGCAAATAGCCGATTACCCCAACGCCTGAAATTATTGGATATTCGCGATGATGCGAGCCTCCTCCGCAATGGATGTCTCAGAAGAAACCGTCTGTCATGGGGATTCTCGGGATTTGTGAATGAGCGCAGATCACTTGAATGTAACATGCGTGGGGCTTCCGTGGACAAGCATCGACTGATCAAATAACAGTAAGACAGACTACATTGATACAACATATGATGCACGATAGCTCGTTGTGCTTTCATAAAATGGCCATCTGAAGGTCTGGAAGTGACCTGGCTGCGGTCGCCGAAGGTGATAATGGGGAAGGGGGTACAGAAACAGCACGTGGTCGAGAGTTAGGTGTGACATCGAGCGCTGGATGCGAGCGCACTCCCGCGGAGGCAGAGGGATAGGCCATGGGACCAGGAGGAAGGAGGGAATTCGAGTGAGGACTCGATGGTGAAAGGATGACTGGCGCCGCGATGGTATTGAGCGCGTGCTGCATAGTCAAAGACTGTTTCCCCGACTGAGGAGATGGTATGGCCACCACAAAGGTAGGCGGCTGTGGCAGTGGGGGCAACATGCCCTTGCCGTGCGGAGAAGATTGTTTGTTGTGTATGGGTTGTCGCTTCGTCGCGTCAAGCAGCGCGTTCACTGCTAACTTTTCGGGACTGAAACCCCCTATAAAACTACTTGCCTGTTCCCCGTTGACAGGGAGGTCAGGAAATCGCTTGCTCTCGTTTGACTTGCCCGCGAGTGCCACTGTGACATCGAATGCTTGGACGAGATCGTAATGTTTTGGTGGTATCTAAGGTGGATACCGTAGAAGTCATAGTACAGAAAGAAGAGAAAGGCGCAAGGCGCCTGCAGGAGCAAGGCCGCACACACGAGGACTAGATCAAGACAATAATGGAAGTCAGTTGCGCGTGACTCCAGGCAAGGCAAAGATTCGACTAGGTGGTGGCGGGAACACTTTTTGGGAAATCCCACCGGACGTCATATTTTTTGAGTTCAGTCACCCGTGTGGTATGCAGCAAGCTGCACCATCCTGCTCGAAATGGCGGACTCGCAAGTTGTTTGCGGTATACTCGAGATGACGAGTAGTATGGCATCAGTCCGAGAGTCGATGCAATCGCTCGAAGAAAAGTAAAAGTTCACGCCATAACAATCCAGCTCTTATTGACACTACTCCAGGTTTATGAAATGGATATGAAGGAGGGAATATCATTACTTTCCCTCAAACATCACCTGTTTCTGTCATACTTGCAGTCGCTTGTCCTGCTCTCCGCACGCTGAGCAACCGGAGAACTCATTAACAGAGAGAACACCAGCCAGTTCCCCTTTCAGTACTGTTGATCAAGAGACGCGAGGCTCAGGCATTGGTGATCTGGTCGACTCTATGATCGAGGGTCGTATTGTAGTCGAAAAAATAAAAGTCCTGGAAAGCAGGATGCAATACCAGATTGAAAAGCTTGTCCGAGTTGCTGAAGAGGTGCCTTCTGGCAAAGATGTAGCCGAAGGTGTGCGTTTTTGTGCTGTGATAAGACTCCTTGCTAACATGTTATCTCAGATCCCCTCGCCTTCCGTGCACATCCACAAAATCTTGTCAACGGGCAACGCTCCGACGAGGACCGACATGCCCGTTCAGACGTTGAAGACCCTGATAAAATATACCGACCTACTAAACTCGCGTCCATGCCCTACACAGAAGCCGCAGCCGACAAGCGGTCCAAACGACAGCCTGTCCCCTAGGCACTTTCCACCCTCCTTCACCAAGATCCCCCGCGTCCGACCGCGTCCGCGAGATCCAACGTCTCAAAGACTTCGAGGAGGAAAATTTCACTCGACTGGTCTTGAACAAGAAAGATGCACGTAGGCGACAAAAAGATGAAGAGGATTTGGCGCTCAGGGGTACGGGTGTTGGAAAGGGTAGGAAGCGAGGTCAGGGCCTGGAGGACGAGTTTGCGGATGTTTTGCACTCAGTTGGGCGCACGAAGAAGGGGGTGCTCGGCGATAGATATGAAGAGCTGAGGCGAAGGGGCAAGAAAGCTGATGCACTATCGAGGTCTCGCACGACATGGAAGGGGGATCTGGAGGGCGCAGACGATGACGGGCCGAGACTGAGGAAGAAGACGAGGTTCGAAAGGGCAAAGACGACTCTACACAAGGCAAAAAAGATATAATTTTGTCATTTCGAAGTTCCTGTTGCACTCTTTTGACTTGGGGGTACGTTTCTGGTTGAACATCACAGTATTTTGGCTGATTCTTTGGCAGAATGATGTTCTTCGCTGCCGCATTGTCCATTGTGATTTTCCGTACTTCTAACGTTGTCGCCGTCTCGATTGTATCTCCGACTTGGACCGCCATAGTTATCCTGGCGGCATGGCCGGTCCTGGCTGCCAATGGTATTCGTATTTTTACCTGAGGTTCTGGATCGAAAAACAGCCGTCGCGTTTTAGATCATCAGGGGAACCAGCTTTCATGCCTGTATGATGTAATACAATTATATTTGGTTTTTTTTGACACCTGATTCCTCGCGGATATTCATGCACGGAGTTAGCAGCTCAGGGTTTGCTTCAGGATGGACACGACAGAGTCTCCTTGCCAGCCCGAGGCTTGTCGACCCACTGGCAAACTTTCCTGGCATGAGACCTCGTTCGTCTGCAGCGGGATGCGTCCAAGGATGTGCTTGCTCATGGAACGGCAGTGATTGATATCGAATGGGCTGCCGTACCTAGCTCCCTGGTGCGTAGCAATCTTCCTACAGCATCGAATATGTTGACGATCACAAAGTAAGTCATGGTCATTCTTAAACAATTCTCTCAGTGACTTTCTGACGTTTTTGTAACGAATACAGGCTTACACGACGTCTGATCCAGCGAGTCAAAAATTCCCATCCGTTATCCGAGGCTACGAGCCACCAGAACGTGTACTATATCTGGTTGGCTTGATATGTGTGATTCCATAGGTAGCTGGAGGATTGTGGTGCGTGGACGACTTTCAGGTTACGTTGATTAGTTAAACAGTATGGTCAATCATGATGAGGAAGCAATGAGCAAGGACTGAGCAAAGGCGGCAATGAGCACTACTTAAGTGAAGCTCCTTCAACAGTGAATTTCAATTGCTGAGCCGTCGTAATCGCCGCTTAGTGCGCTACTCGGTCTGTGGAAGCGACTAATTAAGTATGAGATGATTATCCGTGGGCCAGGACTCTGTCTCGGACAGTTCATGGATAACCATCTCAGACTCAGTCGAGCTTGCTCCACGGTGCCAACGAATGAGCCATGTGGCTGCAGAGGAAGGCACAGCATACGCGGTGAATGAAGAGAAAGCTATCACAGGGCTTCTAGGGCTGCAACTTATAAGTGAACAACAAAGGAATGTCTCATCAACATTGACTCTACATCTTCGCGTCTCCTCCGCGTAGGAGGCCTGATTTCCCCCTCTGATCGATGGATTGGCCTCGCAGTAATGTCGGAGATGGTGCTGACAAGAACTGCAGGTTCTGATGAACATGATCCTTTGGCATCAGAAATACGAAAGACAGGTTAAAGGAATGTGTCAATCTCGCGTGAGGGCAAATTGTCGGGCGCGAATTTAATGTTTGCATTATGAAAACAACCTATGTTCAACACTCGCTGTGTTCTTACACTGTGTAGACATAAACTGCACAAGCCATGACCAACTGCTACTCGTAAGGCTCTCAACCGACTTCATATTTTTTTCCGGGCTCCACAACAAGGACCTCAGTATCTCCACTGTCAGCCCTCAACACATGGCACACTTGCAATTTGTTCCGTTTCCAGGTGCTGGAGTTCTTTGATGCGATTTCAAAGAATTCGGGTTGCCCATTCTCGTCAATGTTGGTAATGCTAACGGTGATTTTCTCACTGGTATTGTTGACAATGGTGACGTCGCTCATATTGCCTGGTCGTGTGTCCAGAATTATTATTACGGACTCCCTTTATACCTCTGCACGCACCTCCGATCTCATAAGTTTTTTCAGGTTCCACAACAAAAACCTCAGTCTTTCCATTGTCGGCCCTCAACACATAGCACACTTGCAATTTGTTCCGTTTCCAGGTGTTGGAGTTCTTTGATGCGGTTTCAAAGAATCCAGGATTCCCGTTATCGCCAGTGTTAGTGATGCTAACGGTGATTTTCTCACTAGTGTTGTTGACAATGGTGATGCCGCCCATATTGCCTGCTCGTGTGTCCAGAATGATTATCATGAACTCCCTTTATAACTCTAATCGCACCTCAAAGGTTGAGTGTAGTAGAAAGATTCCACACGAGACTTCAACACAGAAGTAATATATCTAGAGAACGGGTCAGACAAGAGAGAGAATCTAGACCGAGGAACTCACTCCGAGTCAGAAAGCGATCTATAGAGTAGGGTGTTGATTATCAGGGGCCTCGATTTTGGTGGATTGATTAGTGTTGATTAGGGCACTTCATCCTAGTGTACCGTGGAAAACCACCGAGTCTTTGTAATTAGTGCTGCTGTGCACCTCAACCTCACATGATCTATACCTAATTAGGTTGTTATATACCCCCGGGTGTGGCAACCTAATTAGGTAGCACTGCACCAAATACGCACACTGCCAGTAAATAGCTGAATAATGTTCAATGTCTATAATTCGGCAAAACACAAGCCTGTGAGAGTGTTTGGCAGCTGTTTGGTGGGGCTCGGGCATATGCAACCATTCCCAATTTAGAAGCTTATGTGCTGTCCATACTTTGGGAACGTCCGCACGTCTTGCGCTTGCTGTCATCAACAATGAGCTTGCTTTCTAGGCTTAAATCATGCCTAAAATAGCTAGTTCTTTTTCTAAAAAACACAATAAAATCATTCATTGCTTGTAGATATAAGGGCTATACAAGAAAGCAAGGAACTAAGGTATAGTCTATATCTAGAGGACAGAGACAATGTGAGGGTGGAGTGGGGTGTATTAGACTTGTATATGGCAGAGGCATTGGGAGATGGATGTCTCCAGTGCAGCACTAGATGGTGTTGTTAAGTTAGGGCTCATTGTCGCCAGTGTCGTTAGCTAGGGCATTCATCCTCTTCTAAGGTCCATGCTTGACACCCTTGTCTGATTGTTCCTTCTGGGCCTTCTTTGGCACATGCATAGCATTGCCATTTGCTGTGGTTACAACATTGATGGCTGCAATTGGTGCTGTACACTGGCAAGAGGGTGCCACCTGGGATTGAGTGTCTGGAGTCATGGAGGATGTTGAAGGTGAATCATCGTCATTTGAAGGGACAGAAGACTGAGTGCTTGCGGTCGGTATTGTGTTCTGGAGCCCTCCATCCTCTCCCTCATTTTCATTTTCTCCTATGTTCCTGTTGTGCAGTGCAGCCTGACAGTATTCCTCTTCCCACTTCTCAAACTCAGTATCACTTAGCTTGTGAAATCTAGTGGCACTGGAATCCCATGCAGACTTTAGGACAGATATTTCAGTCCGTGAACTGATGTCCCCAGGGCAGCAGAATTTGGTGAGTGGCCAGTTTTCAACAATGATGTGATACTTCGCAGTGATGTGGTGGTCGAAGTTATGATAATACCTGCAAGAAACTCTCTTGGGGGCGGCAGCAAGTTCTTCTCAAAATTGAGACAAATACATCAAGAGAGCAGTGAAAAACACATACAAAGTTTCTTGAAAATTAGCTCCCCAGTAGCTTTCTTGAGGTCGAGAGTCTCTTGTAAGTAGGTTTTAGCCACACCTGTGCAGCGTGTATTGCAGCATGTATTGCTTGTTAGTTGCACTGCATAGATGAAGCCCATAAGCCTTACCTTGAATGCCAGCAATGGCAAATGCCTCTAGTCTTAAAGCAATGTCCATTGTGCTAACTTTGAAACACACATCAAAAAAGTCTGTGGTGTGTGAGGTTTGAAATATGTGTGGTTGGTTGAAGTGGTCAGTAGTAGAGCATGTCGCAATGAAGATAATCTCAACTCCAGTGCAGGCATTCAGAGCACTGTCATGCATGGTATGCAGTTCATACCATGACATGTGTGCTATACAAAAGATAAGGAAGGTATAATGAACTGTACTCTACCATATCACCAAGTGATTCTATCATTTTCTATTGATTCATTGGTCTGTTTTTCTGAAAGTCTCATTTCCTGTGTCAGACTCGGGAATTTCGATGTTTTTCTATTTTGTCATGTGATCTTTTCTTCTTCTTGGCTTATTCATCAGATTTTCTCATTAGCTGACTGATCATGTTTGTAATCATGTCATGTGACTGGGAAATAAGGTGATTTGTAAGGATTCAACCTGACTCATCATGCTTTGTCATTGATCTGTCATGCTTTGTAAGACTTGCAACTGTATTTATAATCTTCTTAGTAACCAGGATGACTCAGCTCACCAAAAGGCTTGGTTTGTAAGCACAACCTTACCAATCCATGAGATGACTCATACCTTTGATTCATCATGCTTTGTAAGATAACACTGTATTTTTAATGTACTTAGTAAACAAGCTGACTCAACACACCAAATGGTAGGATTTGTAAGCACATTCTTACCAATCCATGTGATGAATCATGCTTAGTAATCTGACTTCCCAAAAGGTATAAAAGGAGCTCATTTTACACCCATGAAATATAACTTCCCACTTTATCCCTAACACTGAAATAAGAGTGAGCTTAGGTAATACAAGTGCAGGCCCATTGGTTGCCTTGAAGTAAGTCACAGTCACAGTCACAAGTCACTTCCACTCTAAACCTATCCCACTAACTAAGAGTGAGATTAGGCAAGACATAGTCAGAGTAACAGGTCATTTGAGTTGCCCGGAAGTAACACAATCACAATCACAGTCACAGTCACATTTGTTTATATTTGTTGTATAGTGCCTTACAGGGGTTGATTATATAACACTTCTTTATCATTATCTGAACTAAGCATTACGTATTCACGAACCCGCTCTCTTCCAAGCAGAGACATGAACCAGGAGAACATGACAAAGTTGAAACAGACTTTCATAGGTTGAGACACGACCTACTAGGGTGAAACATACCTATCCATTATTTTTCCTATACAAGAGGAACCAGACACATTTGACACAGTTTCTTTCAACAAGAAGGTAACTTGATTACTATTTAACCACCCACGAACGTCACATTATCTACCGAGAAATAGAAAATCCATAGACCATGAACTTGAGGAGCTGGCAACTTTTCATCTTATCAAAGTGTAGTTGTGATTGTCACTGCATTTTACACTGTTCCGTATAAGACCCTCAAGTAACAAGACATCACTGGAGCCCACCACGAGGGTGGCTTTTTGTTTGACTTTACAAAAGAAACTATCATATTTCCAAGCAAAATCAAGAAAAACATCGGATTTTTTCCTTGATTCATCAAATCATTTTTACTATCATTCATATTGTATAGGATTTCAACATGATGATGCTTTCCGTGTTGACAATGCCTAACCCGGGTACCAAAGCGGCACTGGTGTCGATCTTCGTTGTTGGCCTGCTGAAAACCTCAACAAAAACAACAAAACCAAAACAATGCTACTGCTCAGCGGTCCCTGTGCTTGGAAGCGCTAGGTACAGTAGTTGTTCAATTTGGGTGGCCTGATCCTGATAGTGCGCCAAACACTTTGAATGTTGAAGGGTTTGGGTGTGTGGAAGGTGGTGAATGATGAGGACAACTAAGTCTGCAATGACCTAGCTGTGTTGGAGGGCGAAGAAAGTGTAGACCAACTGCACACGTGGCAGCTGAACGGAATAGTGCTGAGCTTGACGAGATGTAAGACAGTGACAAAGTTCCAGGTGAACAATGTCAAAGATGATGACGACAACTGAAGACTTGAAAAACACGAAGCCTATCTGAGGCTTCAAAGACTGGACTGAAATGTGGACTGTGAACTCATGTAGTTATTTTTCTAGCTAAAGTACAGGGGTTTATATACTGTTCAGAATCTGTATATACTTGCGCATGCAAAGCAGTGCTCCAGGCATATGAGTAAGAAGGAGTGTGTGTGTAATGAGAAATGAGTCATATAGGAAGGGGATTATGAATCAAGGGGAAAAACCATGACAAACCAGGACTGCATGACCAATGATGCTTACTCTTCCTCAGTGGCATTACCAAGTGTTCTATAGGCATGACTAAGTGCTGTGTGGTGGCTGCACCATGATGACATAAGCATTTTTTACTAAGTGGTGGCTGTGCGTTGCAGCTGTGCAATGAGCGACTCATCCAATGTGGCTGTGCAGTGTGGCTGTGCAATGCGGCTGTGTAGGATGATGGTAGAGGTGTATGACACTCTGATGTTCTGATGATCCAATGTTCCAATGCTCTAATGCTCCAACACTCTAGGGATGGCATGTGGTTGTTGGTGCAGAAGTTGACATGCAGCGATCATGGGATATATACAGTCTGTAAGACCATTCCCTAGCATGATAAGGGGTTGATCATCTGCATCTGCATGGTGATAGATTGACTGGATGAGTGGTGAGGATGGAATGGAATGGTGTGTGCATCCATGGTTGTGGTGATGAGAAGTGAGTGGATAATGACTGGAATGGTTTGATGAATATAAGTCACTGAAGAGGATTGCCAGGGGAAATGGTAAGGGGATAAAATCAAGATGAATAAGGGTGCGGTTTTGAAGTGTTTGTGCAACATGGCAAGGTCTGGCTGAACATTGAGGTTGTCTGAGAGCATGATAGTTGAAGATGGGTGAGCATTGGAAGTGTGTGAATGAGGGGAAAGTGAATTGACCTTGTTGAACACGGTATGCTGTAATAATGCAGAATGCCATAATACTGTTGAAAATTGCTTGAAAATCACAAAATTAAGGGAGAAGAAGGGAATTGGAAGAGGGGGAATGTAAGGAGTGATATGTGTTCTACATAAAAAGCCATGTTCTCGCTACTAAACATGTTTGGTGTGTGACACTGGCAAAATTCAAAGGAAGCTATTCAGAAGTGAAAGGCTTTTTGAAACATTTTGAAAAGTTATGTGACTATCATAATGTAGTCTCTGACTCAGACAAATGTGAGTCTATCACACAGTACATGTCACACCATGTCACAGAATTCGTAGAAGGACTATTGAGCTTCAGGACTCCAGATTGGAGCAAGCTCAAGGCAGACATTCTAAAATATTATGATGCAGATCTAGACACTAAAAGATATAGGAGAAAAGATCTGATTTCTTACGTAAAAAATATGCACAATAAGCGAATCTCTAATCTTATGGCTTGGAAGAAGTACGTAAGGGGATTTATCCGCATTGGAGGCTGGCTTCAGCAAGCTAGCAAAATAACAAGTGAAGAATATGCCAGTTACTTCTGGGAGGGGATCAATAAAAAACTCCGGACTAAAATTGAGTCCAGATTCATGGCAAGTGAGCCAGACAGAGACTTATCGCAAGCCTTCCCAGTTGACAAAGTTGCAATAACTGCAGAGAAGCTTTTGCATCGAGACAGGTTCAATGCAGACTTACTAGTGTCCGATATTGATTTGGACACAGACGAAGAAAAATCAAGCAAAGAATCTTTGGATGAAGACTCAGACACAGAATCAAGCGAATCCGAACAGGAGTATTTTCGTAAGAATTCCAAAACTCAAGGAAAGAAATCAAAGAAGAAAGAGACTAAGAAAGTAAAGTCTAAAGCAATCAAGCAAACTAAAGGTCCCTATCAAGATCAGAAAGGTACTAATCTTAAGGGAAACAACTCCTTGGAACCTTTGGATGAGATAGAGGGACTTATCAAACAAATGAGTTCAATCTCACTTGAGGATCCAGACTATGCATTGCTATACTATAGAGCAACTAGGATGGATCCCACTATAAAAGACTTATTTGCTGCACCAGCCAAGAAAAGAGACAACAACAATGTCTATTCACAAAATGGAACAACTACTAGGAACAATGAGACTACAGATGGCAGATCTAACACGACATCAGGAAACTACCAGAGAGGAGATCCTCCCAGTGTGGGAAACAACTCTGCAGTAGGTGGATATAATGTTAGGTCAAATGCTATACCTGCTGCTTCACTTGCAAGGCAAGAATGTTTGATCCTAAAGGGGTCTGCTACTGATATAAGTCTGATCGTTAGTATCTAAGGTCACGGAAAGATAAAGGAACAAGTCCAAAGGTATGTGGACCAAGTCCGGAGGTCAAAATGTCGGGTCCGAAGGTATACTACCAAGTCCAAGGCACAGGAAAGCAGGTCTGGAGCTTCGGATTGTCAGGTTACGGATAATAGCAAGGGAACAGGCATGGAAAGCATCGGACTATGTCCGGAAGCAAGCGAAAGTCAGGGAAAATGAATGGCAAGGGTTGTGGGTGCAAAGTGGGTGCGGAACGGGTGAGAACCAGGTATATTCAATCCAGGTAACAGGTAATGACAGGTATGTGACCAAGTAGATGGGAAGTCCCACCTACAGTAAAGTAATGTGCTTGGTTGTACTACCAGTCCTATATAACTAGCTATGTAGAAATCCGGAATATAGAAAACAGGAAAACATCAGGTCTGAAGGTATGTAAACTGACATGAGGCACTGTGGACATGTGAGAACACAGGTAATAACACTGTCTACTGCATCAGCCATGGGAAATAAGCTACTACACACCTGTGGGGTTGGACAGAACGGACAGGACATAGGACGGACAGGTTTCCGAAGGTATGTGAGTGGGTCTAGAGGATCTCCAATGATCTCTGAGGGTAGTCTGGCAGGTCCGAGGCTCAGAGAGCACAGGAAAGCATTGGGTTTGAGTGAGTTTCATTGGAGATGGGTGGGGATCACTGTTCTGATGTCCAGATGAACTGAGCTTTGACATACTCCATAAAATGGGCCTCTGCAGGGCTGCAGCCAGAATGTTTCCTACACTGGATCCAGGTTCTATTCTACCCCTGACACACCCTTCTGAGAGCGAAAATGCTATGGATGCAGAGAGAAAGGGCACAGCAGTACCTACTGTCCACAGCTTACAAAGCTAGTAACAGAAGGCAAGCTTGCTAGAAACAGGAAAGGGAAGATCACAAGACCTGATGGGCACATTGTTAAGAGAAAGCAAGAAGAGAGTATCATTGAGGCATCGAACCAAGAAGACAAAACACCTATCACAAACTTCATCAAGATAGATGAAGGAAAGCATCAAGACACACTGTTGGCACTCAGCGTGAAATG
This sequence comes from Suillus lakei, assembly GCA_016628065.1. Taxonomy (NCBI): domain Eukaryota; kingdom Fungi; phylum Basidiomycota; class Agaricomycetes; order Boletales; family Suillaceae; genus Suillus; species Suillus lakei. The sequence goes on from JABBWA010000004.1 coordinate 955,852, forward strand.
AAAGAGAACTAGCGCATACATTGAGGAGTACACCACAGAGTCACAAACAGATTCAGAACAAAGTGAAAGGGAGACAAACACATACCTAGACACTAGCGAAGACTCAGAAGGTGAGTACCATGTGTATCCTGTTGAAAGGACCACACGGAACTCTACTCAAGGGAGATGGGAGAGGTATGAGAAGTTTCCACCCAAACAAGGGCAGAACCTAAGAAAGACGGATGAGAAACATAAGGGAAAAGAAAACACACCAAAGATACCACCCAATGAAATCCCTACCCATCCAAAAGCCCGCAGCGCCGAACCCACACCGGTCCAGAGAACTCAGAAGTCCCAGCCAGACACGAACAATCAGTCCAAAAGCATAGAGAAGGGTTGGGATAGTGAGGACATTGTGATGGACGATGTGGAAGAGATGAAGGGAAACATTAAAGTCAAAGAAAACAATTACAAACCCATTTCAAACCCTGACTGGAGAAGTGCGACACATCAACACATCTCGGATATCTCAGCAAAGGTAAAGCTGGAGAGAATTCTCGAAACAGTTCTAAAGACACCGATCTGATTGGAGGTGGGAGAACTTCTTGGAACTTCCCATGAACTTAGTGGCATTCTGGCCAACACGATCAAGCCAAAGTCATTAGGTAATGATCCGAAAATAGAAGCTCACTCCATATGGATGAAAACGCGTGGTCTATTAATAAAAATAGCCATGCATTGTGATGGCCAAGCCATCAACGCTATTATTGACACCAGTTCACAATTAAATATTGTGAATAAACATATTTGGAAAACTATAATAAACAGACCAATTGACATAGCTAAATCTGTATCTATGAATGATGCTAACGGTGGTGAAGGCAAATTATGCGGACTTGTACAAAATGTGCCACTAAACTGTGGAGGCATTAGTACACAGGCGAATTTATTTGTTGGTGATCACGTGCCGTTCAGTTTATTATTAGGCCGACCATGGCAGCACAGTAACTATGTGTCTATTGACAAAAGAAAAGATGGCACGTGGTTACTATTTAAAGATCCGCTTGATTTGGAAGTCAGGTACAAGTTATTGTGTACACCTGATGGGAACGATTCAAATTGGGATTTTGAGCCAGCTACATGGATCGGAAACTTGCAAGAATCTAGCATGTTCTATGAAATCAACGAAAAATTACTGGATTTGGACGATTTCGATAAATTCAATCAATCCACCAGCAAATCACACAGTATTACTCAGGAAATTGAAAATGTGCTCCAAGCCGAGCATTTCATGCATCAGAAATTTCTAAGCAACCCACTGACTTACTCAGACCAATTGAAAATGAGTAAAATTCAAAATTCTATAAAAGATGGGCCAGAAATGACTTTGCGCTGTCACACACCAAACATGTTTGGTAGCGAGAACATGGTTTTTATCTTCATTTCCCATATCATTCCTTACTCACCTTTTCATTTGTTTCCCTTCCTTTCCTTTAATTTTTCGATTTTTCAGTGATTTTCAACAGTATTACGGTATCCCGCATTTTTACGGCATTTTGCATTCAACGAGGTTTATTCACCTTTCCCCCATTCACACGCTTCCAACGCTCTCCCATCTTCACCCACTACACTCTCAGACAACCATCAGCCAGACCATGCCAAATTGCACCAATACATCGAAAACCGCGTCTTTATTCAACCTGTCCTCATCACCCTACCATTTCCAATCCTCTTCAGCGGCTTATATTCGTCGAACCATTCAAACCATTATCCACTCGCACCTCACCTTCATGATCACTGTGGACATCATGCCATTCCATCCTAACGCTCACCAGAGATTGCAAACAACCAAGTCCCTATGCAGATGACCAATCCCTTTATCATGCTGGGGAAGCGTCTTACAGACTGTGTATATCCCATGATCCCTGCATGTCGACATTCTGCACCAACAACCACATGACATCTCTGCAGCAGAGCATTCGGATCATCACACCATCATGGCATCATAGCATCATCACTCCATTCCATTCTCCACTGCCCATATGCTGCGTCATTGCTGCGTCACAGCTCTTGCATCATCACCACACAGCACTTTGTCATGCTTGCATAGCAATTGGTCATGATGACTCAGGTCATGAGTCATGGTTTGTAATGGTCACAGCCCTGCTTTATCATCGCTTTTTCATTCTCTGACTCATTCTTTGTCCTTATGACTCATTCTCCATTTTATGACTCATTCTGCATAGGATTTGTTCTATTTTTCGAAATTGCTCAGTCATTACCCCTGAAGCGCAGCACATTCATTCCATTCCCCCCTTTCATTGCCCTCTTCATTGCCCTACTCATTGCCTGGAGTGTTGCTTTGCATACACAGACGTACACAGGTACTATACTCTATATAAACCCCTGTACTTTAGCTACAGAGCAATCAACTTATCCAGTTCACCATTTCATGTCCAGTTCTCTCTGAAGCCTCAGTTGGCTTCGCATTTTTCATCCTTCCACGTCTTCTTGGACCTTGTTCACCTGGAACACTGTCCCACTGCCATTCTATTCATTCAGCCCAGTCCATCATCTTTGCTGCCCACTTTCTTCGTCCTCCAGCACAGCTAGGTCATCCCAGACTTAGTTGTGCTCATCTACTATCCTCCAACACCTAAACCCCTCACACTCGAAGTGTGTGGTGCACTACCAAGGGTCAGGCCACCCAACTGAACAACTACTGTACCCAGTGCTTCTCAGCATAAGGACCACTGAGCAGTAGCATTGCTAGGTTTGTTGTTTTGTTGTGGTTTACAACTGATCAGCAACGAAGATCGACAGCGCCCAATGCCAATTGGCCTCGTGCCTGGGAAAAACAGTGTGAGGCATCCAACATCCATCATTACATCAAACATTAGTCATCACAGCACACCTACTCAAGTTCAGAATATGCCGGACGACACATTCACTGAAACTCGCACCGAAGTGGCCGATTTCCTTTTTCAGAACCCCGCAAATTTCCGGTTCACTACAACAATTCAAAATGATGCCTTAACTCTTTCGTTTCAGCCATCCACCTTATTGTCCCTTATCAATTCTACTGAGTCCATTCCTCCCTCACCATCCTATTCACCTGCATGGCGGGGTGAGACTTCTGTCAGTCCTGACAACCCTGCAATTGTAGTGCAGGCAACTGGCTACATCCCTGTTGGCAATCCCAACTCTGGTGCCAACTCTGTGGATTCTGGGCTAGACACCTTTCTGTCTGAGCCATCTCCAAGGGATGTCTATTCTAACGGTACTCTACCTATTGGCGACTTAACTAGGGAGGAGGATGAGCTGAGAGATAGTAGCATGGAAGGAGGGAGACCTAGTGAGTTTTGCGCCTCTTTCTCTGCCAATGCCTACTCAGATCTTCTGCATACCAATGCAGATGCATTGGGTGGGATTGCTCACGCTCCCACCATGTCTGATGCTGCAGAGGCTGGCGTGAGGATCTCTGGTGTTCCCACCAGGTTTCTCCAACAAGATGTCTATGCTGGAAACTCTGGCATTCCCATCGCGCCCCATTCGCAAGACGCTGGGATCACTGTACCTCCCATCATGCCCCATTCACAAGACGCTGGGATTACTGTACCTCCCATCGCGTCCCATCTGCAAGACGCTGGGATCATTATTTCCCAAAGCACCCTCATCCCACAAAATGCTGGGACCACTGTTTCCCAAAACACACCCATCATTTCTAATGGGTATGTAGATACTCCAACCATTCCTAACTTGCCTTCCATCATGGCGACATATACTCAAACTATTGATAATGCTACTACACCAACCCACTCCACGCTTAACACTACCAACAACAAGCCTGGAATCTTGGGTAACTATTCCAATCTATCAAGGTTCATCCATGCTGACACCGTTGATGATTCATCAGCGCCTCAGAACCTTATTCCACCTATTGCTACCTTACCTATCAGTTCAGACGCCTATGTTGGGACTATGACCATCCCAAATTCACCTACTCTCACTTCAGCAGCTCACGCTGGGACTCTGCCTACTATCATCACACAAACCCATTCTTCAATTAATGGTACCAAAAACAACACTGGGACCATGGGTAGCTATACTACTTTACCTACACCCGTTCACGCTAACACCAGTATTGACTTGTCAGCATCCCAGTCTCTGATCCCAGCCATTGCTACCCTACCTGTCGCCATCATGCACCATGGCCAGGAGGACTCAACGCCTATCAACAACACCATATCTAACAACAATATTCATCAACACGAGTCGCTTGGCATGACTGCGCTCGACGACGACATGCATAATGTCTCTGGAACGCACGTTCTTGATGCCAACATCAAAAGTATGAACTTGCATACTTTTGATAATAAAAATTTCGAATGTTTCGATGATCAAAAGGGTGAGTGTATGCTAATGCTCAATGAATATGATGCGCTCACCGAAATCTATGAATCTGCAGGCCATTCCAAAGACAACGAGCCTATGGACACCATCCTTAATCAACCCATTCAGAATAGTGTCGGGAACTCAGACGAGAAACTCAATGTCTTCTTCGTGCACCCTATGCCAGAAAACCCACCTATGTACTTGCGTTCGAGTGCACCATATTCATCCAGCGTGTTTCCACACACGCCTCCCAATTCTAACAGTAGTTTACTCAAATCTCATGAATCCAATACATCCCGTGTCTCAACACGTCTTTTCGAGTCAATTCTCAACAACACCACTGCAATTGAGTCTGACATGAGAGACTCAAACAAGTACCCACCAGCAGTACTATCCCCTACCATGGTCTTTCCCATGCAGACAGCAAAACTACTATTTCATTCAAAGGGCTCACCAAGTCTGAAGCTGAGAGCTTTTTACTAACTGAGCCTGCTAAGTATAACGACTACCATTCCATATACATCCCTAATGTCATCCACGCTATCGAGTCATACTGCTTTTGTCAAGACAAGCTTATCACCAACGTTTGGAATGTCCATCTATTTCACAATGGCTCATACCCTGGACATCCTGTCATCTCTGGGGGAACTAAACTCCCCACCGGCAGTCCTCATTCAGGATGAACATGGCAAGAACGTGTCTGCAAAATCACTGACCATTGTGCCCATTCTCGACATCTCATTCACCTAGTTGAAACCATCCTTTCCACTTGTATGCTTGCTGAGGCATCTATGTGCACCGGGACCATCAAATGTGACAATTCCTTACATATTAAGGGAGGCCTCACTCACTCAACATATGCTGGGTGCTACAAGGATGTCAATCCGTTTTTTTTCAGTAAGTGAGACTGAATGTCTCAATTCTTATTCAGCTATTGCCGAGGCCCATGGAGAACCAGAGCTGGCCTCCAAGATCCTTGACACCTTACTCATGCCGTTCCCTGATGAAGACACCATCAGCGCACTCACTGAGTCTCATCTTCTCAACGTCAGGACTGTTTGTGACATTCTCTGGTTCGCATTCAATCAGGACCTTGTGCTCAGGATCGCGCATACTGGACTCGTAATCGTAGCTATCTCCCCTTTTTGGTCTGATGTATTCGAAGGGTACGTTCTTCCAGACATTGCTGAAGAGGAGGAGGAGCCCTCAAAACCAAAGAAGTTTTTTCTCTAGTGTTCTAGAGGTAAACTTTTTTAATCATATACCATTCTCAATACTCATCTTGAACCTTAGTGATTTTCGAGCTTTGTTTTTCGCATTATCGATTTCTCTAGCCTCAAGCTCGTTTTTCCTTCCATTGTGTAAATTTCCTTATCAACTTCTACTCGTTCACATCGAAAACATCTTATCAACAAAAACATGGACCCTTGACTCTACTGTTTCAAAGTGAGCCCCTTTGGTGACAAACTCTGTATTATACAGGTCACCTGACCTACATAATATCCTGTATAAGACAGGCCAGTGGACTATGGGCCGATGTTATGTATATCCTCGATGTTGACGGGTGGGCCCATCTATGCCGATGTTATATATATCCTTGATGATGGCGGATGGGCTGGGAGAAATATTATTACCAATGGCGATGGGTGGGCTCATCTGGGTAATATGTAGAGTAGGATGGACATATATTATAGACAGCTGGGCTGAAGAGAGATGTATAGCAGATATTATTATATAGACGGGTGGGCCGACATATTAGTATTATTTTGTAGATGGATGGGCTGACATAGGGGTATATTACATAGACGGGTGGGCCAACATAGGGTATTTTACATAGACAAGTGGGCCGACGTGGGGTAATATTAGATAGACGGGTGGGCCGAGAGTGAGGTGAAGAATTTATTAGATAGACGGGTGGGCCGACGTATGGGTATATTAGATAGACTGGTGGGCTGAGAGTGCGGTGAAATATTTATTATATAGACGGGTGGGCTGACGTAGGGGTATATTAGATAGACGGGTGGGCCGACATGGGGGTACATTACATAGACAGATGGGCCAACATAAGGTATTTTACATAGACAGGTGGGCCAACGTAGGGGGATGTTATATAGACAGGTGGGCCCAGATACATATCATATAGACATATGGGCCGAGGTATTGGTATACTAATGGACATATGAGCAATGCTGTTGCACTAGTTTTTATCCGAGTCATCAATGACATTCAGACTCAGACCCTGTCCATGTCGATCAAAGTCAACACAGCCAAGTGCCCTGTCGACTCAGAATCCAGCGATACCGAGGAAGACGGTCCATAGACATAAGGGCCACGGTATTGGTATACTATAAGGTAGTTGTTATCACATAAACATAACTGGGCTTAGATGGTTGGATAACAAACAAATCAGTTTGCTGATGTAGGCACCAGAGAATTGAAGACATGGAGTACACACCCAATATATGAGTGCATATACCTACCATCAACCACCAAAACCCAAAACCCAAAATCCTGAATACACCGTCTGACATTCACCAAGTACCAAGTACCAAGTACCAAGTCCTGACTATCGAATATTGAATATCAAGTATCAAGTCCCGACCATCAAAAATCAAATATTATTGAGTATTGAGTCCCAAACATCAATTGAATATTGAACTTCGAACATCGAGTATCGAGTCCTGACACTATCGAATATCGAGTCCCAACTATCAAACATCAAGTATAGAATTATATTGAGTCCCGACTATTGAATATTGAATATCGAGTATCGAGTCCCAAGCATCGAATATTGAGTGTCGAATCCCGAATATTGAATATTGCCTATTGAGTCCCGAATATCCACTATCGGGTATTGAGATCCAGACATCTAATATTGAGTCCCGAATGCCGAATTTCCAGTATCAAGTGCCTGATATCTGATATTTGGTATTTGACAGTAGGTACTAACATGGGTAACTACACTTTCTATTTGTTTGATCTTTCACCGTCTGTAATTCACCCTAGCCCATCCACACAATGGAACCCCGGCATAAACATGAACAGAATCCCTCATATACCATGCCCAAGCAATCTGATCTCCTTCCACTGCATGAACCCCATGTCTCACAAGTCTTCCAGAAAATGCAATCATGCAACCCGGATCATACCTGAACTCCAGCTGAAGGCTTGGCATACTCATCCTAGCATTAGAATAATTCCCCATGGTTGTGAGAATATTGAAGCATTTGGGAATCAATAAATGGTCTTGATGATTCGGGGTTTGCCGATTGCAAATGACTGAGAGGCTGTTAAACACCAATGCCCAGTACTGGAGAGTCTCTGACATCTTCAGCAGTTCCTTGCTTTCTGCCTTCTCTCTGAGGCTTGTAAAGGCTCGCAACCCTGCCCAGTACTGCTCAGGATGCATAACCCTGAGTGCCACTGTTGCAATGGCTGCTGGCCTTGCAATGGCTTTCAGGATCTTCTCGGAGGATGCTCCCTTCAATGATGCAGATACCTCCAGATCCGACTGATTCTATGGGATTCGTGAGTTTAACTACCAAGATTGCCATCTCATCAGATCCTACCTTGTGCCCCTGTTGAAACCACGCTGGAGATAAATTGATGCATCCAGGAGTTAAGGCATCATTTTCCGAGCTTGGGTTGAACCACCCTTGATTAGTTCGCCAATTGCCATCAACCTTTACGCTTTTTTCGAGCATTGGAGCGAGCAAATCCGAGGCCACCCAAATTTCCTTCTGTAGGCACCATTTGATCTTCAATATCCATCAAGTAACAATATATATTACACACCTGGATGGCATCGGTCAGGGCGTCTGGGAGGTACCATGCAATGATGGCACCGGATGCATCAAGAATTGTGGCGGGTATCTCAACCAACTTTGTGCCCTCATGGCCAGGAGGACACCTCTCAAGCAACTTCTCCTCTCTCTCTTCATTATGCCCTGTGTCCTTCGGGGAGATCAATTTGCTATATCTTGCAATATCGATCTGCATCTGAACTGTGATGAAGCAATTTGACTGATCAAACAAAATTTCTGAATCTGCAGGAAGACCCACTGGGATTTTTATATGCCTTTATGAGCCGATCAACCAATCAATCACAAGCCATCACCAGATCAGTGTCTAGCTTCGGAGAAGGTATAACTGGGTCTCCTCCTATCTTCTCTGCATTGAATTTCTGTTTGGTATATTCACATGCCTCATGAGTGACAGTCAGGGCCCAAGTGCGCCAGAGGGTTATTTCAATATCGGAAGTGGAAGAAACATTCATGTTGGAATTGATCTTGGGAAATCAGATGCTGAATCCTGGTTGTCCACACTTTGGTGTTAAAGGGGGTGGAGATAGCAAGGATCAGATAAGGGAGCCTTGCATGATGTTAGCTTTCAAAGATCTATTGTTCTCTATTGCTCAATGAAATCCCCCATGTATGTGATAACTACCTGGATATCAGATATTTGTTTGTCGAGACCTGGGTCTCAGATCTCAGTATGCTTCACTCAATTTTGGTAGTTGGAACTTGGCATTTGGCATTCAGTAGGTGGAGATAGCGAGGATCAGATAAGGGAGCCTTGCATGATGTTGGCTTTCAAGGATGTATTATCATCCATTGCTCAATGAAATACCAGATGATTGGAAGTGTGCTGGATATCAAATATTCATTTGTTGAGACCCGGGTCTCGGCACTCGGTACACTTCACTCAAGTTTCAGTAGTCAGAACTTGGGTGTCTCGTAGGGCAACACAAGCCGTGTGTATTAGCTACTCGGTAGTCAGTACTACATGTTCGTGTCAGTACTGGGTGCTCGATCTTCTGGCACTTATGACCTTCATCATTACATGACTTTGAATTATTACCTCCTTTGATTTTGATGATATACAACTACCTGAGCTCTGTCATGTCTACAATTATCATTCACCTGGGCCCACCCGTATGTACAGTGGCTCAAAAAACTGTCCACATGTTTGCGCTTTTTTGACTGTTTACATCATTGTACAAGAATAGATAGGTATTCCCAGGACATCCTGCCATGGCCTGGGAGTACTACATCAGGGCTTCAAAATGAGCCCTTACCCGTGGGAATTGGTGGTCATATGGTGGCACTATGAGGTTTGCAAAATGATGACTCATGTGGACAGTTTTTTGAGGCTAGATTGAAACTATATAAATTAATGGTTATGACACCATAAAGTCATACCATTATTAAATAAATTATAATGTGGTGTCATTATGGCATTATTAAACCTATCTCTCACTATATAATGAAGGGAGTCTCATGTATGATAGTCATAATCACCATGAAAGCCATCTCCTCTGCTCAAAGGGATAACATCCTCTCTCTCTCTACTGCTGGCCTCTCTGCTCATCAAATAGCATCTAGAACTGGTGTATGCAAGTCTACTGTGGCCAAGCTCACCAAAGAATGTCACCCAGACAAAGAAAACTCTAGTGGAGGTCGTCCATCCAAACTCACCTCTACTGATAGGAGGGCCATTATTCAGCATATTACTACAGGAAAGGCTGACAATGCTGTCCAAGTCACTCATCACATCAATTCCATCATCACTACCCCTGTATCTTCACAAACTGTGAGAAATGTTCTCAAGGCAGCCAACCTCAAGGCTGTAACAAAGAAGAAGAAGCCTCTCCTTTCTATCAGTCATAGAAAAAGAAGACTGGACTTTGCCCTGGCCCATCAAAACTGGACTGTAGAGGACTGGAAGCGTGTCATATGGTCAGATGAGACTAAAATCAACAGGATTGGGTCAGATGGAAAGGTATATGTGTGGAAAAAGAAGGGGGGGCCTCTAACAGACAGAGAGATTAATGGGACACTCAAGTTTGGAGGAGGTTCTCTGATGGTATGGGGGTGTATGGGGTGGAATGGTGTAGGAATGCTTGCAGAGGTTGAGGGGAGGATGGATGCTGAGCAGTATGTGGACATTCTCAACCACCACTTGCTGCCTAGCATGGCAGAATCAGGAATTGATGAAGAAGATATCATTTTCCAACAGGATAATGATCCCAAGCATACATCCAGGAGAGCCAGAGAATGGTTTGAAGAACATAATATTCATCTCCTTGACTGGCCAGCACAGTCCCCTGATGTCAATGTCATTGAACACCTCTGGGGAATACTCAAAAAGAAGCTTATAGCCTATGAACACCCCCCTAAAGGAGTATGGGAGTTATGGGAGAGAGTGGTGGTAGAGTGGGGACAGATTACAGCAGAGGACTGTCAGAAGTTGATTGAAAGTATGCCTAGAAGGATAGAGGCAGTAATCAAGGCCAAGGGAGGCCACACAAAGTACTAGAATACCTGATTTCCTATGTAAAATATCTGAGTCAAAAAACTGTCCACATGAGTCATCGTTTTGCAAACCACATAGTGCCACCATATGACCACCAATTCCCACGGGTAAGGGCTCATTTTGAAGCCCTGATGTAGTACTCCCAGGCCATGGCAGGATGTCCTGGGAATACCTATCCATTCTTGTACAATGATGTAAACAGTCAAAATAGCGCAAACATGCGGACAGTTTTTTGAGCCACTGTATAATAAATATTTCACTGCTCCCTCGGCCCACCCATCTACAATATAATACTAATATGTCGGCCCACCCATCTAATGTATTATTTAACACCCTCGGCCTACCCATCTACAAAATAATACTAATATGTTGGCCCACCTGTCTAATGTATTATATAACACCCTCGGCCCACCCATCTAATATAATATACATCTGGGCCCACCTGTGTATGTGATAACAAGTACCCTTGGCATACCTGTCAATTTGATACACATCTACCTTGGTACACCCATCTACATAATATCCAACTACCTTGGCCCATCCGTCTATTGAATACTGATGTCCATTGGCCCACTCATCTACTCTACATATTCCCCACATGGGCCCACTTGCCTCCATCGGGAATAATATCACTCCTGGCCCATCCGTCATAGTCAAGGATATTTCTACCTTCGGCCCATGGTCCACTGGCCCATATCATATGGGATATTATGCATGTACGTTCACTCATATAATACGAAGATAGGTAACTGCAATATGTGTCAAAGCTATGTATTATCATCATTTTTTCATTTTTCTTTCTCATGCTTTGTCTCACCATTTTGTGTTTGTTTGTCCTTATACAAAATCCACAATCCAGGCTTCCACATGCACTTTGTAAGTTATGAAGTATAGGAGAAAAAGGTCAAGAAGTGATAGCTTTAGATATGAGTTACATGTTCTGTAATTCAATTCTTTTGCGGTCCAAAAACTTGTCTGAACTTTCTAAGTTCACTCAAAACAAAATTCTAAGTCTTAGTATCTCTGATGTTACTGACACAGTATCAGAGTCTGAATGTCTAGTCTATTCCCAAGACTTATTGGAGGATGAGACCATTGCAGAATGCTACAAGAGACTTAAAGATTCACAAAATTCTTGTTATCAAGAAACTGACGATGACTTGGACAGCAAGTCTGATTTTATCATCACATCCGAAACCACTTCTTTACCTGAGGAAAACCCCATGCTTACTACATGCAAATGAGTTGATAAGAAAGTGAAGCCCGTGTCTGGTACCTTTTCTCAAGAAGCCTGTGTGGACCATCATTTTCTGCACAACTCTCTTCAAAATCTAATTCCTTTAACTCCACATCCTCCCGTCTTCATGCCAAGTGAACATCTAACCCATGAGAGGCTGGATAGTCTAAAAATAAATTCACAAGGATTTCTTTGGCCCGAGGAGGAGAAGCTTTTTCAACACATCATGTTTTTAAACCAAACAACACTAGCCTTTGAGGAAACTGACAGGGGAACCCTCAAGGAATCATATTTCACTCTGTATATTATTCCCACTGTCCCACATGTGCCTTGGGAATACAAGAATATTCTGATCCCGCCGGGGATACGTCAGAAAGTGATTGAACTACTCAAGTCCAAGATTAACGCAGGAGTATATGAACCGAGCCAATCCACTTATCACTCACAATGGTTTTGTGTGCTCAAGAAAAATGGGAAACTTCAACTAGTTCATGACCTCCAACCATTAAACAAAATTTCTATTCAAGATGCTGGCCTCATTCCAATAGTCAATGATTTTGTAGAATCATTTGCTGGAGCTCAGTGTTATACCATGTTTGATTTATTCTGGGGATTTGATGCACGTAAAATGCACCCAGATAGCCGAGATTTGACAGCCTTCCTAACTCCATTAGGATTGCTACATTTAACATCATTACCTATGGGATATACGAATGCACCTGCAGAATTTCAGAAATGCACAAGCTTTGTACTGCAAGATGAAATCCCACATGTAGCCAATGTTTTATTGATGATCTTCCTGTCAAAGGACCAAAGACCATCTACCCTGATGATGAAGGAAATCCCATGGTCTTAAAAGAAAATCCAGGGATTAGACAATTTATTTGGAAACACGCAAATGATGTTCACCAAGTGACGCACCGCTGTGGGAAACAACTCTGCAGTAGGCGGATATAATGTTAGGTGAATGCTATGCCTGCTGCTTCTCTTGCAAGGCAAGTACGTTCGACCCTAAAGGGGTCTGCTACTGAGATAAGTCTGATAGTCAGTATCTAAGGTCACAGAAAGGTAAAGGAACAAGTCCAAAGGTATGCGGACCAAGTCCGGAGGTCAAAATGTCGGGTCCGAAGGTATACTACCAAGTCCGATGCGCGGGAAAGCAGGTCCGGAGCTTTGGGTCTTCGGGTTACAGGGAATAGCAAGGGAACAGGTTCGGAGAGTGTCGGACTATGTCCAGAAACAAGGGAAGGTCAATAGAAACGAGTGACAAGGGTTTCAGGTGCAAAGCGGGTGCGGAACGGGTGAGAACCAGGTATATTCAGCCAGGTAACAGGTAAGGACAGGTATGTGACCAAGTAGATGGGAAGTCCCACCTACAGTAAAGTAATTGAGTGCTTGGTCATACTACCAGTCCTATATAACTAGCTACGTAGAAATCCGGAATATAGAAAATGGGGGGGGCGTCGGGTCTGGAGATATGTAAACTGACATGAGGCACTGCAGACGTGTGAGAACACAGGTAATAACGCTGTATACTGCATCAGTCATGGGAAACAAACTACTACGCACCAGTGGGGTTGGACGGAACGGACAGGACATAGGACGGACTGGTTTCCGAAGGTATGCAAGCGGGTCCGGTGCATCTCCGGCAGGTCCGAGGCTCGGAGAGCGCGGGAAAGCGTCGGGTTTGAGCGGGTTTCATTGGAGATGACTGGAGTGACTGGTCTGATGTCTGGACAACTGGGCTTTCGACATACTCCGTAAAATAGGCCTCTGCAGGGCTGCAGTGAGAATGTTTCCTACATCGTCAATCAGATTCTCTTCAAGAACCTTCTGCCAATGTTCCCTCTCAAACCCAGTGTGCTCATTGATACAGGCATAGAGGTCATGGATCACACCATGTGGAAGGCAATATGCTGCGAAGAGAGTCTTTGCGTCTGCAAAGGTTATGACACATTGTCTGTGTTCACAGGTGCACACACTAACACCAATCTCATAAGTGTCATTCGAGTTTTCAGGAGCAGTATTGATTTTGGACCTGATAGCAGGGGGATGAACAGCAAGTCTGTTGGTGTCTTCATAAAATGATGTCAGTGAAGATCTAGTAGATTAGACAACACTTACTATTCTTGAGTGCAGATAGCACAGGCGTTGAACCCATTGAATCAATGTCTGATCGGGAGGATGATGGTAAAGGTAAGGCACTGGCAGAGCATACTACAGGCCCAATAGTTTTGATGTTTGAGAGCGAGATGTGATGATCTGTAGATAATAGATTAAAAGAATTAGCAATCAGAATCAAGACTTGGAAGACTCACTATCATGCAGTATATCGGATGGCAGTTTGACCATCTTCCAACACCCTTTGAACCACTCATCACGGACCTGAGGAAGGACATCTTTCAGAAGAGTTGTTGTAAGGTCACTGATAGCACTGTCAAGCTTCAGCGATGGCAGGTGAGACATTGTAGCTTTTAGAGTGATGTCTGGTGACATGACAGAAATGAATCTACAGCTGTGCTTCCCAGAGGATATACCTTGACGTGAGTGGAGAGTATGAGTACCGCCTGAATGAAAGTCGAATGTGGTGTGAAATTGAATAGTAAGATAGTCATGCTACAAGGATTGATCAGTACACATGATTGCACAATGGAGAAAAGACAAACCACCAAATCAGTATCGTCATCTGCAAACACAAGATCTAAGTAAGCTAAACGATGAAGGGGCCGAAGCAGATGGCCATCCAGTGCTTCAGACTCGAGGGTAAATGTGCTGGCATTTTTAGACATTTTGAGAGAGAACAAAAAGAAAGGAATGAAAAACAGGTTGTAAGCATGTGCTAGATGATGAGTTACAGCATTGATAGTCAGGTGCATGTGTGACACACATCTTACATGCGCTTGAATCACAAAGTGCGTGATTTGTTTGTCTTCATAGAGTTGTGCTAGGATGTCTTGGCCGCCATTTGCTTATCTTCATAGAGTTGCGCATCTGTTTGATATTCTTCACTGCATCCAAACAACAAGGTATTAACTATGAGTGTGACTACGACATCTGTTCAATACAGGCTTCAAGACGTGTTGCCTCCTCACCATCTCTGTCATCATCTGACTCCTCATCATCTGCTTCCTCAATTTCTGAGGAATTGCCCTCATTCAAGCTGGTGATGGGGGCACAACCAGTGTATCCCTCCAGGTGATAGGTGTGCATGAGGCGCTCACGGTGCACATTATTAATTCTGTGGTGGCAACGAGCTAACATCTGCAATTCAGCAGTGAGCAGGCCATTTGTCGACTCGAGATCTGCAGCCGCTCTCTCTATATTAGCATCCTCTGTGACGACCCATGCTTGCAACCGATGAATTTCAACATTGAGCCTGATAATCTCCTCCCGTGCACGGAGAACCTTGAAATGCTTCACCACCATCTCATGGTGAGTGGGGTTTGCCCATGGTTTGGTGAGTATATTGTGTTGTGAGTATTTGAGAAGGTCAAACTCGCCAAGCACCACATATGATACAACCTCACTATATTGCAGTGTAGGTCGTCGGGGATTTTGCAAGACAGCAAGTTTGTTGTACTTGTCCAGTGCAGTGTGGATTGCACCAGAACGCTTCACGATAGCTTTAGAGATTTGTTTGCGGAGTTTATACCCTAAATTAGCGAATCAGTAGTGCAAATGAACAAAATATTGAATTTACCTGTCGACACTAGATTAGCTTTTGATAGTTCAAACAAGCGCTGTACAACCAGACTTTCAAGTTCTTCAACAGCACAAATGAAGTGCCAGCGACGGCTATACTTGAGAGCCTTGACATATTCTTCATGATCTGGCATCCAACGTTCAGATACCCCAAGGCAAATTTCGAGATCTTCAACGACATTGATCTGGACTTGCAGTCAGTGTTTGGTAGCACGGCGAGCTGCATGTCCCTGTTTGGTAGCCTGTGACGTGGAAATGCTGAGGCCAGAGTTTGGTGTAAATGATGACTGATTGTATGAAACAAATGGATCTTGGCGGGAGGAATTAAAGGCATGCCTGAAATATTAAGCTAAATCATGTACATTAGTTACCGAAACCAAAATAAACTCACTCGTACTTGGCCAGCTTCTCAAGCGCATCTACATATTCAACTGTCAGTACGTTGTGTTGAGGCTCTGACCCCACAGCACACAGATATGCAAGCTCCTCATCAATCCAAGAGTCGAAATCTAGTACCTCATCAGGGTACATTAAACAATATGCTTCAAGCTCCTTTGTGTAGTCAGTGATTATAGTAAGTGCTTGTTGGTAGTTGTTGAAAATGAAGTGACCTAGTTTTCATTTCAAATTATGAAACACCAAGCAAATGGCTGAGGTACTTACTGAGTTCAAGGTATTTGTCAGTGTCCCATTGATCAAAATGAAGGTCAAGATACTGGACATAATGGAAGTGTGACGCATGCCGTATGAGTGATGCTGCAGCGTTGGAGCCTGCAAAGATTCATTTGCAAGTCTCCAAGTCTTCAAGCCCAAATCCACCAAGATAGAGGGGATGATGTTGGAGTTGACATTTGCGGTTGTGTGCATGTCCATGGAAGGCATTGACAGCAAGAAGTAGCCGATGGTCTGCAGCCTTGGCATGGATCGAGCTTGCTGCAACTGTCTTCGCTAAACTGCAACCAATGTCGGTACTGATGGCCTGATTGTGTCCAAAAACGTCAAGTAATTTGTTGATGGTAGCGAGGGGATACTTCGCACTGTTTACATACATCAGTACGTGATATATTGCAATGGGGCGCTAACAACACACAGCTCACCACTACATCGCATCTCTGTGATCGTTTGGATCATCCCGTGTCAACATGCTGATAGGAAGATACCTGTCTGCTCAAAGACACTGACAGTGTTCTCATTGGTCGAATTAGCTGCTTTCCAGTTGTCAGTACATGCAAGAGGGTTGTTCGTGTCAGTGTCAGTGCCCCGTTCACCCGGACATAAGCAAACATCATCCTTGAAAACATCAACATCTTCTGACATGATCATGTACTGACTTGTAAACTTGCAATGGTCTGCGTGGCCTGCGGTTGCCATTCGCTTGGCTGAGTTGTTGCCATCCATGGCCTTCAATGATTCCGGATACATTTTTGGTTCATCAGGTTGCTAGTAAGACAGTGTTAAATATGTTGAAATCATAATTAAAAAAATCTTACCTTGAATGTGCATGGTGGACAACTGTGATGGAGATGCCAATTCAGTTCAATCCAGCCAAGGGCAGCATCTGTGCATGATCATATTTCACAAAGAATAGCAAGATAAATGTCAAATGTGTTAGAAAATTGTTCTCGGAATGTTGGCATATAAGTGACCTATTGAATGATTAGTGCGAAGTTCTAGCTGTGAGACTATTGGAACGTACATCATGTAATACACACAACACTTTCGTAAATGCTCAAATGCTGAAAGATGATTGGCGCCATCGAAGCTGGTGATAGAACTCTAGGCACTGCAGGGTGATGGCAACAGATGGCACAGTAGGAGAGCAGCCAAGCAAGCCCACACGAACCAGTGCAGTGTTTGCAGCTTCTTCATTGTGTTGTGTGATGGTGTGAACTGGCTGGAACTCTAGCAGAATACAAAATAAAAACTATTAATCTTTTGCATTGAAAAAAGAACATACAAAACACATCCACAGTGCTGATATGAAATTGATGACCTGACAAGTCAGGCTCAGTATCATGCCGACCAATGTGCTTCCAGTGGAGATAAGCATCAGCAAATATTGGCAGCTGCAAGTTCCATGCATGGTGCATATTTGCATGGCGTGTTGCACACATCCACTGATCATGACATTGTTTCTTGAAACTACAAAATGAGTCAGAAGATAAGTGCAGAGGAAGGCATGAAGAGACATACCTACTGTTCAAACAGAGCAGTGCATATGCTGAGAAGAGGTTGTCCTCCACTGAATGTACATGTCTGGGTTCATCATCATCACCGCTACTGCTGTTATCATCATTGTCAGAGTCTCAAGTTGCATTGTTGGATGAGTCATTGTGGTCATAGAAGGTGTCACCGGTGGTGTCCATGCTAGACCCCATCTCTAGGGCTGCCTCGGCGAATAGTGCTGCCCGTTGGGCACGTTGATCTGTCTGGTTGTTGAGAATCAAGGGAGAGAAAAGGACTGGTTGCTCACTGTTGGCTTCTTCAATAAGCTGGTGCTCAGCATTGATGTGATCTTGTTGGATACTCAAGATCCCAGTGGACATTGTCCACAGGCCACTGTTGTGAAGGACTGTCATAGTGACACGTTTGGAGGTGGAGCGTAGCGGCCGCTGCTTCATGGCGCTGGAGAAGGGTAAGAGGCAACAGCGCACTGGATTACTAAGCTAAGAACTTACCTGCTGTGCTCCTTTGTAGTCGTTCCTGCCAATTTATACCTTCAAAAGATATTAGAAATGATAGCGGGATATATAAATAGTAGGAATATAAAAAAACAGCTCCAAAATTGAGCCACTGAGAGGTTGTGTACATGCTCATCATTGGAGATGATGAGCATGGGTATCTGGTAGCCGTGGGAGACAGTGGCAGAGGTTGTGTGGCCATTGCCGAAATTGCTGGGAGACAAACAAACAAGTCATGGATATCGCCGGCAGAGATAATAGATAACATAGATTACCCTGATAATGAATAAAACATATACCTACAAAGTCAGTCCCAAGTGCTGATGATAGTACTGAAGTCTTGCATACAAGCTTTTCCCCTCTAATTAGTAACACTACCGCATACATACTTACATTACTATATAGTAACATAAGTGGTGTCACACAGGTGTGAAAATCCTAGTTTGCTGATGACTCAATCAATGGAATGGAGGTTGGACGTGTCCTATGTTTTTTCTCATTCTGTCACAGCGGGGAGATCTTTCCCTGCGCGCTGATATGTACATTGGTTCAAGCTTCTCGGGGACAAACCAGATCCGGATGTTGGCATGTGGATGGTACGGCCATCCTTTCATGAGGATGGCCCACGAGAGCCTTCCATTATACATCCCGACACGATCATTCGCGTGTCACACTTGCTACCGATTTTTGGTGATGATTTTATTGAAGATGATATTACATTTCACAACTCTCTGGATTTGTTCGAAGGTTACTATGTAAACAAATTTGTAGATCATAACTCGTTTGAAATAGCATCTTGAGTCTCAACTTGCCTGCTTTACTTGACTTGATCACTTCGCATCTTAGCTCCCTCAATAGCAACCTAGCCATGTATATCCTCAAAGACATAAAGTACGCATCAAGCGAAAATGACCGGTCTTGAGCTCAGCTGAGCCAGCTTACTCAACTTTGTGCAAAATTTCAAAATTGTAAGTGCAATTAAGTAATGTGCACATTTCCTGATGCATACAATCTGAGGAGAGAAGACGCATAACTTGTGCTATATGATCGCAACCTCCGGCATGACCGGCACCTGTCAAATTTCAAACTCTTCGCCCCGCCCTGCCTAGTGATGTTCCGGCCCGGCTTGGCTCGAAAGCCGCGGCTTTGGCCTGGCAGAAGATGGCTTAGGCTTGCAAAAGATCCAGGCTGGGCCAAAGCCACCAACGACAGCTGGCTTTGGCTTGGCTCTGGCCTGAGCCACAGCCCGAGTACTGTAAATGTACAATTGCAAGTAAGGGTTAAGATATGAACTTGAAGTACTCACCTGTGCAGTGGGAGGAGGTGTGATGGGCCAGTGGGAACTGGCCAAGGTAAAGACAAGGCAGTGTGACAGTCATGACTCCGGGAGTAACTCAATGATAATGACATTTGGTGTTGCCACAGTCTGGTTCAGTCCGGTTCAGAGGAGGTTGAACAACAAGCCAAGGGAAGGGGGAAAAACTGTAAGGGCAGGTGACGAGAAAACTAAAAGCTAGTGTGACGACAGACAAGTGAGAAGAGATACAAGAGAATAGAAACAGCCTACATACCTAGTGCGACGACAGGCAAGTGAGAAGAGGCGAGGAACCTCCTAACTGCCCAGATTGAGCGCATGAATGAACACATTAGATACCTAGTATATATATGTCCTATCCAAGACCTCGTGAAGGGTGTACAACCCTTTGGACGAAGATATTTCGGTGGCTGGCTCGACCTATTGAACATATTACATGAGTGTTACTCAAAAATTTCCATCCTGGCTGACCCATTGTAGTGCCAATTCCACAATCTTCCGGAGCAGGTGCAGTGACTCTTTAGTTTGCTCTTGAATATCGCATCGCTCAAGGCGGAGAATCTCCGATGTATAATGAGCACGATGACCCTCGGCATCCTTGGTGAGGATTGCAAAAATCCACGAGTGCCCATTTGTCAAACAGAAATGGACCACGTCTTGCCTAAAATGCACACATTGTAAGGTCTAGAGTGTAATGCTAGATATCATGTTAATTCCATACTTTGTAAGTTCACTCAACACCGACACTTGGCCAACAGCCTTCGGGATGTCATAATTCACATCTCCGACAGCTACACGGATGAGAAAGAAGACCCGGCCGGCTGCCATGGTCAATGTACTCAGTAATGTTGCTGGATATGAAAAGAGAATTATGCATTACAAGGGATGGATCTTTGCGGACACACAAGTCAACTTGCATACCTGAGGAGACGACAGCACCTTGACTTCATAGAGGGCAGGAGCCGCAGCTCAGGCCGCCGGCTTTGGCTTTTCAGAATTCCAAGCCGGGCCAAAGCCATGATCAGGCCGTCACTTTGGCCCGGCTTGGCCCGGCCTATTTGGGCCCGGCTTGGCCTGGCCCACGGCTTGAAGCCGGGCCATGCACATCACTAGCCCTGCCATGCCACTCCGAGTTCGACCAGTCTGGCTACACCACTTGAGCATCTGTGGTAGTTATACGCCAGGTTGGTCACGAGCCTAACGAAAAACAGGTTTAAGGAATGCATCGATCTCGCGTGAGGGGAAATTGTCAGGCGCGAATTTATTGTTTGCCGCATTATGAAAACAACCTGTGTTCAACGTTCGCTCTGTTCTTACATCGTGTAGACATAAACTGCACACACCATGACCAACTACTTCTACTCGTAAGGCTTTCAACCGACTTGATATTTTTTTCCGGGCTCCACGACAAGAACCTCAGTATCTCCACCATCAGCCCTCAACACATGGCACACTTGCAATTTGTTCCGTTTCCAGGTGCTGGAGTCCTTTGACGCGATTTCAAAGAATTCGGGTTGCCCATTCTCGTCAGTGTTGGTAATGCTAACAGTGATTTTCTCACTGGTGTTGTTGAAGATGGTGACGTCGCTCATACTGCCTGCTCGTGTGTCAAGAATTATTTTTATGAACTCCCTTTATACCTCTGCACGCACCTCCGATTTCATAAGTTGTTCCAGGCTCCACAACAAGAACCTCAGTCTTTCCATTATCGGCCCTCAACACATAGCACACTTGCAATTTGCCCCGTCCCCAGGTGCTGGAATTCTTTGACGTGATTTCATAGAATCCAGCGTTCCCACCCTCGCCAGTGTTAGTGATGCTAACAGTGATTTTCTCACTGGTGTTGTTGACAATGGTGATGCCGCCCATATTGCCTGCTCGTGTGTCCAGAGTGATTATCATGAACTCCCTTTATAACTCTGAACGCACCTCGAAGGTTGAGTGTAGTAGAAAGATTCCACACGAGACTTCAACACAGAAGTAATATATCTAGAGAACGGGTCAGACAAGAGAGAAAATCGATCTAGACCGAAGAACTCACTCCGAGTCAGAAAGTGATCTGTAGAGTAGGGTGTTGATTATCAGTGGTCTCATTTTGGTGGATTGATTAGTGTTGATTAGGGCACTTCACCCTAGTGTACCGTGGGAATCACCGAGTTTTTGTTATTAGTGCTGCCGCGGTCCGGTTCAGAGAGTGTTGCACGAGAAACAGAGAACCGAACCATGGTCCGGTTCAACAAAATTGTCGAACTCAGAACCGGACCTTAGCGAACGGTTCTTTGCGGTCAGGTTCGGTTTTTTGGTCCAAACGCGAACTAAATCAAAATTTTACGATAGGTATTCCTTCAGCTGCGTTTCGCGCAGAAAGGTGCGTGTGCACGGGTGAGTAGCACATGCAGCGGGTCGTCGTGGTGGGCTATAACGCTGCAAATTAAAGGGGGACATTATGAGATGGTGATAGATGAACGGAAGTGGTACTTAGCCCTTCGGATGGCGCAAACACAAGCACCGAATGATATCAGGGTCTGTACAGACCAAAAAGCATCTTCACATCAAACTCTCCGCGGCCCACCCCGCTGAACGCGCATCGACGCGGACAGAACAGACAAAAACGCACCGTAATTTGCTCATCCAAATCAGCTTGTTAAACGTAACCTCTGTTAGTATTTACAATGTTCTCGAAGATAGGCTCAGGAGCTAAACAAACATATAGATGTGCACAAGCACACAACAATGAGCGAAGAACGTACAGGCAAAGGCAGGCAAGCATGAATAGACATGCCCGCCAGCATCAGAATGATGGTAGAGTGACTAGAGGGATGCGATGCAACTATGAAAAACACAGCTTGTAAAATAAATGGTTGGAATACTAACCATGGTCACGCACCAGACATAAATTATCATTTGGTCACAAACAGTTTGTTGTCGTGTGCATGGCCCTCCTGAGCCTTTCTGGCTAACGAGTTGGTCAATCAACGAGTTACGAGAAGCACACGGTGTCGAGCAGCTTGCAAACGATGGAGATATGTTGTAAACGGTTCTCGGTTTAGGTCGCGTCCGAACCAACCGTGACATATACTAACCGTTCAGCCCATGCCAGAACCGTGGACCGAACCGCACAGAACTGGACCAAAAGTCCGGTTCAAACCATGGGTCTAGACTGTACATGCTCAGTCTTATAATCAAACATCAGTTCCTAAACGTGACAGTGATTGTGAAATGTGTACTGTAATCTAGTCACTAGTGTCGCGATCATGTTGAATTTAGGATATCGCGCGTCGCACAAACAAATCAAAATAACGCGTCTTTGCACTGAACATTCATGTCTCTCGACGACATCTGGGACGCGCCAATTTCTTCCACTCGCGCTATTACGCCGCATTCTGATACAATTAGCTCTCAGAAGCGCCCCAGAGAGACGTTATTTCTCTCTGACTCAGACGACGAGGACGAGCAACCAGCGCCGAAGAGACCTACTAATTCGGCACCAAGACCCGACGTAGACGCGCTCTTCGCTGATATCGATAACGACGAACCAGAGGAAGAGGATGACCTGAGATATAAGCCCCTTGCACCTGCCCTTGATCTTGAGGCACTCCGCAAACAGGCCGAGGCAAAACACGCGTTGACACCCCATCAAATTTTGCCTAGTAGTTCTCCACCAAGAGATTTAGGTCCCGACGAAGACGATGAGGGAGGAAAGGATGACAAGGGAAAAGGAAAGGAAGGGAAAAAGGAGAGAAAGAAGGTTGTATTACTCGATGAAACAAGTTTGATAGGAGCATCGGGGTTTCCACAGCTCATTCAGAATATCAAGGATTTTAAGGTCAAAGGGAAAGGCCATGAGGTGAGTTACGCTGACAGCAGACTTGTGCGCTGATGCAGATGTCCGGATGTCTATTTAGCATTCAGATCTCCAACGGATTCTCCAAGTGTACCAGTTTTGGTCTCATAGATTATACCCCAAGACCCCGTTCAAGGACACTGTTGAGCGCGTTGAAAAATTATGTCACTCAAAACGAATGCAGGTACGACCGAATATCGATCACGTTCGCATATCACAATTACACATCAATGAAGGTCCGATTGAGCGTATGGCGTGATGAGGCGAAAGGCCTTGTCAATGGCAAGGAACAAGGGGAGAACGGTGGCGACGACGTTATCGACCTCACTAACCCAAATATTGAGGGTGCAGACGTGAATGACGATTCGTCCTCTTTGCGTGCCCCGTCTCTTCCGCCCTCATCGTCAGAGGCTGAAGACGACGACTTTGATATCGATGCTGTTGTTCGAGAGGAGGAGAAACGCCTCGCTGCCCTCAGAGCACAACGTTCGGTTTCCCCTGCACTTCCCGCACCAAAAGCCAAATATAAAAACTTGCCACCCGAGGTTGCAGATGGGATGGATATCGACGAAGAGGCGATGTGGAATGACCTCGAAGTATTCGATGACCCAATCCCCAACCCTGCTCCCCCGCCTCCGAAGAATAATGAACCAAGCCTATTAGCCGATAGCCATGATGAAGAAATGTGGGATATGGTGCGGGAACTGGAGAGAGAAGAGTACACAGCATCGAAACAACTTCCTGTGTCATCCGTGTTGAGCACGTCTTCGGCAGAGAGTGCCAACACGTCTCTCGGGACGAATGACGAAGATTTTGATGATATATATGCGTAGGTTCAGATGGTACGTGCATGAGCGACTGCCACATTATAATCTTGTCGTTGAATAAATGTAGAAAGTAGAATGGCTGAGCTACAAGTAAGACAAGACAGTGATTATGAGCTATTGTAAACAAGAGGTGTGCGTTAGGAGGATTCCGAACACTAGTTACTGATCCTCTAGTAGTGATACTATGAGTGTTGGGATCACGTGACCCAACACTCTAGTGAATGTCGGTATGCGCATCATGATCACAGCTACGATAGACAATGGCCTCGACCGATCCAGTTCCAGACCTTGAAGCAGGTATTCAATACTGGGCCACTCAGCCCGCAAACTACGACGGCGTGCTTGGTCTGCTTCATTGCTAACCACTTTGCAATCGAAAATCGGCTAACATCACATTCAGGTGGATTTGGAACGGGGGTGACTCTGATCTCATTCCTCGCCGACGAACATCTGTACTGAACCATTGGTGACAGTCGCTTCCTCGTGTTGATTCTCTTGGATCTCGTCGCTTCCTCCTCGATCTCCTCCCTGAACTATCCACAGTCCCATCACCGTTTCGGAGTCTCTCCGCCCCTCCGTCCGAAACCAGGCGTGTGAGAGCTCTTGATGTCGGCGCGGGTGTTGGGCGCGTCACATCAGACGTCCTCCTCCCTCTTGTCTCAGATGTTGTCCTGCTCGAGCCCGTAGAGCCTTTTATCAACGAAGCCCAATCACGCGGAAAAGCCAGCGAATCCGGTAAAGAAATCAATGACAGCGGGTATAGGGTTTTATGGAAGGGTATCGCCGATCGATCGAAGAGCGTTACGTTCTTCAAAGGTGCTTTGCAATCTTTTGACCTAGCTGCACCAGGGACACCTCTGGATCGCGTCGGTTATCTGCCGCCAGATGGTGATGACGATACAGAATCGAAATTTGACGTGATTTGGTGCCAATGGTGTCTAGGGCACTTGAAAGATGACGAGCTTGTGCAATTCCTGCAGAGAAGCAAGAAGGCTCTACGTGATGCGAGGAGTCTGATCGTGGTGAAGGAGAATCTATGCCGTGAGCAAAATGAGCCGGTGACCGTTTTTGATGAGCAAGATTCGACCTTCACTCGGTATGTAAAAGGCTATTATGTTTAACAAAAAGTCTTAACTCTGCTTTGTAGGTCAGACCTCGCATTCAAAAATATTTTCCGGGATGCAGGTCTCAAGATCATACGAGAGAAAATTCAACACGGGCTCCCCAAAGGGCTATATCCTGTGAAAATGTATGCCCCCGCTTTCTCACTGATCTGCTCTCTCGTGCTCACTTGCATCAGGTACGCACTAAGAGAGGCATAAGACGTCAGGCATGACGTGGTATGAGATTGCGTCCGTAGAGCAAGAGTATGTACCATCGAGGCAGCGCAAACGACATTACCTGTCTGACATCATCTGAACCTCTGCTCCAATGCCATTGCCCGCGCAAACGGCTACTAACGTTGGCGCTGTACGAGTCTGACGTTGGCGATGGTCATGAGACATCTGTGAACGAAGGTCTGATACGACAATGCCGCAGATCTATTCGTCGAACTGAACAGTGCCAGTCATGCCAACAACCCCTTCATCATTTTCGCACCACAACTCTGCTTTGTCCTTCGCCACAACAGCACCATGTATCGTCGCGGCACAATTCACAAAAATTGGATTGTGTGCGCGATAGGTGAAGGTGCGTAGTTGGGCCCTTGGGCGATGGTAAATGAGGCTTTCTAGAAGCATAAGGGCCGTCAGGGGCCCATGGACAAGTCTTTCTGGGGACAGCGTTTACATGATGTTAGCCGAGAAGTAAAGCTTGATTCACCTTGATATCCCTCGACTTTCTGCGCATAATCCTTGTCTAGGTGTATATGATGACCGTTGAATGTAAGAGCAGAAAAGCGGAATAACGTCGTTAGGCTCGGGGTATACGAGAACGAAAACTCAGACTTGGGGAGTCCATTTACTACCATCAGTGTCAGCACCCAAGTACGCCACTGAGTGTGTCGAGGACTCGCCTTGACGTGGTTCACGACTCCTTGCAGTAGCTACAGATGGTTGGTAGACATGTGCTCGTTCCTCCACCATCCCAAACTTATTTCGTCCTTCCACAGTCACTTCAATTCTCTGTTTGACGAATATCATCGGTTTCCCGACCTCAAATCCTTTCTTCTCGACCTTGGCCACAGTAGAGACTACATTTGCTTTTTCTCCTACCTTCAACTCTCCACCCTTGTTCCAGGTCATGGTACCGCCCGCCCACATCCGCCGTGTGAACGGTTCAGGAGGACAGAAGTCTGCGTCTGTCCCATCTGCACGCAGTAACGCCTCAGGATTACGTGGGTGGAAAAAGGCAAGGTGGTGTCCGTATCCGAGGGGTGTACCTTCTACAGGGGGTGCATACGGGCGACCGCGCGTGCCATCGCGAGTGGGTAGAGTGATGTAGAGGTCTGAAAGGTGATTAGAATGAAAGGTATCAGTGAGTACGAGTGATTTTGGGGACGCTATCCAGGAATCGAGAGCCGGTAAGTTGAAAGAGGCTGTTGATAAGAACCGACGAGCAGGCCAGATCCACGAGCACATATGGCGAGCAAATGGCGAGACGATGAATGACATGATGACCTGCAACTCCCCGTTTGATCGATAATTCGTTTTTCCAAATTAGGACAGGTTATCTCCAAAGGCTTCGGACTCCGGAGCGCTACATACAACCGTTCTTTTCCGTGTGCCTCGCTATTTCCTCGCGATTGCAGCTTCCACTTCAACGCCGCGGCAGACACTCATTTTCTAACAGACCTATTGGTTATGGGGTTATCATTGACGCCTTCAAGACACTTTATCACACCGTTGATAGGTTGAAATCGTGGATGAAAACTATCTTCCATGAAAAGTTTTCATGCACGATTTCAATTGCATAAGTGAAGCTTCGCACCCATGGCCCCTGACACCGTTCAATCGGACACACTAGTACTCAAGAGAGCAATCTTCCTTCCCCTGACACGTTATGGCACGCTTTCTGTGCTACATCGCGCATACGAAATGCCCGGATACGTATGCCTCGACGTCACTTTCTCACTCAGATTCACCCAGCGACAGCACTCGAATATATAATAGAATATGGTTGGGGGCTAATCGGCCCACAGCTCTTCAGATACAATGTCTACCCCAAAGTTCAGGATCGCTATTTGGTAATGTGTCTTCAGCCTGTGGCCGTAGTCACGCTCATTACAATATTAGCGGAGGAGGGGTAGGCGGGTTGACATTAGCTGTTGCTTTGTCACGATACCAGGATATTGCCATTGATGTGTATGAAGCCGCTCAGACCTTTTGTGAGATTGGCGCTGGTGTTGGTGTCTGGCCCAGAGCATTCAGGGTACGGATCTCTGAAAATGAAAAACATGCTAGCCCCAGACAATGATCGTCCAGGTCTTACGAAAATTTGGACCTGACTTAGAGCAGCAACTGCTTCAGCGCTGCGGTTACGAATACACAGAAGAATATGGTCAGTGGCAATCATATACGATGCGTGTTCAAATTTACTGAGAGAAACTTTAGTCCCAGCTGTTAGGAGCCGTAAAAGCGATCAAGCCGTCGGCATTGAGTTGTTTGACTTGATGACGAAAGGTCAACTTTCTTTTGCATTCGAATGCATCTCACACCGACCACCGTTGGTAGAACAGGCAAACTTATGCGTTTTCATCGAGCTGACTTCCATGGTGTACTTCTCTCACAACTCCCACCGTCTTGCACAACACACAACGCCAAACGACTGATATCATATTCTCAGTCCTTGGAAGACAGAAATTCGTCAATTACGCTAACATTCAAGGATGGGTCGACTGCGACATGTGATGTTTTGATTGGTGCTGATGGGATCAAATCCGCAGTCAGACCCTGTATGTTACGTGAATTGGCCGAGGGAATGGATCCCGACGAAAAGCAGTCTGTGCTGTCTTGTATAAACCCAGTCTGGAGCGGCGTTACTGCATACAGAACATTAATTTCCGCAGAGAAACTGCGTGCGCGTTGTCCCGATCATCGTGTCTTAAAGCAGTTCACCCAGGTAAGCCTCATTCCAGTTACATGTCATACCATTGACGTGGTGGCGTTTTCATTTACAGTACATGGGAAAAGATGCTGTGAGACTCTTCATCTATGGTGTATACTGCTGAAGCCGATGTATTGCAGTATTTCCTTGCATACCCAATTTCTCTTGGGCAATACGTCAATTTTGCAGGCTTCACGCTTGAACGCGATCTCGTTGACACAGCTTATAAAGCCGATACAGGAATCCCTCGTCCGTCTTTCAAAGGGAAGACAGATAACGAGTGGGTCGGCGAACTCACTGCTGAGCAGTTCGTTGAGCCTTTCAAAGACTTGGAAGAGGACGCACAACACCTTCTCGAGGTCTGTCGTTCGTATCCGAGTTACTGTTCCTCACTGATGGTTACCACAGTGTGTAGACAGAGGCACGCTTTGGGCCGTGCACACCGTGAAAACATTACCATCCACCAATTTCGGGCGAGTCGCGATCATGGGAGATGCTGCCCATGCAATGGCGCCATTCCAAGGTTCTGGTGCTGGCCAGAGTATCGAGGTCAGTTGTACATGTATGCACTTCGAGAAATCTACACCCTGCTGATTTGATTTGACAGGATGCTTACTTGCTCGCGACTGTTCTTGGACACGAAGCTACGACCCTAGAAACGGTACCCAGGGCCCTCGTCATCTACGACAAGTTGAGAAGGCCATTCTCATCAGATGCGGCTATGCGCTCAATGCGTGGTGGCCAACTATGTGCGTTTCAAGAAGAAGTCCCGTTGCACGAGCTCGGAGATGTGATTACCAAGAATTGGGAGTGGGCTTGGCTAACGGACCTGGATGATGCTTTGGAGGAATCCGTCAGGCTTGTGGAGGACAGCTCAATCAATATCAACTGAGAGCGAAGCAACAGGTTTAATGTACACTAGCAGGCTTTGCCACTGCAACCCCGTATTGCGAGCTGATAATGTAAGATGATGTCGTGTACAGCGTTTATTCCAAGTTATGACTACTC
Organism: Suillus lakei; assembly: GCA_016628065.1. Classification (NCBI taxonomy): domain Eukaryota; kingdom Fungi; phylum Basidiomycota; class Agaricomycetes; order Boletales; family Suillaceae; genus Suillus; species Suillus lakei. The sequence goes on from JABBWA010000004.1 coordinate 985,199, forward strand.
GACTGTTTCCTCCAGGTCTACTTCTTTCTAGATACCACTATGTAAGTCTTGTATGGGTATTGATACGTGCCCTCCTCCTCGTTGATCCAGACTCTACCATCTCCTCGCTCAAGGATACCTTTGACGTCCTCCACTACCTTGGCCTTTTCATCCGGAGGGAGCACGGCAATGTAGCTCTTACTCTGAGCGCGATCTGTAACAATTTGCTCGCTGGCAAGGAGATGATATGCCCATTCTTCTTCCTCCTGAGGGTGGAACAAGGAGATATACTCAGGCGTAGAGAACGTCTTCCTCCAAAGACCGAGGCGAAATTGGGGCGTCCCTTTCTCATGAACTTCGATGCGGTCACGGAGTTGTGCAACCCAGCCTGCACCGTCTCTGTAGCACCGTCAGAGGAGTCGATACAAAAGAAAATAACCGAAGCGAACCTGTCTTCAAGGTTCCACATAAACACAACTGCGCCGTCCTTCTTCAAGATACGACCGAATTCAGCCGATGCTTTCCCAAAGTCGGGGCACCAATGGAATGCCTATAAGTCCGAGTGGTGAACATGTGCGCCTACCTGACCCAGCCCTTATATTAATAGTACTACTCACCTGTGCGATAATAATAAGGTCTGCCCACCCATCTTCCACACCAGTGTTATCAAATGTCCCTTTGACAATAGTACTAGCGGTCATCATTGACAGTCTTCGTCCACACGTCACGCATGCCGTCGCTAGGTTCGATAGCTCTCAGCGTGCCAATGCTCGTAGCCCACTCAGGGTGAGCTAACAAGGCACGGGTGGAAATACCTGTCCCTGCCCCAATTCTAATATCTAATTGAAGGGAGGAAGTAAAATGAGCGTGTGTGACTCACTCGACGATATTCAAAGGCGCTGTGCTCTTGGATATCTGGCGAATGTACGAAAGACACTCGGTTGGGTACGACGGGCGAGCCCTACGCGCAGTCCAAGTGTTAGCGCATACAAATCACACGGATAGTGTCAACTTACCGATCATATAATTCATTCGTCCCAGTCCCGAAGCCTGTCTGTGCAATAACATGCACCTTTGTCGCCATGGTGCGCGTGAGCCTTAAACTAAACGAAGAAGACGCCAAAATGAATTGCTGAGCTCGCAGAGATACGAGGCCAGTGATCATGGATGGGTCAATGCAGAGGTGTTATTTATGTACTTATGCATTATCGGATATGTCGCCTTCGGAGATCCGTATGATCTAGCGTGCGACAACAAGACCATGATGAAGTCGCCGAACTGCCGAAGACTCCTGAAGTTAGTCCAACAGCTAGTATACTGGCGTTCGTCCGAAGATTGTAATCGAGTCACTAATTCAAAGTTCAGGCTACCAAGTCACTGGTGTCTGAATCTACCAGCGGGCCTTGAGCGGGCCGCTATGTATTGCGGATTCCCCGTGACAGCCTAGCTAAAATGAACTTTATTGAACCTAACAAACCCATCGCGAGCTACATTACTTAGTACCCCCTTCCACACTTGCAGCTGCCTTTCCTCGGCTTCCAAGTCCCTAACACAAACATGAAAGAATCGTGATGATCGGGGGACTAATAATTCGATAACTACTGATTCAACCGCTCAAGCATGTCACTGACCATGGCCCTCAACTCCTTCACTAGCAACGGCGACCCCATGACCCTTTTCTACGACTTCTCTCAGCTCTAAAACCCGCCCCTCCAGTGTCTTGAGAACATAATCCACATTTCCGATGAGCTGCTCGAGTTCAGATTTCGAAGCAATCTGCATATACTTCCTTGTGCCTTCCACAAGGACAGGAAAGAACTCGAAACAGTGTATGTCGTAGAATATGGGATGAATGAAGAGCCATGCCCTTATTATCATTTCCCACCACTGGTAAAAGGATGTCACCTGCCGTCTCCTGATCGTCGAATAAATATAGTCAAGGTAGTCCACGAGGTGATCAAAGTCTTATGGCGAGTAGGAGTTTCCCACCCGAACCGGAAACCACAAGGGGGTTAGGCTCATAAACTTTGTAGGCAGTGGCGAGTGCGGAGCGCAGTAACCGCCGAAAAGCTGCTGTTGATTCCCAGTAGTCATACTGTTCGGATGACCTCGCTCGTGAAGAAATCCTCCTGCACAAGTCCAGATTCCGCCCAAATACCTGTAGGAATGGAAGCACGTCTTTAGGTCGAGCAAGGTCGAGCATGCGACAGATGACCTTGAGGAAGTGCCATGCTCGGCATCCAACTCATGTGATGTCTCTGTCGAGATCGCCTCCATCCATGCCAAGAGAGCCATTTGAAACTGCACCAAAAAAGACACAGCGAGTCGAGGCGGAGCAGAACCAGATGATCTCTATGTTAAACATGACGGAAGAACCATCAAATGAGCCAACAGCACCTCCACACGCGCAACATTGACGATACCGGCGTCTGAAATGGACAGGCGGGAGATATCGACGATGCCATTACGGTCAGTGAATAGAACAAGAATCCGAAGACCGTCATTGAAATGATGACCCGAGCGATCGTGTGTTGCTCGTACCACATTTTAGCGCTGAGGGTATCCCCAAAGACAAGGGAGAACTGAAGTAACATCGGAAAGAATTGCACAACAGTATCAAAATACCATGAGACGATGCCGTTGAACTTCAATTATCTGTCCTTCGCTCCTTCGCTCGTTCCTCCTGCGAGCCTCGGTCATATCTGTGACTTGTAGTGTCAAGCCCATCCAGGGCCAGGGCTTCGCTTGGGCCTGGTTCAGGGCTACGCCAGGGGAGTACATCACTAGTTATGGTCGAAATACCCCAGCATAACGTCACGCTGTTCCCCGTCTGATTGTGGAGAGTTGTCGATCATTGTGGGGCGCTTTGTCTTATCGCACTCGGAACAAATCATGGGCTGCTGGTGCCTGATGATCTTGACACGGGGATTCGGGAAGTGGTACCTGTTAGATCCAATGCAAGACTGATGAGATCGGGAACTTCGTGACCAGCCTGGCATACTACCACGGACAAGTCAGACTGATTACGAGTCCTAACTTCGAGTCTGAGGTGAGCGAACGGAGATGAGTGGTGGTACAGAGCAAACCAGTTAGGCGCCTGTGATCACGACAAACACGTGCAGAAAAGTGTTGACGCTGAAGGTCTTGGCATGTGGTAATACCGGCGGTAGTGATACGTACTACATGTCAGGGTGGACCTGAGAAGTGTCATGGCTGCAGCGTTGTGGCTATGGTACCTCCTTGATGCAGCCGGTTACTATGAAAAATAATTTCATAACAGTCTGTGCAACAAGCAACGCAACATGCTCTTCAACATGTGCCATGGTCTTATCAGATGAACGTTGACGCGTGACGAGTCAAGCATGGTTGAATTTGCAATTATTACTCAGCTGGGGAATTCCGACAACCTTAAATTAAACCTGACAATACTTGTGAATCATGAAACAAGGGGTGCATGCGCGCAGCTAGGTTAAAACGAATAAGCCATTAAAAGACAGTTCCGTTCCCGCAGCACGCGTGTTTTATACATAGGCCCTTCTCACCATTCAATCCCTAATCTTGCACGGATCGTATCTATGTCAACCTCCATGAACCAACTTCTCATCGACAGCCGCGGAGTCTCCACTTTGCTTCGCTTCACTGATGCGTCATTCTTCATCGAACCTACCAAGCTTGACGGTCACAAATCCTCTTGCTGCACAGGCATAAACAAAGATGTTAAGTACACAGAGGTGCCTTTACGCAACGTCGTTTCCGCTATATCTGCATCTGGCGCTGTTGAAGTACAATATCTGGTTCGCAAAGGCAAGGAGAGCCGTTTGAACCTTGTAATGACAAGCGGCACGGTTAAGGACGAAGATAACACGCGTGCCAAGAAGTGGTGTGGGGCGCTACTACTGGTTGCGTATCAGGGTTTGTCAGGTTCCATGGCGTATGATATGTTTACTTATCTGGCTTATTAGGCGCGAATCCATCCAAGAATCTCAAAGTGCTCGTTAATCCTCATGGCGGAAAGGTAAGCTCCATTCAACCTCTACTGTATGCTTTTATGACCATCCTTCTCAGGGGAAGGGAAGAGCGGTGTATGCCAATAAAGTGGAACCTATATTCCTTGCGGCTGGATGTACACTGGATGTAACTTGCACGTCACATTTCATGGCGTGCTCGCTTCACACTCACCGATGTCTGGTCATATAGACACCACCCATGGCGGTCACGCTATTGAAATTGCTCGCGAAATGAAGCTAGGATACGACGCCCTAGTTACTGTATCCGGCGACGGTTTGATACACGAGGTTCTTAACGGAATAAATCAGCATGAACACCGTGAACAGGCTTTTTGTATACCAATAGCACCTATACCGACTGGCTCCGGTAACGGGATGTCTCTTAATCTATTGGGTCTGCAGGACGGGCTTGATGTTTGTGCAGCAGCTCTGAATGTCCTTAAAGGTATGTTCCGTCGGTCGTTCTAAACACCAGGGTCGCTAAATATTGGAACTAGGACAACCATTGAAAACCGATCTCTTTTCTTTTACTCAAGGAAATCGTCATCGGATATCATTCATGTCACAAACCATCGGAATTACGGCAGACATCGATATTGAGACTGAACACTTACGATGGATGGGCGATACCCGATTCATCATTGGCTACATCCGTGCTGGTCAGTCATTGCTGCACGCACCTATCACCTTTCTCACTCCTTTAACTTAGTCATTGCACGCAAATCGTGTCCGATCGAGTTATCAATGAAGGTTGTCGAACAAGATAAATCCCGCATGATGGATGCTTTTCATGCACGACGAGCAGGCGAATCACCTAGCCCATCTAGCTTTCCTAGTTCGCTCCTCAGTGATGACAAGAAACTTGATAGTGCAAGCTCTTCACATGGGGAGTGGACTCGGTTTGAAACACCTATCCTGTGGATGTACGCCGGCCAAGGGCCGTTCGTTAGTCGGTTAGTAGCAGTATACTGCATTGAGAGACCAATTAGCTCATGGGCCCGACTAGGGCTTTGATGCAGTTCCCTGTCTCTTTAGCTGATGACGGACTTATTGACATTTCCATACAAGAAATAGTAAGTACGGTGTGATTTGCGCGTTTGATATATCTGACACCCTGTTCGAAGACCAGTCGGAGGACTCTCTTGAGGGCCATGGACGGTGCCGAAGAAGGCCGGACGTACTGGATAAACACGGTAAATTCCTCATGTCTTCGTTCGCGCGTACGACTCACCAGGTATGACAGAACCGATACTTCAAAGCATCCTCTTACCGCGCACGGCCACTCGCCTCCAAGGGCACGCTCGTGGTCGATGGCGAGCAGGTTCCCTTCGAAGAGTTCCAGGTAGACGTCCTTCACGGACTTGGTACCTTTTTATCCCCGTATCCTCATTATGCGCCCGAGTTTGTTGTACGAGACGTCCAAGGGAAAATCCGGGGGACCAGTGTATGATTGTAGTTTCAATGATACCCTTCTTGGATATCGGACTTTACCATTGACTGTGGTGGTGACACCTGTCATACTGACTACTTAATCCATGAATGCAGCTTTGTTGGCAATTTTGTCGATTTGCCGCGTTCCCAGATCCAGTTGTATAGTTGAAATTGGCGTCTGATCGACTGTTTAACGGCCCAGCGAACCCTTGAGCAGCAACGCGATCTATTTCCATTGATCTTGTATTGTGAGCGTAATGTGACTCGTATGCAGTGCACGGCGGATAGAAAATCGGAATAGCCAGTGCGCTGATTTATTCATCCATCCATAAATTCACCCTCCACAAGTGCAACATCATCAGAGTCACCGTCATTCTGGTCATCGTCTACCTCCGGTAGATTGAAGTAGTAACTCAGGTTTTGCCACAAAACAGACCGTGCTTCCGTGCTGCGGGACGCCAGCGCCTGCAAGGCATTATAGCAAGGATACTGAGGAGGCGGCTGCTCCGAGCCAATTTCCTTCAGGACACGTAGGAGATCTTGAGGGGGTCCCTTCAACAATTTTTTCTTGTTGGCTTGTTGAATACAAATCTGCGAGTCGCATATGCATTGGCCTTCCTGCTGCTCAAATATCCGAGCAAAGTCCATCATAGAATGCTTGCCTCGCGCCAGGCAGAGCCAATCAGTGGGTGTTAAGAGCCCCCATCGTGCGGTGCGTTCTCCAGGCTGCCACAAAAGGACAATCCCTTCAGAATCAGGCGAGCGGAGGGGGGGCTGAGCTGCGGAAGGCATCAAAGTCCATGAAAGGGCTGATTGTAGACAACATATAAAACGCGGCTGGCAAAATTTCTGGGATATTGGCCTCCCGAGCCAAGCGTATGGCAGAAGCGGGTTCCAGCATCCGATTATCGATGAACTGACTAGCTGCATCATGTTGCGGTACTGCGGATGCAGAAAGACTAGCGTAGTGCTGCATGAGCTTGTCCCATTCTGGGAGAGTGGATGGCCAGTCTGCACGGAAGCGAGCCCTGAGAAGTTTCTGCAGGACGCGCACGAAATATTTCTGCGATAGCAGAAGAATCCCCTTGTACTTGATTGCAGCAAGAGGGTTTCGATTCTCCAACATAGATAGTATGGTGCTAAAAGCGTTTTGCTTGAGAGCCAGGAGGGCCCATACAAGCATAGTGCTTACCCCGGATAGTACAGTGCTCGAAGGAGGTCTTCAAGGTCTTTTGCATCATCCGGCATATGTACCGAGTCAACACCATCATATGCTTCATTTTGTGCGGCAGAGGGTAGCGCAAACATATCCGCAAAGACTTTAGAGTGTGACCCGAGCACGGATTTGTGAACTCGGAAGGCATGAGTTTTACCAGCATGGGCGGCTAAGAGGACTACACTGCCATCAGCATAGTACAGGTCTTGTTGACGCAAAAAATCGTCCTCGGCAGCCTACATTTGTTGTAAGTGCGGTGGTGTGTGGGGTTGGTCGACTTTGCAATATCTAACTTACCATTCGCGTGCTACAAGATGCAGGTCAGCGGTGATGGAAGGGCGTGACGAGTGTGGGGTGTGACGGTGCGTGCCTCGACGCGTGACAAGCGCGGTCGTTGAATCACGTGGTGTCCCTCACGGGAGCGGACCTTGAATTCAACCCTTCATAAGGCTCAGCACACAAACGTCGCGTCCCCTCAACACTCTTCCCTCAACCACCACCCACTACCGCCACTTGTACAGACCACAGTATCTGGTGTGTATGCGCCTGCGATACCTGCATTGTAAATGCAAACTGACTCATGTTAACAGTCACATACCTGTACACTTTGTAAATTTAAGCAATGGCACCTAAAGTAAGTCATTCGTGATTCATATAGTTCTCATGTGTTGATTCAAGGTCCTATTTCAGCCCGCATCCACCGCTGGCAAAGCTCCTGCCTTCCACCGCCTCCAAGGCACCAGCTAAGGCCTGACTCTGGAGCAAAGGCAGCGAAGAAGACTGCTGCTAAGCCACAGGCTCCCGTTGAGGGTGAGAAGAAGAAGCGCCGAAAGGTCCGCAAGGAGACGTACAGCTCGTACATCTACAAGGGTGCGTTCATAGGTCATACTAGCAATTATTGGGTGACTGAATTCGCTGTGAAGTCCTCAAGCAGGTCCACCCCGATACCGGTATCTCGAACAAAGCTATGGCTATCCTGAACTCGTTTGTCAACGATATCTTTGAGCGTATTGCTACCGAAGCATCCAGTATGTTTCCATCACTTGTCGTATGACAGATACTCATAGTTTACCTCAGAGCTTGCGGCTTACTCCAAGAAGTCGACGATCTCATCGCGCGAGATTCAAACGTCTGTTCGTCTTATCCTTCCAGGAGAACTTGCAAAGCACGCCATTTCCGAGGGCACCAAATCTGTCACTAGTAAGCATCGTCTCATTCAAGTCGTAGGTCATGGCGTTGACCATCGTTCTAGAATTCTCTGCTGGCTCCAAGTAATCTTTCTGTATATTTCACCGTGTATCGTTACAATACCGTGTACCTTTTGTTATTAGAGATACCTCCACAGTACTTTCATCGCATGGGGCGAACATATGAGCCGCCCATTACTTGCCCATAACACTTCAATTCTTGACAATACAAAGCAGACTTGACTCACTCACCTCGGAGAGCTTTTGTAAGTTGTAAGGTAGTTGGAACATGGGGTCAGGAACGTGCAACTTACTCAGTTTTCTCTCGCAATCATGGTGGTGTATTGAAATTTGAGTGAGGTATATGTAGTGTAAACAGCCAATGATTTAAACAACACCAAATCACAGATCTATAAAAATATTCGGAAGTATGTCATGTGTACTTGTACGAGGCACAGGAGTTAGAGTATGTAACACGATTTTTGGTTGACCAAGCGGCGACAATCTAAAAGAGCGTGATGTGTGCGATTACAGAGTCCAGAAATTTGATGGCACCTATGATCCAACAGCGAATAAAGTCCGAGTGAATGGAAGTGTCCATGAAAACAAGTAAGTCCTTGAAATGGAGTGATGGTTCTAGTGTGTGCGTGATTGGTGACGGTGAATAGCAATAGCATAATTATGGTCGAGCTGAAGAAACGGTGATTAGCCAAATCGAGCATCTCCAAGGCCAAGTTACACGACGACTTACCGAGTTGTTCTTTGCGGTAGAACCAGAAATAACCTAGTACGATGACGATCTGACAGATCAGCGCTATCCAGAATGGAGCGGAGGCCATCGGACTGCCACTGAGACCTTGCGAGAAGTCCCATGTTCCGACATCAGGGAACACGCTCCCTGGACCGATGCGGTTTGGTGCAGTTGCGCGGGCGGCCATAACACAGATAGACCCAATGACCTGAGCGAAAGCGAGCGTGGCGCAGACGTGTAATCTTGACAACGTCTGGAGGAGAATCATTCCCAAACCGACACCTTGTATGGCGTCCAAAACGCCGAGCCAAAGCCACAGGGAAAGACCAAGGTACGGTCCCCCTGAGCCAGCCCACGGGATATAGAGTGCAAGAGATGAGGTGCCCCACAATGTCTGCGACACATGTTAGACGACCAAAGATTGATGCAACATTGACAGGATCATACCTGACACCATCTTGGAGCACCGAGGCCGACAGCGAACACGGGCAACAACCAAGTGTGCGTCTTACTCAATGACGTGAGGATATAGAGCATGAGCGCCCAAACACCAACGAAAAAGAAGATGATGAGAAGCATAATCGCCCACTTGGGAATCGGAACACTCCACAGGAAACCCCAGTTGCGACCGTAGGGCTGCAATAATGTTAGAACACATAAGGATATCAAAGCACCGGACCTAACGTACCCCACTGAGCCAATAATCACGTAAGATTTCAGATGCGAGGAACCTTGTGTGGGGTATTAGCATCGTCAACTTTGCGGCGAGCACGAGAAACCTACCAAAGAACTAATTTCCTTCGGAAGAGAGTTCTGAGGAAGTTGGGAACTTTCGGAGGAGTTTGTCGGTAGTACTCTGTCTCGTAGTTAGCATCATCCTGCTGGAGATCTCAGATAAAACTTACCAGGCAGTCCGTACAACATCAAGTATGCAAACCCAAACGACATGATTGCGAGCGGCCACAAGATAAGGACAATCCACCAAGGCGTAACGGTTCCAGGCTTCGCGGTGTTCAGTGTGCTACCCCAGTACCACAGGGCAGCTACCCAGATCTGTTGAGAACCTTGTACAATGCAAGCGCGCAGCGTCCAGACTTCAGTGGCGGCACCCTAAAAACGAACATCAGCTGCATGCAGAGGACATCAAAAAAAATGACGGACCGCTTCCTCTCCAAAGTTCAAACCGAAGAAAATGAAAGCAGCAGGCAGAAGCGACAGCATATGACCAAGTGGCAATGTCCGATAAGATGGTATGAGTCACTTGAAGTTTCGATGACAATGAGGGAAGGCCAATCAAAAAGAATGCTGTGCCATAGAAGAGCCAGGGAGCAGAAAGAACGTAGACAGAAGGCTTCAAGCGGAACATCGTATACCAAACGAAAGATGAAGCTAAGAATACAGCGCTGAGAACATATAGCTGGAGGTTGTTCTGGTAGTTTTGACCAGTGAGCAAAGTCATCTGGTAACTGTTTGCAGCAAGCATCTTGAGAACAAACGTAAGCTGACGAATGAGGATCAAAAATTCGAAGGTCTTACCTGGCCGAGAGCAATGATGATAGTATACAACGGCCAGCCTGCAATTTGTCGAGCCATGGCAATTTGGACTCTGTTCATGACCACCATGTTGCCATCAAATTCGGGCTCTGGATTGAACGGGTGAGAGCTAGGTGTTCTTGGGGCTGTATATGTGGCATCAGTAACGATTCGCGTTCACAAGAAGGGTACACTTACATGTCGGACGGGAATGCTCGTTAATTGTGGAGTGCTCGTTGATTGTGAGAGTACCAGGCATGCTCCAGATAGACTCTCGGTGCGAGGAAATGTAACTGGCTGCACTGGACAGCTTGTCTCGTCTCACACGTTCGAAGAAGGCCTCCTCGGACTTGACCAGGTACTTCTCGATAGAGAGTTCGCCCTTGGAGTTATCCGAGTTCAATGCTTGCAGCTTTTGCACGAACTCTGAGGCAACACCACCATCGGAATCCGTGAACTAAATAGATGTGAATCAGTTGACAGCATCCACCAAATTTCCCAATAGGCGCACCGTCGCAATAGCCTTGTTCAACGGTGAGTTGGGCTTTTCTTCCACGATGCTGCCGATAGACTCCATCGAGGCCACTCGAGAATGCGACCCAAACGGTTTTGAAGGAGGTGTCGGACTCAAGAAAGGATCAGGCGCATGTCGATGGTCTTGTGCAATCGTCCTGTTCGCTTTCTCCAAGAAGTCACTGTACCCAGGCCGACTACTAGTCGCGAAACTATGCCGAGATTGATCTTCGTCAGAAGTATCCGATGTGTATGAAGAGTCGCGGTTGAAGCCGAAACGAGGTGGTGCCGTCAGGAAGTTCTCATCGTTGGGCGTCGAGACCTGACTCCATTGTCCAGGAGAACTAGGGATCATTCTCGGGGATGACGTGGCACTCTGGGCGTCCCAGTCAGGTTGAACAGGCAGTCCTTCATTTACAGGGTTCCAGTCTTCTACTTCCGCCACCGCCTGAGAACTTGAAGGTTCATTCCCGCAGTCCGCCTCCCGCCAAGCATTTGAAGCAGCTAGCTTTCGACTCGTGAAGATACTCCTTCGGTGCATGTCTTCCATCCGCTGACGCCATTCGACGACTGGGAAACGCTGGACAGCTGACCGAGCGCGAAGGATGGCTCTTTCTTCCTCTGTGGATTTCAACGCCAACTTGATCGTCTTCGAAAGCTGAGACAACATATGGGCTGTCGAACTAGATTCCACAGGGAACCACTACAGCAGAAGCATATTAGATCGTGCCACAAGAAGCCGACGTTAAACACTCACCCATCCAGGCATCAACCCAAGACCACCAAGTCGACTACCGACACCAAGTGCACCTTTCCTGCCGAATTCGACAGCGAACCAAACCGAACGGTTCATCACGGGAAGGAATCAAAGCGAAATCAGCACCACTAAACAGATAAGGCGGCAACGCAGTAAACTCCGGTTTCGAGAAAACGCGATCAGGGTACATCTCCATCAACCGAGCAAGTTTCTCCGCAGCGAACCGACCATAAAGGTCAATAACAGGTCCGACGCAAATCAGCTGTATGGACGGGCGTTTCTCCAGGCTGCAGTAGATCTCATCAAAAACGAGTCCCAATCAATCAGAAAACGCACTCACAGCGATGGCATAACATCCGCAATCAGATCGACACCTTTCTGCTTAGACCACCGACCAACGAACACAAACAGATCAGAGTTAGGATCCTGCTTAATATTCGCCCATTCCTGAGCCTGCCTCTTCATCTCCGGACGCTGCGCCTCAGCAGCCTCATCAATCTGCACATCCCGAATAGCCACCGGATTCTCGTCCAATGCTGCAATATCCGTAGGATCAGGATTAGGCAGCGAATCGACGTGCTTGAGGGTCCACAGAGCAGGATACCGCGCCCAACTGCGCTTCCCATATTTGTCTGACACACCAGCGACACCGATGCTCTTTTGATGAACGCTGATGAACGATGCAGCGGCGTGAAGCAGATTGAACGTGTTTCCGAACTGGACGTATTTCGTGCAGTGCTCTTTGCTGATGTTGAACGCGGAGCAGACTTCTTTCATTTCTTCCTTGGTTCGGAGGGGCCATAGACCCTGGAACTCGGCATTGTGCAGCGAGAGACAGACGGGTACTACTTTGGGCAGGAGGTAAATAGGAGCAAGCGCGCCGTGGTAGTCGTTGATATGGTATATGTCGATGACGGGGAATCGGCGGATGGTAGTGGCGATGGCCTGGATTCCAAGTAGAGTAGAAGATGGCAGGAACTGAGATCGTCCATGCGGGCCGGGTACGGGTCAGACTTGGTCTGTGCGCGGAAAACGGGGCTGTCGAGGATAACATAGGTGATATTGTCCAACACGTGCGTCTCCACTTCAATAAGGTAAGGCTCGTTGAAAATGACCACCTCAATGGGCTCCGCAGGTTCACCAGCAGGGTAATCAATGTCCTTGACTTTTGGAATGACCCAGATCATGTCAACGTCCGTCATAGCTTTGCCCATGAGCGACGACATCACACCGAGACCTCCGATCTTGACTTTAAGCTTCCAATCAATGATCTCATACTCGAGCGTCGCGATGAGGACTTTGCGCCGTTTATTCTTGTCTTCTGGCCATCCTATTATCTCCGCATTGGGCTTTCCCCCGAAGATCTTCTCCGTAATAGGCGTCGAGCTTTCCTTGAAATCTGCAGTCGACTTGTTGCCGAGCGTCCCGATGATAGGGAAATACTTGCTTGCGCCCGAGTTCTGCACACCATACCGGTTGTGGCGGATACCGTAGAAAGAGTACATGAAAATGGCGACTGCGAGAACTCCGGAAATAAGGGAGATAGAGCAGAGAAGCCCGTACATGATAGCGCCGACGGAAGCCTGGCCACGAGGCTCAAGAGTCCACGCCATCGTGGAATCATCAACGACTAGAGCCCACGCGAGCGCTGGATAAGGTGGGGCCGACAAGTTCAGATAGTTGGGCGCAATGCTGTTGGGTGGTAGCCGATCCAAAACGCCGTCCGCGTCGGTGTCGCCGTAGTAGTAGTAGTCATCGTACCCGAACACGTTGAGCTGCACGTACGTTGGCCACGCAGCCATGATTTCGAGCTCCCAAGTACCATCACCGACCTGGTTCATCATGTTGGAAATACCCTGGTCATAACCCCAGTCGTTGAAAGGGCCGCGAGCGAGGAACTGAGGAACACGGCGCTGCTGCTTGTAGTTCAGATCTGCATGCATGACGACGCTGGCGGTGGTCGCGACACCACTCCAATCTACCGCGACGTCAACACCACAAAAAGTAGCAACACTACGAACACTCACATTGCATCATGATATGTTGGCCCGACCAGAAAGTATCAGAATTGCTAAGGATATCAGCGGGTATGGTCGTGACATTCTCCCAGCTCGTCCAATTATTCCAAGTCAGTCCGTAGTTGCCCGAGTACCTGAACATATCCGCTCCATAGGCATGGTGCGTGAACGTATACTGGCCGTCAGTGTACTTGAACGCTTCGTTGTCGTAATCAGACTCGGGGAATACCATGATATTGTTCGCCTCGCCCTTCCGCAGCAGCAGATGATCGACGCTCTACACAAAAGACGCACCGTGAGCAAAACACGACAGAGCACAGAAAAGAAACAGACATACTCCAGTAGACACCGTCCCATCCTCCGATGACGGATTAGTAAGAATAATCTCCAAAATCCCATTCGAAACATTGGTCAGAGTACCAGACCACGACCACTGCGAGAACGGAGTCCCCACAATGGGCGAGATGGTAGGATTCGTGACCGCACCACACACCACCGAATTCGGGTCGAGGAGAGGCTGCCCACTAATGCCAGAAGACGACATGTTGAACGATAAACTCGACGTGACGTTGGTACACGACATTGCTACGTTGAATTCCAGCACGATGTTCACGTTCGTGGCGTTTGGATCGCCTCGCGTGACTTCAATGCGCGCGTCGTGCCCCGGCAGGAACTTCGTGAGCATAGGGGGAGCGGGGAGCCACTCGTTGATGGGGACTAAAACTTTGATGCCGAACGTGTTCATGTCCACTGACTGGAGACACCCATACCACGGCGCTGTCCCATTACCATAATACGACGACCCCGAGTCCGCGAGCGTATAGTTTTCATACGGGGCAAGCAAGTTCTTCACCGTCACCCCACTCATGTACGGCGACGATATCCACAGCGGACCGGAACAATCATACGAAAATGTCTGCGTGTCGTTCTCGTTGGAAAATAACAACCAGACCTGATCGGTGTGCTGCCCCGTCAGGTTCTGCACACCCGGGATCCCCGCGCGTGATACGGACCAGAGGCCCATCTCGGACGCGGTGTCGTTCGAACCTGGAAACTCGACATCGAAGGTCCAGTTTCCACGCTGTACGAGGTTGAAACCGTCCTGTAGGGCGTTGTAGGTGCTCCGGAGGTACATGAAATGTTTCAAGAGGCGGCGCATGTCCATCGTGGGATCGAAATGATCGAGAGAGTTCCAATCGTCCACACATCCCGTTAGGGCGGACTCAAGCGGCATATTGAAGTATTGGGCCGAACCAAGCTTGTAGCACCCGTGGCGCTGCCAAGCCTTGTTGGACATCATAGCCTGACGACTGAATGTGGCAGTGTGAGAAAAGCAATCACTTCAAGGCGTCAGCGACCTACCCGAAGAGATAGTTTGAAGCCGTGGAGTCGTACAGATAGAAATTCTGTTCCTCGCCATAGTAGACCTGTAAAGGATAAGCACTGCAATGTCAAATTCGAGTAAAGTTCGTACCAATGGGACCCCTGGCATGACCAGGTACGTGATATAAGAGGCCAACGCGGATCTTAATGTGCCATTCGCCAAACTAGGCCAGCGGAAAACATCGAAATTGCTCGTTCCGAATAAATGCTTCGGATCCGTGAGGCCAGTGTTTGGATTCAAGAAGTCGTTATTCACGAACATCTGATTCCAAGCCGTGACAAAATTCGAATTCAGATCATACGCCACCGCCAAGTTTCCGTCCATTCCGAGGAAACGCGTGAGCGAGCGGTAGATTGAGTAATGGAACGCGTAGCCATCGAGGTTATTCGACGACTGCTGGCGCAAGAAATATTGGTTTTCCGATTCTGTCAAGTTGGCAGCCTGAAGGAATCCCGGCGGTAGCATAGTCGGCGTACGGCCACGTCCCCTGTAAAGGCGATCAATTGATGTCACTGATAACTGAAATAGCCACTGACATGTATAGCGACCCAAAGGTGTCACCGCCAGTAACTTCACCGGTGATGTAAAAGTTCTTCTTTCCAAGATTGGTAGCGCAAGCACGAGTTGCGGTTGCCCAAGCGGTCATGCCGTCCACGGAGACTTGTGTGGACTTGTCGACACGAATAGCATCGATATCAAGGGCTGTGATGGTCATGCATGAGAAGGTAGTAAGTTTATCCATAACGGATGGCTTCCATTCACGAAGACGGTCTTGGACGGAGGCAAATTTGGAAAGCTGACGCTGCCAGTCCGGGTGAACACCGAAGGCTTCCATGTCACCATACTGATCAAAGTCGGACTCGTAACAGCCATCGTAACCTGTTACAGGCTGAATTGTTCCATCGTCTTGCCAAAAGACGGGAAGCTGACAAGACTGGTTACGCTGATTGATAACCTATCATATGGATGGGGAACTTAGTTGAGCCGGGTTCGGGCATGAGGCAAACGGAAATAACTACTTACGGAAAAATCAGTATACTGCTCGAAACCCCATGGGAGGTAGTTGGGGTTTTTGTACAGGGCAGAATACTCTGAGAGACTGAATGGGGCGCTGACATTGAGATATCTGGGCAAAGTTTGGGTATGAGCGGGTGTACTTTGTGGATACGGAGAACATACCCTTGAAAGCCGAGAAGGTCGGCCAAAGTTCCGACGGTGAAATCCAACATGACATACATGCCTCGTGCGTGTACTGTATCGATGAAATTTACCCAGTCATTTATAGTACCCCAATGAGGATCCAAGACGGAAAAGTCGAGAGGAGAATAACCTAAAGGAAGTGAGTAAAATTGGGGCGGTAAAGGAGAGAGTGGGACGTACTATCGGCTTGCCATATCATGTTCAAGAATATTGTACCTGAGAGATATATACCCTGCATGCCCATACCTTGGATGTAGTCCAATTTTGTGACTAGACCCTGGAGGTCACCACCGAAACGCAGCTGTGTCTCTCTCCAATCCCATTCGTAGGGAGAGCCAAAGTACTGATTATTTGAAGGGTCACCATCAGCAAACTTGTCCATGAGGATGGTGTAGAATGGGATTGAACGCCAGTTCTGTGGAGAGGTGGTGTAGGTGGTGTTTGACCTTGTGGTATAATAATCTGTAGGGTACTGGGCGGACTGGTTTACATTGAGATTGTAGGCTGTAAGGTCTGGGCGATAAGGGGAAGCATATGCAAGGGAGGAGAAGACATAGTGAGGAAGCCAGGGCGGTTAGGAACCGCATCTTGGACTACGTTCTTCAGGGCGAGGAGGATGTACGGAAGAAAGAGAAAAAGTATTTTATGAGGGGGGGGTTCCAGGAAGAGACAGTTGGATGAAAAAGAGGGAAATTGAGAAAAACAACGTTATACGAAGAAGCACGCGAGACCAGAAGCCGGGAGGACGCCGTCGGACACGCACGAAGATTTAGTTGTGAATGATTCCCATATCGGTACTCAATTTTATCTTGACGGCATCCAAACCACCCCAGTGGCCAGCCCTGACCGAGTTTGCAAGGCACTGGGAGGTGGTTCGTTTGTCCAACGTGGGACAGGTACTATCAGTTATGAATCTAGGCCCCCCTGCCAGCGGTGACTCCTTGGCAGTGCCGGGTCGATCATGCCAAGGTTCAGTTCAAAACGAACTATCCTCATCGATTCACTTACATCACTGAGACTGGCGTACAAACCAGTGGATTCATGCTCAAGCAGTGGCATCCCTGGTTCCGTTCCCGTTACATGACAAATTACCAAGTACTAGTACCCGGCCCGCGGTAAAGGTAAACGAGGCAGGTACCAGAAGGTACCCTGCGGCCGGTTAGTCGACGTGGTCGTCGTTTTGTGTGAAGTTCAGCTTAAAGTTGGCTTAAAGGCCGCATGTCCTTCATGCATGTCAAAAAGTCAAAAATCTAACAACCAACATACAAGCAACCAGTCAATTTTACATTCTGACCCACGGCCAATCTCAACCGCTATGAGATGAGACAATGAGTGACTGCACCGCCACTATGTATGGAGACCAACTGGCAGAAACACTGATCAGAAGGCTGTTGCATGATTAAACTTTGAAAATCACTGCCAGTTGTTTGCTTGTACTGCTTAAACTTGCTGTAGACAACTTTGACGTTGGTAATTTAACAACCGAGATCGACAATTCTCACCAGCGCTTTATTCTCATCACCTGCGCGGTACGCTCAAGTACGTTCTCTGACGCTGGACTCTTTCACTGCCTGACTTCTTGGCCAGTTGTTCTCGTGTCCAGCGGCAGGTTATTCCTATACCCCCGGTCAATTCGACCTCTTATTCGTTGACTTCCCGGACCTTGTCAACCTTGAAATAGCACCGCTCATCACTGATGGCTGCCATTACCGCCAGTAACCTGCCTACACTAGACATTGCCCATTCTAAATCTTCTTCGTCCCCAACATCTCCAACTGTCGCCCGATCTTCACATCAAGACCATCAACTCACAAACTCCCGCTCTTTCATCGGTCTAACCTCACCTCGAGCTCAACTCTCATATCCAGTAACACCAATGTCAGGTATCGCCGCCAGCTCTATTCTTGACCCACCCCACGGTTCCACATTTTCAGAATTCATGCGCACCTGGAATGATGCCCATGTCGCAAGGTGGCTCGCAGATAATAAGTGTGGCACACACATCGGCACCTTCAAAAACAATGATATTCGGGGTGATATTCTATTAGAGCTAGACCAGGATACCCTCAAAGAGATGGGAATCGCCAGTATTGGAGACAGGCTCCGCATCGTGAATGGTGTCAAGAATTTGAGGTTGAAATGTTCACAGCGGAACACAATCTCTTCCGTGTCCAGCTGTCGCGCACACGAGGGCCTTCATCGGTTCTCTTGACGCCCGTCCCCCCGAATGCTGCAAGAGAGCCTCCCAGAACAAATGGTGCCGATCACTCTCATTCACGTACAAGTTCACGGGAAGTGTCTGGCAGTTCCAGAGACCCCTCACCCACCTCTCGCACACACAAGCGTCTCGATAGCAACAGACCTGCTCCACTCGTGCTATCTCCCAGTTCAGGACGCCCCGATCTCCCCCGCATCATTCGAGAAGCCTCAGTCTGGTGACTCCGTACGCAACACTCCCACCATCCGCCCACTCCCCCAAATCGGCCCGCCACCCCAGTCCACCACACCAAACAGCTACACTCCCCGCCCCTCGTTGCCAGCCCCTTCCTCCCGCACCAAGGGGCCAACCACCTCAGCCCCCACGCGGAAGCGCCCGCACCCTCCACCCCGTCGTCGGCCCCCGTACCCGCACGCCCAACCAAGCAGACTGCCACCAACTACGCAAACTCACCCCTCCCACCAGCACCCAACCCCCTCACAACCCCCACCCAGTCCAACAGCTGGTCCTTTGGCTTACCCCCAGATCCCCGATCAGGCCCATCCTCCATCAAACCCATCCAATCATCCTCTCCCCTGGGGTCCCGACCATCCCCACGTTCCATCAGCATCGCGCATAACAGGAATGTCTCTTTCAATGGCGTTTCTTCCCCTCTCGCGCCTACGCCTACTAATTCGAAACTTCCTCCCAGGCCATCGACGACTGGAACGAGTGCCCATCCGTATGCGTCTGTGCAAGCCCCTGCGTCTTTACAGGCCCCCGCACAGAACGGGTCCGCGCTTTCCCCAATTGTGGAGTCGTTCCAGGGGCAAGCGTCAGCTTCGTCATCAGGATCGTCGTCACCTCCTGCATTCGCAGTCGGACGCGGTCCGTTCAACCCTCCGGTTCACAGTGCCGCATTGGATACTCTCCGTCGCAAACTGGTTAAATTTTCCATGCCAGAAGAACAGCGGTCTTATACGGTTGATGTTGCTGATTGCGCGGGCGGTATTGAGGTGATGGAAAAGGTGCTCAAGAAAGCTGACAAGGTGGGCTCTTCGCGGAGGTACGACGTCATGAGCCGCGTCGAGACGGATGACGGTGGACTCAGCGTTGACGGGTGGTCCGTATATCTCGACTGGGACGAGACCAACGACTCAGGCATGATTCCTTCCTTTTATATTCCTTTCAAAATCTGACAATTATATTCAAGGGAAACCGCTCTCAGAAGCAGAATTACTAGCAGTATGCCATAACGACGACCCGGTCAAAGAACGCGGCCTAACGCTCCGCAAAAGCGGACGCACGAAACGTTCTAAAGATCTCCAGCGAATATTCGGAGAAAATCCTCCTCGGAACATCAGTCCTACTTCCCCCGGCATCCCACCAAGGCCATCCGAATCCGATCATGAGCTTGATGCTGACATGGTCCTCTCAATTGATGATTTGCAGGGTCAGAAAGCACGCGCCATCAAACGGGCAAGTACGATCAGCGTCCTCAGCGGCCTTGGCGTGCGCGACCCCGAAAATGCTCTCGATCCTAGTCCATCGCCTACGCAGGGCCAGCCGAAACACCCGCTCCCATCTGCAAATGCCGCCAAGAAGCCATCAAAGCTGCGCAACTTCTTCGGCCAGCGCCCGCCGAGCGAGCTAATCACGACGCACTTGACGGAATACTTCCCGTTCACAGACAGGAAGATGCTGCGGAATGCACGGCACAGCATGATGCTCCGGGCTTCGAGTGTAAGTGGGGGGCAAGCGGGACAGTACGGTATCCCTCACTCCGCCTCTTCCCTTCGCGATTCAGCACGAGCACGCAGGGTTCATCGGCACAGCGCTCGATGTCGCCCTCACGAACGATGTCTTCCAAACGAAACTCTACCATCTCTACTAGTTCGACGATACCAGGACACGCGGTCTTTGGCAGCACCTTCGATTGGGGAGGACCCTCCACGAGTGTCGATATCCACTGAAGACGGACGATCGGTGATCCTGACTGGCGATGACGTTGAGAAGCTCTCTTCGTTCGATTCGAAACCGCAGTTACTCCCTCCTGTGACGTTCCCTTCGATATCGCTTTCGGAGTCTATGGAAGACCTCACTGGTCCTCTCCGCCCGAGGTCGAACTCGGGTTCAGTCTAAACGGATGAGTTTCATGACTGAGTTGAGGAGCAAGCGTGATCGGTCGGATACTGCGAGTTTATTGACCGTGGATGAGATCACTGCTGAAGTGGAGAATCGGAGACAGAGTATGGCGGTTGACATGGGTGTTGAGGGCGCTGAAGATTGGACGAAGGTGGAACCTGATATCGATGATGTCATCAGTCTTTCGGAGGGCGATGCCGTGCTCGAGGACGATGATGAAGATGAAGACGAGAGTGAGGATGTCGAGGAGGAAGACGAGACTGGCCAGGCCATGAATTCTAGCGGTGGTAAGTCTAACAATCCCGAAATGTATGCCCGCTAACTGGAGCTATTTTAGGCAAGTGGATTAAAGGTGCCCTCATCGGTGCGGGGTCGTTTGGAAAAGTCTATCTAGGTATGGATGCCGTAAACGGTCTTCTGATGGCAGTGAAGCAAGTGGAGCTGCCAAGAGGCTCAGCTCCAAATGAAGAGCGGAAGAAGAACATGCTCAGCGCACTAGAGCGAGAGATCGACCTTCTCAAGGATCTGTCGCACCCGAATATAGTCCAATACCTCTGTAAGTCCGCCCCTTCCACGCAATTTCAAATTGTCAATGAAAAAAACTCACCCTCGGAAAAATAAAGATTCCTCGGTGGACGACGACTTTCTCAACATCTTTCTGGAATATGTCCCTGGAGGTTCTGTCACTGCATTGTTGCGTAGCTACGGCGCTTTCGAGGAACCTCTCGTCAAGAACTTTGTACGACAAATCTTGCAGGGCCTCAACTATCTCCACGAACGAGATATCATACATCGCGACATCAAGGGTGCAAACATCCTCGTTGACAACAAAGGCGGCATCAAGATATCAGACTTTGGTATCTCGAAGAAAGTTGACGGCAGTGAGTAGATTCTTGTTCCATCTTGGCATCGCGGCATTTTCATTGATATGCGTTGCGGCGATTGTGTCAGACCTTCTCACGGGCAAAAGAATGAACCGCCCATCATTGCAAGGATCAGTGTTTTGGATGGCACCTGAGGTTGTGAAACAGACTGCGCATACTTCGGCTGCCGATATCTGGAGTGTGGGATGCTTGGTTGTCGAGATGTTGACTGGGGAGCATCCATGGGCGCAACTTACCCAGATGCAGGCGATCTTCAAGGTTGGTGGATCTTTTTTTGTTTTTGTTTGGGTGGTCTCTTATGGATGTTTGTGCAGATCGGTCAATCGGCGAAACCTGCTATACCATCGGATATTTCTTCAGAGGCTCAGGACTTCCTTACAAAGACTTTTGATCTCAACCATTCAGCTCGTCCAAGCGCTGGTGAGCTGCTTCAACACCCTTGGGTTACCGTCAAGAAGCACGCAGGATTTTCGAGGCAAGAATGCAGCACTCAAGTCTATTCCGACTATCGAGATTTCGGCATGATACCCTACATATCTCTCTTTCTCTCTCTATATCGGATGTTTACTTAACGTTATTGGCATTACCATTCACGCACACATGTACCCTGTCACAATGCATATATGCTGTACCGATGGGTGCACGCTAGATTTATTCATCTCCCTCTTCACGTTTGCGCTTCGTTCCTGAGTCTGCTTTCGTACCGGGACCCCAGTTGGGAGCTGGGTTCTGCTGGTAGCGGACGAGCTTTACTTTTGATGCTTGCGTTACTGATCGGGGGTGTCTGGTGAAATTGGCCTCCGTTCTGCAGTTTGTGATCAGCTGGAATGGTTTATGTCTTAGACTGGCACTCGCCTTGCTTCCTTTGAGAGTAATTGCCTTGCGAGAGATGTCTCAGAAACCTTGTCCATTCTCACGGGGTGTTTCTTCACCCAGGACCTGAAGACATCATGCACATCTTGACGTGTTGCGCCTGTCTTCAAAGAACCAGGTAAAGCATGCGAACGTGATACAGCAGTGACCGCCATTCAGCAGAGCAGACCTAAAATGACGTTCAGCGCATGACTATTTAATTTCAGAGATAACGACATACGCCACGTCATCCAAAGGGGGACAAATCGAATGGAATAAGCCAGCTATCCGGGATGGGGTAAAGTAGAACGGGACGTGCAACTCCTAAAAGGTCGGAGATCAGTCGCCTGTGATAGCGATACAGTTCCCATCGTACCTCATTGGCCACTGTCAGCATCCCCTTCATGCGGACTGCTGTGCCATATTTGTCTTGGTTACTCTCCAAGTGCTCAAGCACTTTTGAGATAAACCCATTATTGTGTAATGGACCGGACCACATCGGGCCTGCAACCTGCAACAACATGAATATAGCCTTTGATCCGAGTTGAATCTACTCACATGCAATGCGGAGCCACATTCGGTGCATTTTTGTGGGACAGGGGGACCTGCTTGTGTCTTGAACAGGAGGTTTACGTTACCGAAACGTTCGTGAGCCTTTTCGACCATCCGGCCCAACGGCTGCTCGTAGAATGACTGGCAACCTTGACATATGTAATACATTGCTGTTTTGCTAGGAACGAGATGCGTGACGACGTGGTAACATCACGACATGATGCAACTTGCCTAGCAGCCTTTTTGACTTCTATTGGCGCAGAGTGAACGCGCACGAAGAGGCGAACATAAAAATCGATAGAAAGACATAGCAGCGGCTCGATGTATCTTCCGTACCGGCCCGCGGAAGTCGACAGTGTGTTTAACACGAGTCTGAGAGCCTTTAGGGACGTCAGTGAAGTTTTACTTGATCATGAGGACACCCATACTGCCTCATGGCAGTATTCCGCTTTGACAGGAATACCACCGTAATTTGAGAAACTTTACAGCCCGACCAATGAACATTCGTCAGTTGCATGCGGGCTCAAGTACGCACCACTTTTCAGGGTAATTTGTCGTCGCCAGAACTGACAAGTCTGTGCATGTGACGCACAGGAGTCCTGTGAGGCGCCTATGAATCCTCGGCGTAAAGTGTACATTTAAATTGACTTACCTCCGTCGTTTACGCACTGAACAGCTCCGTCGATAAAAGGCGCCGCAGTGCCATATGGATCGAGGTCGACAACATCGACACGTGTCTTCTCTGTGCGATGGTTGTACATGAGCGCACTTACGTAGTATGTACCTCAGACAAAACCACAGCTCAAGAACCAAGGACTTACCATGCATCGCCTTCGTTAATTCTCACCTTTCCGCGATCAGGAAGGGGCTGGTGCTCCGATACCACGGAGGATGACGCGCTGTCAGCTGGATCAGAGGATGAAGGTCCAAGACCATTGAGTTCTACGTTTCTCTTCATGGCAGCAGTGGCAGATGCAGACAGGTCATTCGCAATGACGAACCTTGAAGGACGATGAAGTATATGTTTGCCCACAAAACTCAGATACAAACCTCACAAGAGGAATTTCTTTTGCATAGCGGATGGACCGAAGACCAGTTGCTGATAATGCCTCAAGCAGCACGAACTTATGGGACCGGTACTTTAGACGATGCTTCAGTATTATCATTGCAGAATATGAAGTAACCCACTTCTCGTTTGTTGCCTTCAGATGTACTTCCCGTGGTAGAAATATCTCCTGGTAATTCATCCTCCGGAGCATGGCTCGGCTCAGTAGATTCCGCTTGTGACAATCATTCATTGACAAGACTTTGAATACTCCAGGAGAGATGCTCACTTTTTGCCTTCTTCTCTTTCTGCTGTCCTGTCTTCGGCTCTCCCCCCACCTCCCTCTTTCGCTCGTCTCTCCTGAGCTTGCTTCCACTTTGCTTCCTTTTCCCTATTTATTTCTTCGCTCCATACTCTGATGCACGCGACGCTGAGGTCCCGATTAAATTCCTGAACTGGATTCAGAAATGCCTCCTCCTTCGACGAAATCAGAATGTGAGACGTGTTTTCCGTGTGCAGCGTGAACCCTTCGGGCACCGTGATGGACGAGCTACCAGCGTCTGACATGGTGCTCTTCGTGCGTGATATCAACAATGCAGACCGTTTTGGACGACAGTTTGAACAGCTAAATCCGAGGCGCAGGGGCCTGCTAACAGGGAGGAGTAGAGACCTCACGATGCCAGCGATTACCAAGATAAATATCTTGTCCGAGTCAAGAGGTGCTTCAGAATCATAATGACTTGATGCAAACTTCCATAGTACTACCACGTAATTCGCGTGATTTTTTACGTTCAAGGTGATCTTGATCATAATCTGCTCTCATGCAGAATCATCCATCTGCAAGTGACAAGTTGTTCACTACAAAACTGGATCCTCACCCCTTCTGCATGTAGTACCCGGTACTTTCGCAGCTGCTCGCAAAGTATCCCGCAACCGGAGGCGCGCTATTCCAGGTATACAATGACATAACTCTCGGTACGCAGCCTTTGGGGACCATGATCTATTCGAGCTGACGCTAGACTCCTTTTTAGCACAAAAATGGACCGATGTCGACCTTCTCGACCTTCCAGCTTGCAAACGAGCCGCGATCAAAGGCCAACGGCCAACTCCTGTTAGCATTTTCTCGCGTCCGCGTATGAAAGCCATTGATGTGCACGACAGGACACAGACCGAGGGCCATCCGTCTGCGTTGTAGTACCCTGCTCGCTGTCTGAGTCAATATCTACATCGTGGTACGTCCGGTTGTGCTCCTGCTGTATTGGCCCATATTCAACGCATCCCCAGGCTTCGCGCTGCTTTTACCAGCCTTGATCCTTTACCCACAGAGATCTATGTGGCCATTACCTCGGAAGACACGTCTACAGTCTATTACAAGATCAGCCAAGGAATCGTCAAACCACCAGTATAAGGCGCTCTGGCGACAACTGGAGTTCAAAGTGTCAGTCAATAGGAGTATCTAACTGATACGTCCATAGGTACGTCAACCGACGCAATGAGAAATATATCGGGGAAAGAGTCTAGTGGTCCTATGTCCAGACGGTGGACGATAACGATGCTAGGATGAGATGCAAAATGTAAGGGGAAAGTGTACGGGGAAATGTAAAATATGTCGTAATAACAATATGGTTCGATGAAGAGGACAGTGAAATGTCACGATAAATTGTCAATACTCAGACTCGATGAAATGTGCAGGGAAATGTGCTGATGAAATGTGCAGTGATATACCACGGTGAATCGTCAATACTCAAACTCCTCGGAAACAAGTGAGATCGACCCTCGCATATCGCCTCGCCACACCCGTCCAGGGTCGATCTGCGCGGCAATGATCTTGCGGACCATGGCATTGAGTGAGGTGGGACCGCAGCCTGGGCAGAACAGATCAGCGCCATGAGAAAACCAGCGGGAGATAGACCTTACAAGCAACCATCACGGAGCCTTCCGATTGCTCAACCTCATCCGCGAGGATCCTGTCTAGCTTGGGTTTACCCGGTCGCGCATGCTCTGCAACAATATTGATATCCCGCGCTTCTTCCTCGCTGATGTCAAACTGGATCGAGTCGAGCGAGCCATCGGGTGCGGAGGATGATAGCAAACCACGGGAACTGCCAGCATCTGAGTTACTTTCCCAACCACATGCGGAATATATAGAAGCTGGCGCCCCCGCACGACCCATTGGAGACGGACGACCAGAGAAGGTAGACTCGGGGTACGTCGACTGCCGACCGCGTGTCGGCGAATCGCCGTACATGGAGGTCGTCGGAGAAGCGAAGGTATCCATCGATATCTCAGACCACCTCTTGTCCGAACTTGTAGATATTGGGAGCAATCTGTCCGTAGAACGTCCTGACACGGCAGAGATAGCAGACACTCTATTCGCAGCGAGCTGCACGCTGCCAGGACGACTGGTAGGCTCCAGTAACCGTACCGTTCTCTCCTCTAACTCCTTATTTGCGGCAAGTGCTGTAGCGACCTTCCGCGACTGAGCTCGTCGCATCTTGCCTTCCTTCTTCACCTTGCGGGACAGACTGTGCTCCCCTGGCAGAGCAGTGTCATCGTCACCATCAAAGTTGGTCAACTCGAGTATGTGAGACTCATGTGCCAAGCCAATATCTTCCTCTGGTGCTATTGGGTCCCCGGGTTCTCCAGTGTAATAGCTCAGGTCAACATCGCTTTCGGAATTTTCGATGGAGTCGTTGGAATCAGAGCGGAGGAATGAAGGACTGCCACGTGCAAAGGATGGGTGAGGAGGCTGCAGGTCCTCAAAATGGACAGGTTCGGAAGTAAAGAGTGGCCGCTGAGGAACCTGCAAAGAAGGCAGATCGGATTCCTTGAGAGCGTTGGGTTTAAAGTTGGTAATAAAGATGTCGATTTGCAATGCGGATGATGGTACCAAGGAAAGACAACGGCGAACAATACAAGCGCACCACTGTATGTGAGCTACACAGCAGTTGCATTAGTTTATGACGATCGAATGCAATTTTTCGAACACTTACAATATTCACGGACAAGCCATACGAAGCGTACTCGTCGGGTCAGGAATGATTTCTTTCCCCAGCCTCCGGGACGGCCACCCAGACTCCTCCCATCCCGGCCAGAAAGACACAGACAGATGTACTGCAGCACAGACAAACCGAAGCTCACTCCTGAGCCACCAGCAATAATCAGCACTGTCGAGTAGTTACCCCAACGAGCGCGAATCGAGCTCCCAAAAGGTCCATCCACGTATGTCCTCAACAGAACACCATGCCTAGGAAGATTCTCTGCGGCTGAAAATGGAATGTCACCATGTGACCGCTCAGCGGTCATGCGTGACACTACATCCCATAAATCTTGTGTCCATCCATTTCTTGTACGAATGAGCATAACGATCATGCGGCCCTCATCTGTGGGTGATTCGTAGTCACATACAGAGGCACAGGTGAAAGGATGGGTGGTGAACCGGGAGACGCTAGGGATTTTGATGAGGAAATGTTGGCCTGGAGCCCATGGTAGGAATCCAAGAGTTATAAAACGCAATCGCACTGTATGACCGGAGAGGAGCTCAGCGTGGGCATACCCTGGAGGGGGGATATACGGGGAGGGATGATGTATTGTAGGATCTAGCAGTGTCCGGCTCGAGTGATCCTGCGGGCAAACGACGAGTGGGAGGCAATAATGAATGTGAACTAACTGCTTGTTTGTCGGACTGATAATATGGGTTCAAAGGGCTCGCTGAACGGAAGGATTGCGAATCAACGAGAGTGTGCAGTGACTGGCGGCGAAGATGTTCCATCTCGAGCGTATCAGCGGGAGTTATTGCACGCTTAGACATCACTGGTCGTGACGAACTGTTGCATAGAATAGGGGTATTGGTGGCGAACCACCAAGTCCACCGCCAGAGGCGTTCACCTGCCCAAACTGCGAGAGCACCCCAACACCACCACCAGAGTGTGGGATGATGAAATGCAGCAGAAGCGAGCATGAGTGGGACAAGCAAAATGTGCAAAAAATAGAAGGCTTCATAAAAGTTTCTCCGAATGGGGTTCACGGATAGGACAATTATGGATGTCAGCAATGCAAACGCCTAGGTAATTTGTCAGACTCTCAGCGTGCAAGATAAATCCGACTCACAATCCAACCAAAGATGAACGGCAGGTAGGAGAAAGCGTACACGTATGCGACACGACCTGTACTGGGTTTATGATCTCGAACGAGCTGGACGCTCCAGAGCGCAATATGAACTGATGTAAGAAACCATATTAGCCTGCCCGTCCAGCGATGAAGCCAAGCGAGTTTGTCGAAGAAGAACTGTATCATGAAAGGGATGGCGAAGATTGCGAAAGGGGGTGCTTTGAGGGCGAAAAGCACGCAAAGAGGAAAGAGAGCGAACGCGATTTGCCCTGTGCGTGCTGATGAAGTCCACCATGCTTTATCGATAGTATATTGTGGTCGAAGTGGCAAATAGGGAGCGATGTTTGGAATAAAATAATGACGCTGGGGTTCTACGAAGGCAAGGTCTCGGCGAACTTGCCACACTTTAAGAGTCGGGGAAATATAGTCTGGGCCGACAAAGGCAAGGGCTAGGGATCCTCCCAAGAGCAATGCCAAACAAAGAAGTTGGGCATTGGAAGGCAATGAACTGGGCTGGCGGCGAGGATCATTCCTTTTGAGAGCAAGTGCGATGTTATGCTTCTTTCTCCAAGTTCGTCGACGGAGAGTCCATTTTGTCCAGTGGGCTCCGAGAAACCCACCCCTTGAACCTGTCCAATGAAGGATGGCAAAGGCAAGAAAAAATAGAACAACAACAATCCATATAAGAAAGGAATAGCGTCTACTGGGGACACTAAGGGAGTGAATGGTAAGGTATGCCGTGATCCATTCAAGGTCGTCCGAGAATGCAGGAGTGGTGGGATCAGTAAGAAACGCGGTGCTGGACGCCGTTGCAGCACTAGACGAAGACATAGAGGTTGGCCCCAGGCTCCTCCGAATTCGCAAATTCGCAGGCAAGACCAGTCGTGAAGGGACAAGTTGAGAGTTAAAGGAGAGAGAAATTAAGCCGTAAGGAGGGAAGACTCGGGATTTGAAGCTAATAGGGTCGATTGAATTGGCTCGGAACCGGGTAACGGATTCAGACTGAGATCGAGTTTACAGGAGGATAGCAAAGAAAGGAGTGTGAATCATGGCAGTGAAAGGAAGACCTGGTACCACTTGGCCAGATAGTCTTGCTTACTGTTAAATAATGTAGCGGTTCAAACCAGACACGGCTTCGGCCACCCGCAAGCCGTCGCGTCATTCGTACACCACGTCAATTTGCCACGTGCCTCAACTCCACACTCGCGTAGATCACAACCATAAGGATTTAAGTATCTATTCAGATTTAAATAGACAGGCGCCAAATTTCTAGAAAACAGGGTAAACCCAGTTAGACCCTCTAAGCTATAACAGTCGCCAGGGGAATTATCCAGAAGTGACAGACAAAAATAAGTATCTAGTGACGGGCATGCTGTGATTCATATCTATCGCCTCAAATAACTACCTCGGCCTCATCCTTCAAAGACGTGACCGAGATGATCTAGAAGCCAAATAAGTCATCAGAATCGTCGTCCAGATAACCATCATCTGGGCCTCACCTGCTTACCCGTCTTCCGGATCTTCTCCACCAGGGCCTCTTCTTCGATAGCACCTGTAACGTTCACGAGCTGGGTCTCCAAGCTTACATCAAAATTCGAAACTGATCCTATCAACATGTTTCATTCGGTCAGCCTTGCACTATTCATTCATCACAACCATCGCACCTTCCTGCTGCGCCTTAGTCAGTACACGAGTAACAGCTCCAGAACAACCCCCGCAAGTCATCTATGCAATCGGCGGTTCGTATCAGGCTGACAAACAGATCTATCCGCAACGGACCTTAACATTGAGCTGATACTTGTGTTCGCTTGCCATACTTGATGTTATACAAATAGATAGATAAGAATACAGATGAAGGCTGGTCGATGGTGAGTTGATGGTGTGGGTCCCTGTTTCACAACAAAGGCTTGCTCTTATACGAACTCGTATTACGTGCCCGAATCGCGCAATCAAGTACTGCCACCATCACCCGCTGACTAGACGGAGCTTGCCGACATTGGTCCTAAATCTCACGCAACGGCGGTAGCCAGCGTGACCTTCAAGTGTTGGCCTAGTGCTAAAACAGAGGAGCCAGCAAACAGCCGTGCGCGCATAAGATCTAGCGCCGGTCAACATCATGTATAAGATCGTACGTAGCATCATCAATTGCTCAAGCGTGAAGTCCGATTATCAAGCATCTCCACCTCATCACCGTCCGTGGCCACCGCCACCCATCCCGTGCTCGCGGATGGTTGGCCTCTAATTCTAGAAAAGCAACTACTGAAAAAGCCTGAGGAGCGCATCGATGTCATCATTTGATGTCGACGTGAACCCTAGTTACTCACCAAGAAAGGCAGGCAAACTGGCTTGATCACGATTCGGATTCGTCAAATAATACACTGGTATTCCCGCCAACACGAAGCCTGCGGACGCCGAAATCAGAAGTTCCAGTCGTTACAGCAGAGCTTATCAATCACCTAAAACCGCTATAGCTTCTAGCGGTGCTGCGATAATTGGCATGCATAACAAAAATAGCGCGACCTGTTATTGGATGTCATTGTCAATAAGTCCACCTGGATGTAATTATAAACCTTACGGCGCAAAACACCAGCGGGGTCACAATCCATGTTTTATAAGGTCTGATCTCGAGGTTAACTTTAACTTTGTACCACAGTAGGTTCCGACAACTTACCTTTCCAGCATTGGTTCCTTCACACGAAGTATGACAAGGCCCAGAACCTTGAAAAGTAATCAGATCATGACGACACCCATGGAGTACCCAACATACGGTAAGGAAGAAAAATGACCATGACGCCACAACGGAGAAGTTGATCAGCGAACGAAAACCACCTCCGAAGTTGATGAAAACAATAGTAATGACCGCTTGGAGAATGATCGCATTAACTGGTGTTTGCCTCGACTTGTTCAGGTGACCAAACGTTGCAGGAAGGTATCCCTCTCGTCCGGCAACGCAAATGAGGCGCGCAGAGGTGAAGGTACTCCCTGCGAGAGATAAGTACGAGTACCTGGGAAGTATACGAGGAATATCTACCATTCAACGCTCCGAAGCAAGAGATGGCAACCATCACAGCAAAAACTACACCGCCTGCTGGTCCAAAGAGCGCATGCCCGAAGTCCAAGGCAACCGTGTTGCTCATACCAACAGTGACTTTATCTAGCACCACGAAATACGACACATTCGCTAATAAGAAAAGTGTCTGAAAGGGCTCAACGTCAATATATCTCGAATGGTATTTCTGTTGCTTACCATCACAACCGCCATGCTTGAATGAATGGCTCTTGGGATATCTTTAGCGGGATTCTTCATCTCACCTCCGACATAGTTGGCCTGATCCCATCCATCGAATGCCCATAGCCCAGAGTAAAGAGCTAATGAATATGCCGACGGACTATGGCTGGAATCCTCAAAGAATGGCCGAGAGAATGATTCTGACGCTTTCCCCCGAATAAGCTGTATCATCCCCAGTACGATCACAAATATCTGGCAAGAAGTGAGCCTTAACTCAGTACTCATATCATAACACTCACGAGGGCGGCAATCTGAAGCCGGGCCGTTATTAGATGGAACCGAGATCAACTAGCAACAAACACACCTTCACCGAGGTGAACACCACAGCAGCCCTAGCACCCAAATTTCGCGTAGCTGCACAAATCATGGAAACGATTAGCACTGCCGCCGCCGCAGTGAGCTTGATAGCCCATTGGGGAATGTCATCTGGTGCTACCTCGTCCTGGGCAGCATGCCATATGAGCCGGTTCAGGTATTCGGCAAAGATGAGGCTAATGACAGCATTTCCACCTGTAATGTGATTGGATGCATATCTGCAAATCTCACTAAAGTCGGGTAGAAGACAAACCAGGTTTCAGTGCTGAGATTGCTGTCCAAGCAAACAGGTAAGATACAAGTGGTCCGTACGCATACGCGAGATATGCCTGTGCTCCACCGTTCAGTGGTATGCTGGAAGCTGTAAACTCAAGGTGTCAGCGATACGCTAGTAACATGATACGTGGTATAGACAAACCCTAGTTCTGCAAAGCTGCTGGCTCCCGTCCAGCCGAGTAATCCAGAGGCAAGCCATACAACCAAGCTAGCCCCCACGCTCTGGGTATTTGCAACTACGACTCCTGGTGAGGAACTAACCAAGAGTTGCAAATTGGGGTTTGAGCCTGTCTGGTTGGTCTACTCACAAGATTCCTGACCCAATCTTCCAAAAAATATATCAGGTATGCAGGTATGGCATCAGAGAAGTGAACTGACTTGAAGGCCGACGATGAGTCCAATACCTTTTGTGTACTGTAAACATCTTGTATCACGCCAGGTTGCCAGGAAGATAACGTACTATGTAGCAAAGTGATGTTCTTCTCCCCACTTTCCCCGAACGATGTAGTATCCGGTTCACTCAAACTCGAGCTCAACGGTAATAGGTCGCGCTGGAAATCAAAGCCTGACATCGAGTAAGACCTTGTCCGCCCTCTATCCTGACATAGGTCCCTCCGAGAGCTCCAGGTTCCGAAGTGAGTCTGACGAGTCATTAGAAATGCGTGCTGAAGCGAGGGTGAGACGGTGATGCTCCCCCGATGATTTGGGAGAGGCAGGGCGGGGAAAGATCATCGTCATAGAACAACTCTGGCATCAAACGAAGGTTCTGTTGTTAGTGAGCGTGAACAGGAAAAACTACTATCTAAAACAAGTCGTGAAACTTTCAGCCCTATTCGTCGCGGTTGGGAAAGGACCACAAGCTCGTGACATAAACAGCTGCTTCGATTCAAACTCGTGTAGGCGCGTTTAGACTTGGTTAAGATTCATATGTAATTCAATTAATTACGGAGCCCGTCCGAGGAATTGTAACAACTTGATGCATTGCGCGTCAAAGACCTCATGTAGAAAAATTCCACCAGGCGGGTGTACTAGTTCACACTAGTGTATCGTTGGTTACGTGGGACAAACGAAAGGCTTGGAACTTTTCTTGCGAAGTTAGAACCGCTCTAGTCAAAAACTGAGAATTTAGACGTCGTTCTGACAAACAACTTCCAAGACACGTGCAACAGCCAACGCTGATGTGCGAAAAGTTATAATGCACCTCGGAGACCGAAAGCGATGTTAATTGGATTTCCTATGTTCAAGTAGAGACTGCGCAACTATCGAATGAATATCAATACACCGCTTCGTGACATTGTTCCATGCACTATGGTAGGCTCGTTAGCGTTTACTGTGTTCAGTTGGAGGAGTATTACCTTCAAAGCCATGTCAGCGCTCATCTGTCCTGACTGCCAGATGCTGGTGATACTGTCCAAAGCCGGCATACAAGCAAGTATCACACTGCCAGTGGATGCCCGTGCTTCGGCCTCGCTTGGATCAAGTTGAATTTCATCTCCGACGATAGCCTGCAAAACCAGATATAAGTTGAAGTATAAACGAACTAAGGGTATCACGTACAGCGGAGCATGATGCAACGAGCCCCAACATTTCAATTCCGGCATCAGCAAGTGCAGTGCTTGCAGCCAATGATCCAGATGCGATACAACCTTCAATTCCATCGTTCTCGATGATCGTGATAAAAACATCGATGGTCGACTTTGGGAATAACTCCAGGCGTATTGATGACACGATTGCTTGATGTATTGCTACACCAATGGATCTGTCCTCGGCGTCCTTGAGAGGACTATGACATTCAATACGCTAAGTGCATGGTTTAGGTATCACTTACGCGCATCGGCGCCCTTCGACGCGTACACGAGAAAGGAGTGAACTTGACTTCGACGTTCAGCCGACCCTTTTCGCTGTATGTAGTAGTTTTAGACTGCCGTGGTCCATACCTATGACGGTGCTTAGAAAAGGCGCGCCTGATGAAGGCTAAAGCGGTCTCATACGTACACAGCGCACGCAATTTTGGTTTTTTCTGTCTCGATGTATGCGGACCCATTGGCCTGGCTTATTAGACCCGGCTGCAGGACTGTCAAAAAATCAGCGTCATTTGACAAAAGCACAGAGACAAGGCACCGACATATTGGTCTGATATCACCAGGTGCCCGGCTGCGCTGCGTGTTCAGCGTGATATCTTCATCGTCATCATCGAATATGGGCGGAAAGCTTTCTTCTGGTCCATTAATCCGTCGGCGGTCGTGCGCACTTTGAGCCATAACGTTGCATTCAAGTCGAAGGAACAAGTTTATCAAACAGCTCTAACAGGCTTACATAACCCAACATTTCATGAAGCTCTCCTTTTCCCTCCCCAACAAGACTGCAAAGTCAGTCGGCGCGGCTCCTCCTCTCAAGAAACCAGCAGCGTTTGCATCTCTCGGTGACGACGACCATGTCGACGCTGCTCCCACGCTGTCCGATAATAAGACTGCAGCAGCAAACAAGAAGCTATTAGCTCAGAATGTAGAATCTTCGAAGGCCTGCGAGGAAGCGCATGGAGCAGGAGATGAAGGTTGATGCTACGGTGTATCAGTATGATGAAGTTTGGGATAGAATGCAAGAGGTCAAGCTCAAGCAGAAGGAGGCGAAAGAGGTTGATTCCAAACAACGAAAGGTGCGCTTATATTCATCCGTGCGGCCTGGAAGTAGTTTGCCAATAATGTCACATAGCCCAAGTATATCGAAGGCCTTCTAACGTCGGCTGCCACACGACGCTTGGATCATTTGCGCGCAGAGGAGAAGATGATGCAACGAGAACGGGAAGCCGAAGGAGACGAATTCGCTGACAAGGAGGCCTTCGTCACTCAGGCATACAAGGATCAAATGGCTGAGGTCCGGAGAGCGGAGGAGGAAGAGAAACAGAGAGAAGGTATGTTAAATTGCGACGACGACAAGTACTTGTTGCTTATTTCTGCCCTTAGAGGCCGAGAAAAAGAAACAGAAGGGAGCACCAACTGGCATGGCCCATTTCTACCGTAAACTTCTGGAAGACTCGGAACAACAGCACGAAGAGGCGGTGGCAGCAACGGAGACTAAACGTGTCATTGGTCCACGAGGACCTGCTCCGAATCTGACTATCACCAAACCTCCGGAATTGATACCAAAATCAGACCTTGAGCTTGCACAATTAGCTAAAGAGCAAGGCAAAGACGTCGAGCTCAACGACGACAATCAAATTGTCGACAAACGAGAATTGCTTTCTGCTGGCTTAAACTTGTCGGCTCCCAACACCCGACGACTTGGGCTCCAGATCTCAAAGCAAACTGCCGGCACGAGTGAGGTCCAAGCTCACCAGGCAGTAGGAACAGCAGCAAGTCGGAGAGAAATCAACGAACGCCGCGCACGGGAAATCAGGCAACAGCTGGAAGAGGAGCGTGAACGAGTGTCAAAGCAGACAGAGGCGCACGAGGAAGAGGCAAGACAGCGAACAATATTAAAGCGGAACACACAAGAGGATGTACAGGATATTCGTGCACGTTACCTAGCGAGAAAAAAACGGAAATTGGAGGAGGCGGTGGTGGCTAGTGGAGGCGACGATCCGACATCATAAGCGTAGAAATGTATTTTAAGTGCTCATATGACTGGTACTACATACTTGCAACGATTAGCCCTGCCCGACGTTAACTAATAAATGTCCAACGCTAATCCTGACGTCGAGGCTCAAAATGCGTGACCACAGAATAGTATGCTAGGGAGAAGTGTGACGGCGCACGTTTCTCATTGTCGCTTGTATTCGTTGAAATTCCTTCAGTACTGCAGCGACCGGTGGCCGCTTGTCGGGGTTTTCATGAAGCATCGGTTTGGCTAGATGCATCAGTTCGGGAACATCCAATTCAGCGAGCTATTTGAGTCGTGCGTCAGTCATAGCTCTGTGGGAAGATAGTCTGCTATAGTACGAACCTCGCACGCTCTGAAAATTAGAACCCCTAGCGCCCATACATCGATCATAAACGGGTTACTTGGCCGGCCACGTTCAGCTTCTGGTGGGATCTCCGACCCCCGAGAGTATAATATCCGCGGACAAGGTACCTCATCTATTCGGCGGCTGAGCTCATAATCTATGCAAGCATAACGCCCGTTATAATTCGTGAGGAAGTTGCGCGGCGAGATGTCAAAGTGCGCGATATGATGTCGATGCATGAATGCAATATGCTGGAGGGAACCTTTTAGTATGGTGTACAAGCTCTTTATATCCTCTCCGTACCTCTATACAATGGTGCAAAGCTTGCATGAGGCAGCCGAGACTAACTGGAGCCTCTGGAAATATATTTGCCGACCATTCCTCCATAACGATGAAACATAGATCATCCTGGGGCGCATCAATGAGGTCAAGAATAGCTAGATTTCTTCGATGGTGAATAGAGTTCAACTATTTGTTTGGGAAGCTCACGTATACAGTGATTCATGGGATCTCGCTGTTGAGCCGGCGCAGACAGATACCGGACAATGTCAAGCTCCCTGCTATCCCGATGGACCGCCTTCACCATCACCTTCATCCCATCAAGACAACGGGTGGCTCTGAATAGGCCTTCTCGCTAGTTTGATCAGTGACATCCCGCATGGCACCTGACAACTTATAGGACTTACCAGACCAGCATCTTTGCAAAGCGCATCTTCATCGCTCCTCGCAAGAGGCACGGTGATAGCCGGACAGATATACGTGCAACTCCTGCTTGTCGATGTTGCCGCAATGGTGCTGATAATAATCTTTTACATCACGGACAGTGTCCAGACGGATAACCCCTGCATTCGAAGTGACAGCGGTATTTCGCCCAGTCAGGCGAAACACGAGCATTAACACTATCTTCGTCACAGGAAGATAGAGATGAGGACGTGCTCGACGCCAGGGATTCAAGGTCCCATTCAGTAGATGAAGCCATGGTCAGATAATAGAGAGTCGGATTTTTTTGAAGGATAAGAAATTGCAACCGTCACGAATACTCACAGGGAAGCGTTAGACAACGCATGCACCTGCACGCACGATTAAAAGTCAATGCCGTGGGTGATATAAGACAGCTTGCGGTCGGACTTCCTGACGGAATGCGGCATGTCAATTGGTATTTCAAGGGGAGAAAGGTTCGACGGGCACGGACGAAGAGGACAAGCGACAAGAAACGGCTGCCAAAACAGATGGCAAGAGTCTAGGCGTGCGATCATTGCAGGGCAATATGGTCAAGATGATTTTATTTTCGAGGACGTATCTTCTCAGGCCGACAGAGGAGGTGTGACTTCTCACCACAAATCCGTCCACTATATGACACTGCTTCATAATTTGCGGTCTACAAAGAACAAATGATCTTTTAAGCGCATCTAATTAGGCAGTCTTTTCACCTCGTAGTAGCCCCATTTCGCGAATTTGAATGGCGACGCGAGCGGACCTCGCTGCCAGATATCAAAATCCAAACATGCTTTGATGGCAGGTGACTATAGGAGGGCAGCTGGTGGAAAACCACTACCAAGAGCAGTTGACCTCAGTCGATTCGGCTACTAGTCTGTAATGTGGCATGTGGCTGTGCCTCTCGGTTGAATTCAATATCTCAGATTTATTTACGAGTCGGATCAGGACGCCCTCACATATATCGCACGCATACGCGTCCAATTCATACCAGTACTAACAGCCGATGAAGCCATTGAGGAGTGTTGCCGTGCACCGCACCGAACAGAGTTGTCGTGATGTCGTGAGCGGTTCTGGGCAGAATCTGTCGGAATTTTCTTATTTGAGTTTCATGGGGTTGAAAGGGGTTACAAGAACCTCGATGCGACATGCTATTGAATTGGTTGCAATCAAAAGGTTTTGGGTATAAATTGCCATTTCAAGCAGGTTCCAGGGAGTTCCAGCAACGTTTCAAGGCAGACACTGGATCCCAATTTGGTCCCAATACTGGCCCAGACTAGAATTTGGACTCTAGCAGTCTCAATGTGTACAGCTGTCACATGGTTGCAACCGGGAAGTGAAAATCTTGGCGGAGTATGAATGTTGGGATACCAACGTGTATCGGATATGTATAACGTTACAAGAGCCACTAGCTTCTACAATAAAAAAATTCCTCAGTCTTCCTGTGCGTTACTCATAGGAATTCGCGTGTGAAACCCATTAGGGCCAACCGGCTGCTCGCGAGTCATATCCCCAAGTAGCTGAGCCCCCGGCACCCCCGATGTATAAATAGTTGTACTCCAAAGCCAGGCAGTCTCCTGGTCCGCACTGTCTAGTCTAGTCTTCCGCCGTTCCCTGTGCAGCAGATGCACCAGTGAATTTGCAAGGCGCCGCGGGAGGCTGAGCGAATGCTTCCGTGGGATCTCGTAAGGGAAACCCCACTGCTCGTACGGGTCACTTGAAGAGCTGTCCGGATCGCGAAGCTCCATGACGTATGGTTTCATGCGTGGATCCCAGAATGTGAGGGAAAAGAACTGTGTGTTTTTCGACCCGCTTAGCTGGAAGGGACCTGTGGTGGCCTGTTCGCGTGAAACGAATACGAGATTCCAGGGGCGGACGGGGGACGGCTCGTAGGTGCTGCCTCGTACAGTACTTAGCAGGAAGAGCAGACCCTGGGGAGATATTGGGCGCGGCGGTCCATAAGTCACCTGCATAAGCCAGACTGTGGAGGTGCTATCGTCGAACATGATTGCGTCAATGCCTGGGTGCACGAGCGCATGCTTTGGGGAGTGAAGAACATGCGGATAATTCTTGGCTAGCACCGCAAGTTCGCCTGGGGTGGAATATGTGTGGCTCGAGGGCAGTATAGCCCGCTCTTCCTTGCGCACGAGGTCAAGCTTGGCACACAAGTTCAGATTTTTGTGTGCCGGCTGGCAATGTCCTTGTGAGTCGGGACACCCGAGCTTGAAGGCCCCTCCGAACCTGGACAAAAGCGCTATCACAGCCTGTCGATGTAATATCTTACCCGCTTCCTCGGTGTCCTCTGAACTGAGCAGGTTGTAGACAGCATCCTTGGTAGAGGAGGGGTCGAAGGAGGCGATCCCGTCTGCGAGGAGCCTGCTGGCAACCTGTGATACCGGGTAGGGCAGCGGCTCTGTGCGGGTATCTCCGGGTTGGACGGCAAAGAGGTTACGGCTGTAATGGGCTTCTTGTTCGCGCAATGCGGGATGCATACGCCAGAAATTATCGTGGGCGCGCTCCAACTCATCGAGGTAGTGATCAGCGTGATTGGCGTAGCGAGACACTTCCAGGCAGGTGCGCGCGTTGGACCCGAAATGGGTGTAAGACCATAGCAGAGCCCCTGGATCGTGCTTTTTTGCAGTAAGAGCACTAAAGACAATGGTTGTCAGTAATCATGAAGAATGCTGACGTGATAAATCACCTCATCGCAACGATCTCGTCCCAAGTGCACGGTCTCATCCATCGCTGAAGAGAAACTTCATATCCGGGTGACCAATCGACTTTAAAGCCCAGGCTGTCCGGCCAAAACGTGGTGAAGATGGCCTTGCCGCACGCGCCCCACATCAATGCCTGAGTGTGTGCGGTGTTCGGGTGCGTGGAAGGGTCTTCATGGGTGCTGTCGACGAGGTGCCACACATCTTCGCGTTGGAACAGCGGGTGATACTCGCTGCCCTCCTCCGGGAGGGTGAAGAATCCGTCCGCGGTGAAGCACATGACGGATGAGTGTAGTTGGTCAAGTTGATACGTCACCGGTTGACGAGCAAGAAGTCGCTTTACGAGGAGATATGCTAAGAAATGTGTCTTTCCTAAGGATGGATTGAGCAGCAGCGCTTCTAGAAGGAACTCGGCTTACCAATTCCTGCTGACCCATGCACAATAAAATTGCGCTCGATTGAGGAGATATGTTCAAAGAGTGATTCATACTCTGAGCGGATGACCATGGAAGTTGTTCCGTTTGGTAACTCGGTACCAGGGCATCCAGATAGATTAATGACATCGAAGGCGATTGGGTACACCCTGTATTAATAATTTAGCCTCAATCATATCATTCAAAGACCAAAAGAAAGGGAACAAACTAACCGGTCGAAGCCCTCCGAGTCTACAGCGTAACATTTCACCCCTTGCTTCACGACCGACTGGTTTTGTTGCTGCCAAAGGAAATGATAGAGGGACAAGAAATTGGAGTGCGATACCCAAGATGACATGTTGCCTTGAATTATTATTGCCTTGAATATTGTTATGTTGTCTTGAGTTATTGTTTCTGAGCAAAGAAGTATAGATGGAGGAAGTGGAGGCCATCTTCATTAATGTGTAGGTGTGGCGACACCTTCGGATGTGACGGATGACGGATGTGCGGATGTCTCAGGTGACATCACTCCTAGAGTTGTTTACTTGTATTGAATTCTGAAGCCGCTGACTAAGCAAATGAATACGTCGCAATTTGGCCTAAGATCAAACTGTTAGTAGTCGATGGAAGAAGGCACTAAGGGTAAGAAGACCATTTTCATTGGGGGAATTGGGGATGACGTCGACGAAACGGTGATCTACGAGCATTTTGCGGCTTTTGGTGGGTGCTCTTTGTCTTCCGCGACAACTTCACACTGAACGAAGCTTCGAAACTGCAGGTGACATCATCGAAGTACAGCTACCTCCAGCTCCAGCCAATCCATCAAAGCCGACAGGCAAGCAGACAAACATGAACAGTCATTCAAATGCTGATTTTTCGTAGAATTCAAACACCGTGGTTTCGCATTTGTGACATACTCTTCACCTACAGATGCTCAGGATGCAATCGACAACATGGATCTCAATGAGTTACGGGGCAGGGTGCTTAAAGTCAATCAAGCCAAGGCTATGAAGGGCTTGCAGCCCCCAGATGGAAACAGAGCTAGTACGTACTATCTCTCCAAGATACCGCAACCCCCTCTCAGTCCTGCCTTCCAACAGTCTGGGAATCAGAAGAATGGCTGCAACAACACGCAAAACCATTAGCACAAAGTGGAGGTTAGCAGTTTCGCGGATGTCCGTATTGTTTCACTGACGTTCCTAGGTGTGCAAGGTCGTACAGCCCAACGAGCCTCTTCTGCAGAAGCCGAAGAACAAACCAACGACGAAGAGCCGGATGCAATGGAAGAGTAGCCGGGCCATTCTTGCCTCAGTCGCCATTTCCTGACAAGTGGAACGAACCGTTTCGGCAAAACCCCATCACCTTGTTAGTCTCAGCAACCTTCTTATGCCTGCAAGAAGGTGATGTTGCGGGAGCTGAGACCCAGTCCAATGTTGGCATCAGTGAATGGATCTCCAGTGCCATGATATCAAAAATACAGATGTAGAACAGTGATGTAGAAAATAAGACAGTGCTACTAGAATGATTTTCCTAGTACTCCTTTGATTGTGTAATGTCGGATTCCTCGAACTGAGCCCGAGCACGCTTGATATCCTCCTGCATGAATAACAATTCCTCCATACGAGCCAGCTTTTTCGCATCTGCCAACCTCGACAAAGCTCGACGAATGTCTTCAATAGACAATCGTGTTTTCCGTTGTGAACCACCAGCAGTTTGACACTATGCCCCAAGTAATGTTTTGTTTGAGTTTCGGCATCCACATGTCTGTAAACGCAATACCAAGAAACGAAGACACGCACAATATCTGCAATGAACTCGACAAGTATTTCTTCCATGACATTTACTGTGTCGTTGGCGGGATTGCGATCATCGCCGAAACCATACATGAGGTTTTTCACTGCAGAAATCTGGCTGAAGAGTTTTCAATACAAAGGAACCTAACAGAACGCACGTTCTTTGGAGAAGAGGCCCTTGAAATTCGCCTGCTTTCTACCGCGCCCAGTACCTCCACCTGTAGTGGCAGGAGCGGTTTCTCGGGCGTAAGTTGGGGTATAGGACGTAAATGTGGTCGTCTTCGGGGTGGCAGCAACTGGAGTGGGGGTGGGTGTTGTGACAGGCGGTGCCGTTGTCTGCACCGTTGGCCGCGCTGCCTGTTGAGGAGCTTGTGCAGGCTGTTGTGGGATATAGGTGTATGGATATGGCCATGCACCGTACCCAGTCACACCTGTGGCGTAGCCTTGGTGGTAGGCTGGATAACCCGGAGTCTGAGGGTGAGCATATGCACCTGGCGCACCTGGGTGATAATATGGATATGTTGTCCCTGCTGGATGCTGCCCTGGCTGGTAATGTGAGTACGACATGAACGCGTTCGTTCAGAAGTCGAGGATGTAATTGCAAAGGACAAGCCGTGGGACACATTCCCATTCTGTATGCGACCCCTATGCGAGTAAGTACATACATTCAAGTAGACAATGATACAAGTGTGAACAAAGATAACGAATATATATCCTAATCGTCCTGATCGCCTCCTTTCTTTGCACGCATTTCGAGATTCCTGGCTTTTTCCATCAACTCGCGTACTCTCTGCCACTCGAACTCGACTAATCCACGCTGATCAAGCCAGTCCATCACTTTATCTGCATCTCGCATGTCTTTGGGAGGTTTGGCGCCCCCTGCGAAAGCGATTCGCACAAATCCGCGATTATCATCGAGAACTTCGTCGATCTCCCTCAACAAAGAACGATACAAACGATACTAGTTTCCGAGTCGTCAAGCAATGAACACAATACTTGGAAGATATCTTACCTCCCAGTGACTGAACTCGTGGAAAACTTGTGTCCGAGCAGCGCAGAAGCGGCCGAGATAGAACTGTTTGCCAGAAGATTCGCGGCTATCATCGTCAGAATCAATGTTTGATGACTCGTCCTCTGACTCGGACTACTCGCAATCAGTTGTTAAAAGAAGGACTGGACAAGCTAAAACATACCTCAAAATCGTATTTGTCATATGGTTTGCCACTCACTCGGCCAAGTAGTGTGGATATTCTCCCACCTAGATTGCAAGCATCGCACTGAGGAGCGCTGAACTGCATTCTTATTAATTCGAAGTCAGGGTATCTTTCAAGCGGCCTCTTGAATTGGGGTTTCCAGACCGAGGACGTGACCAGGGAGTCTTTCATCCCAGATAATTTCCGTCGTGCTACCTGAAGTGGAACAGAGAAATATTCCTCCGCTGCACTCTGTATTAGCGCTTTCCTTGGAATGACGATGAACATGCAGACCTTCCAACATCTTCTTCATGAATGGGCGTCTTTCAGATGGGAAACGAACAGCCATGTGAACAAATAACTGGCAGACGATCTTGAATTGATGGGCGAGATCTTGATGGGTGTTCATGCTGAAAGCGATGGGTAGTTGCATAGTTGAAACACCTTGCTCGTCATCCTCAACAATAAAGTCTTCATCTTCATCTGTTTGTTCATGTTTCCCGCTAGAGGTCTCAGATTCTTGACCACGGTCTGGTCGCGCGCCCTTGAAGGGTCGCACTACCGAGCCTTCCGACTGCTCGGCGTCTGACTCTGAGGAATCAAGCTCAAGGTTGATCCCTGAGCGTTTCTTGCCCTTGAGACCTTAGAGAATATTCAATGAGATGAAACTTCACGCGTCAGGGATATTGACCCACTCTTCAACTTTTCGAGATGTTTTTGAAATGTCGTTTTCTTGTCGCGAGCGCGAAGACGCGACTCAATGATGTCTGGTAGCAGTTGTAGTACCGTAAGAAGGAAAGTAGATGAAGCTTACCATTCTCATCAACTTCATCGATAGCACTTTCTTCAGGACTTGGAGGTCTTGCGCCCTTGACCAACTTTCGTCTGCGCGGTTGAGATTCATCTTCGGAATCTGCTATTGCTTTCCTCTTCCGCTCCCCCTTCTTGCTCCCTTTCCATCGCGTAGGTATGCCAATATGATCCTCCAGCGAGCTATCACTTGCTGCCACATCCGGCAGACTGTCTGTGACAACGAGGGATTTCTTGCGCCGTTTAGTACTCGGTCGGCGTGGAGAATCATCTTCATCGCTGACTTCGATGACTTCCGGTTCAAACTTTATCGCGCCAACATCGCTATCCTGTGCCAGATCATCACTATCGTCCGACTCAACAGCGATGACCTTGTGCTTCCGCTTCGCCTGTCTCTTCTTCACAGGTGCTGGAGGTGAGATTGGAGGTGGAGAGGATGGAAAGAGAAAATCGCCTAAAGTTTTCTGCTTCATTTTCTTGGGAGATGGTGACTTGCTAGCTTTCTTCGAGCCGTGATGTATGAGTGGAACTTAGATCTAGTCAATCGTTCTGCCAGCTAGGGGAGACCTAAGTACTTAATCATATGCTGTGGCTGTGGATCCCTGTACCGTATTATGATGACTAATCGACTCCACTAATTTAGACGAAGTAAGCGAGTGTCAGTTTACCAAACTTCGATAGCTGCGTTGGACGAGTTGAGTCTGACGCTGACCAGTTATTGAGCGCTTGAGCCCGCAATTGCAATGGTCACACCGACTCGAGCCTCTACGAAGCCGTTCGCACCGTTGCTTCGCTTGGACACTGAATCTCTCACTCCTCCATCCCATATCAAGTCTGGTCACGATGGCTCTCCTGGCTGGACGAATAGTGCCATCCTTACCCCCTCTCCCTCATTTTATATCCCGCTTTCACCCAATGTAGACAAATTTTCTCCTTCAGCCCAATTAGCCAGAATGGCATTGTCGCAACGTCCCTCCGCAAATCATGCCAGAGAGGAGTCAAGAAAGCTGGTGGGGTTGCTTCTTGACCAACTTTCTTCCAGAACGCGTCCTCCCCTAATTTTCGATGCGCTAAATGTTCATGCTACTCCACCAGCTGAGGCAGGTCTTAGTCACATAATTGGAGCAGTACGCAATGTGGTTAAACAGAAGTCACACAAACGCGGCGTTTCAGCCCCCATTTTGCAATCCATGAAGGAAGATAGTGATGATGAAGGGAGTGACAATGTCGTTTTCTCTTCTGAAATCACTTTTGACCTCATGGTCCAATTGAAAGAGGTCTTGCTATTTTCTGCTTCGCAGGGCTGGCAGATATTTGACCAAGGGTACGAAATCGCTGTTCCAGCCGGATCATCGCTGAAACTCGCATAGAGCTTCTGGACCGAGTACAGATGCTGAGCAGTTCACCAAATCATCACCATTCAGCATCCGCAGCTCTATGAGAAGGAGTAGCATTAGCGGAAGGCGCTCAAGATCTCGTTCGCCTTCGTCAAAGGGACACTCACAAGCTGCTTCAC
Source organism: Suillus lakei (assembly GCA_016628065.1). Taxonomy (NCBI): domain Eukaryota; kingdom Fungi; phylum Basidiomycota; class Agaricomycetes; order Boletales; family Suillaceae; genus Suillus; species Suillus lakei. The sequence continues at coordinate 1,029,936 of JABBWA010000004.1, forward strand.
TTATAACCCTGTGCATCTCCGTTCTTTCTTCAGTGATATTGGAAGACTGCCGCTTTCAGATTTCTTCGCCCAGACCATCAAAACCTCCAAACGCGCTGCAATCAGCGTGCCTTGATATTGCCCAATTTCTTGCACATGTTCACTCCAACGAACCATCAATAATCTCCTGTATTGCGTTTGCGGTTCTTCCTGCGTTCGGGACATTTCGAAGCGAGATGCACCCCCGTTTGTTGTCATTTTTCGACAATGTAATACTCAGGGGAGTGTTCGAGGATCTAAACCGAATCAGGGGATACGTATCCACAGATATCTCGGGTATGTTTTCAGCCAGATTATTTGTATGACGGGGAATTTACCGACAGCAACAGACGAAGCTGTTGTTAGTCATAGTCAAGGAAACCCTGTCTCTATTCAAGTTGAAATGGCTCTTGACGATGAAGAGAGTTCATCTCGCCAGACAGCTTCATGGCAGCCTTGGACGTCTCTCGCATCTGCGAGTCATCCCCGTATCCAGGCCACAAATGCACCTCTTCAGCCTTTACCTGTCTATTACCTGGCTTCCATAACTGCACCGCTGTTGGCTGCCATTCTAGAAAACATCGATACTACTTCGTCCCCACCCACATATAGTTTATGCCGGCTGCTTGACACGATAATCAGCTCTAAGCCAGACTCATATTTGGACGTATTGGAAGTGATAGCATATCACCTACCTCAGAGTCGCCGCGCTGCTCTATGCTTGCTGGCAACTTTTTGGCCACGGGCTCTTGGTCATGTCGTCATCAGTAAAGCCCTGCCTGTCCTTGGTCAAGTTGAGCAACCTTGGACAGGGGGTATGCCCAATCCTGCATTGCAACCAAGCACTCCCTGTGCACACGATTTTGTGCCATGGAGGTTCCAGCAGTCACAGCGGCCATCAGCATTTGACGAAGCTTGTTCAAGTTCCTGTCAGTCATGCGCTTCCTCCATCACGGGGTTTGGACTTCTCTGTTGTGGATGTATGTGTGCCGTGCACTTCGATTGCTACGACTACCCGGAAGGCAATGCTCATCATCAGTACGCCGCTGCATCCGATTCGGGAACACGGAAATTAGCCGTTCACCGTTTCTGCCTTATTCCCCCATCTGAGCGGGACGCCGACCTCGTTACTGTGAAACGAGCTCAACATAATCTCAGGCACGTCAATCTGTTTACCTTGCCTATTTGCTTTCACTGTCTTCTGCCGATATGGGGTTGTCAGGCGCTCCACTGTACGATATGCAAGCTTTTTATGCATCTCACATGCCTCGATAAACCCCTTGCGATGTGTGGAAATGTAGTTATCAGTTCCATTCATATGACGGTATCATTGGATAGCATCAGTCGCACGTTTGCGGATTACTACGGGGATATCTTCCTCTCCTCAGAAGACTTGGGGAAGCGGAGTTTCGAGGACATTTCTGTGTCATCTGCCATGCTTTGGACGCAGCTGCAAATCTACAACAATGGACTTGCCCTCGGTTCATTCGTCCTAGAATCAGACGGCCACGAAGATACAGCCAAGGGATTCGAGCTGCAATTTCTGGTTGAACTTTACGAAGCTTACCTATCCTCTGGAAAACTGCCCGTTTCTGCGACTCTGGGAGAATACCTAGAGGCTAACCAACACAACCCATCCTCTTCGGCAATCATGTTTGATTGGTCAACTTTAGCTTACATCTCCTCCACCATCAAGTCATCGTACGACGTGCAAACTCCACCGTCAGGTGCTTGGCCGGACTTGCGCGTGCCTGGCGAAAATATGACGACACAAGACGGCAATGATGCAGCACGACATCCGTTCGAGGTCGTCACTTTGGAGCATCTCCGTAATTCCCTGGGATACGAATTCAATATGTTGTCTGAGGGCCCTGCGCGTCACTGTCTTTCTCATCTTCACAAACTTGGCTTCTTCACATGTGCGGATTTCCTTACACACGTACCTGAGCCTGCAAGGTCAAGCCAACACTGTTACTTTCCACTGCCGCTCGGCTTCGACTTGTCCGCTGATGTGGAGACGCTGGTGTCAGCTATCGAGGCTTGCCTTTCAGATTTGGACCTTTCGGTCAACGAATGCGGCTTCTTGCTCTTGGTGAGACGCTTCTGGCCCAGTGGGCTGGCATCGGATTATGCCCTGCGCAGGTTATCTCATGCTGTACTATTCTGGATCTTCGCTGAGGTACGTTGGTTCGTCGACGACCAGTACTGGTGATTAACTTCGTTTTCCAGGATGACAGTTTGGCAAATATTCTTCGTGACTTCATCCCACAAGGAATTAATCTCCCAGGTATTAGGAGCGGATCCGATGCTCCTGTATGGCCAACAGCCCATGACGCGCGCCGCGCACCAAGCAGTTCCGTCAATAATGGTGGAGACTATGTCGCAGCCAGGCGTTCTCTGCTTTCAAGATATGCAGCCCGATGGCTTCTAGCACTACATGACCAAGATTTTGTCGCGTACGCCCGATTATTATCTGAGATTATCCAGGATATTGCGTCGCGTCACGAAAGCTCATGTCTCAATGCACACGAAGTCCGTGTCACTCCCATGAATGTATAGCTCGCAAACTGATTTGGAGGCCCGACAGTCATCGTCGACCGCGGAAAGATCACTGCGCTTTATCATAAGACTGTGTAGAGCTTCAGTCGACTTTACAGCGCTTGATGACCTATTTCTCATGTGGCTTCAGACACTTGAACCTGAGGTGCTCGATACAGCGGTACGGGATGTGATACATGTTCCTCAGTGACCGATGTTCATTAATCCAAAGTCTCTTCCAATTCTACAACGTCTCCTCAATCGAGATTCAGCCGAGAACACATCTCGCCACACCACATTTGTGGACCAAATCTTCGCGCAAGTCGATGGGCATGTAGCGAAGCTATCTGATCCATGGGGCATGGTTCGACGGGCTGCCAAGGAAAATAGACTTTTGGACAGCCTCCGCTGGCTGAGATTATTTGCTCGTTCGGGTGTCGACATTAATGTACCGATATTTGCTGAGTACACCGAATTGTCGAGGAAAGGTCTTGTGACCTTGAAGCAGGCCTCTGTCTTCGCTGAAGCCACCCTACTGTCCGCGTGGACGAGGTCGATGGGCCGACAAGATCTACAGAAATTGGTCTCAGCTATGATCGCAAGCCAACAGCCTGCTATCCAGAATGCCCTCCAATCCTCGGGGGACAATGCTTCATGGTGGGGTTTCTGGATACTGTCATGCTGCCTCATTACTGATGATACGTTTGAAGCGCATCGACGTTCATCAGACAATCCCTCGCTACTTGCTTGTTGCTTTACGGATGTGATCGTGCAATGCTAATTTCAACGGGAATGATGACAGAAGAAGATATCAAAAATCTTCCTTCAAGGCAAGTGAAACCACTTTCTGCCTGTGGTCGCAAGCTGACCGAGCGTCAGGAGAAAGCAGAACACCCGCATCGCTCAGGTTACGGACCCTATTATTATCGATGGCGAGTTGATGCTCGTTCTCAGTACTCTTGTTGCCACCGGCATGGAACAGATCATCTGTCTTATTGCAAAATTCCTACACTCTTTCATTATGCACACCTCGCTTCTTGAGGCACACGAGGTCGATAACTTCGTGTTGCGCAATGGAAGCACCCTATATCCCTGGTATGCACCATCATCTCTTGAGTTTGTGATTGGCCAAACAACTCTTCCTTATCATAGTATCTGGCACTTTTACGGGATTCAGCACCACGAGATCGCAAGCATTAGGACCACCTTATTCCTTAGAATATTGATTGTTGACCCACAGTCGTTTCATGAGTTTGCGTCCTTGATGAGCAGCGCACCAACGGTAGCATGGGACATCAGGTATCTACGTTCTTGTCGCCTTTGAGACGCTAACAACGTACTGGTAATTAGACTTCTGGCCCTGGACAGATTCTTTCGCATGGTACTAGACATTACTAGTCCCGAGTTCGTGGTTAAAGATCGGCCCTGGAAACCCAGTGTCGTTGACCTCTTCTACCACGCATTCGAGCCGCTCTGGATCGATGAGAAGGCATGTCGATAGCAATTCACTTTGTCAGCACATGACTGATGCAGCCCTTGTCAATAGGAAGAAGTCAGGACAGCAGTGGACACCTGGTTGCAGACATTACTTTCAGCCCATTTGGACGCCATTGCATCATGTTGGGACGACGCCTTTCCTTTACTACCTATGTCAAAACGTCTCCGGCTGGTCTCCTTTCTCCTTCAGCTCCAATCATATTTCCCAACATGGAGAGGTAACATTTTAACACCCATATTCTACTGATATTGAGTTTGAATTTGCCATAGTTCTTTCGTGGAGCACAGTTATCGAGACGCTGCTTGAATACGATTACTTGCAACACAACAGCAACGATGAAGATGGTCCTGCCTCTGCTCACCTTGTTTGTCAAATTTTCCGTCGATGAATTAAGCATTCGACTGACCATACATATCGGCAGGAAATGTACGGGTTGAAGACTCAAAATGATGCTCACCCACGAGATTTAGACCCAGACATCCACTCCATTCAGGTGCGAGGGACCGTGGTTTTTTAAATTGTCTCTGTTTGACCCTCGGAACAGATATCGATCGCGTTGCTTGGATTGCGCATGATGAAAAACGGAGTCGAGATCGACCTCACGTCATGTCTGAAGTTCAAACTGTATCTGGCCAAGATAATTGGCTTCAGTGGGGCGCAGATGGTCTCTGCATTCAACGGGCGGGCATTCTCGATCCACTTGGATGGCTTCAGTGCCATTCCACGACAGTCTTTGCCATGTGTGAACGAATTTGCACGCGTCCTGGATGCCCCCCATCCATTTGACCTGCCGCCCTCCCTTATGAACAGTCCGTTTACCGAAGACGACAGACCTTGTCGTGTGCTTATTGGGTCCATTTGGATGGATGTTGTGCTGGGTGCTTTCTGCGCCATAGACGAACCACTCAAGCTCCCAGCTCTTACCTTGAAGAGCTTGCTGGAAGCACTAATGGCAATGATTTTTAAGCATGACTTTGATAGCCCCGCGCTCAGACATCTTGATGTTTTGCTTCGCAAGGCGTTGAAGAAAACTTTAGACCTGTTGTTGGTTGACTTGAGTTATGACTTGCGTCAGGTGGCATTATCTGTGATAGAGACGTACATCAAGAGGGGGTCTGCTATATCTGGCGCGCTAGTGACGTGAGTGTTGTGTACCTTTCGACGAGAACTAATTCCAAGCTGCCTATAGTGAATCGGTTGAACGTGCTGTTGCACTGATTACATTGTTGAAACACAACGCTGAAGATATGTTAGTCATTCAAGCGAAATCATTTATCGAGAACACGCTTGTCACGTAAGGTGCCTTTCGCTACCTGTTCGCCACTCGCTGACAAACTCTGGCACAGGTTGGCACCCAGTGGAGTGTTCTGTAGTCTGTGCAGAGTATGTTGCTCGCATGGTGGGAGTGTCCCAAACTGATCAACATGTATTCTAAGCGCCCGCTCGGCTCGGATTTTTTCATCGTAATAAAATCCATCGTAGATGATCAATCCCGCAAGTCATCCCCGTCACAGGAAAGCCTGCAAGAAGTTCTTCTGCAGAGTGTCGTGACGCAGCCACCAGACGCGGATTGGAAGATCAATCATAATATTGCTTTGAACGTGAAGGAATATACGGAGCGGGTCTACTTTGAAGGGTTCAGCAAGTGGTTAATCAAAGGTAAGAAATATTTCCCCCACTTCTACCACTCATGTCAATTGGATTGGCAGACCTTGTAAACTGGCTTACGGTGACGGCACGCCGAGCATCGGCTTTGGGAAGCAACTCCGGATTCGACCCCAATCTGCTGCTGTATATTTCTGCGACTCTTTTACAGTATAACAAAGCACATGCCGAGGTTAATCGTTTTTTTGCGTTCTTCTTCCAAACAAATCTGACATTTACTTTAGGAGCTCCTAGAGTGTACAGAAACGGTGCTGAGGGTCGCATTATCGAGGTCCAATGTGGAGAAACAGAGTCTAATTGGAGCATCGCGTGCTGTCAGTTCGCTCAGTGACACATCTCTGAGCTCAAAGCGGGAATCGGTATCTTATAACACCAACCACGTAACACAAATCTTGTTGGAAGTGCTGGAGGATGTTTTTCGAGCCAGAACACGAGTCACGCCTTCGACTTTGAATGCCATCGTCGAGGTACTTATTTTCTTTCACGAAAAGGTATTTCACATTCTGATTATTGCCTTAGACGATTCTCTACACCGATGTCCGAATCGCCGGACTACGACAAGTGGCATGTAGTGGGCTTTACTTCCTACACAACCATGCCTGGATAATTTCTGAGTCAAGCGCAGAGTTGTCTGCCTCGATTGCTGTTTCGCGATTGGTCCTCCACGCAGTAGATGTTGGGCACGCGTCGCTTTCAGAGATGATTGCCGAAGGTTTCGAGGTATGGGTACGATGCATATCTTGGACTCGAACTTAACGAACCTCGTCAGAAATACCCACGAGCTGGTACAGTTGTCCGTGCTTGGAATATTTTGCTGCTCGGTGTACTCAGTGACTCTTCTGACACGCACATCCGGGTCTTGTTACCGCAGTTGAATGTCTTCACGGCGGCATATTACAAGTGCTTGGGCGCATATGTGCTTGAAGGGACGGCGCCTTCCGAATCCGCTGTGGCAGATGTAGAACACGCTTTCATAGCGCTCAAGTTGTGGCTGCTGCTTGCACAAATGCCGCTTGCCAACCCGACGCGAGAGTCACCCAGCGTCAAAGTCATTTGGAACGAGTTATGGCCTCCATTTGAGGCGCTGGTAAATCTCTTCAAAGCTGACAGTGTCCCGGAAGATCTCTTGGTAAGCGTACAATATTCAACCTCTGCTCAAGAATCCCATGCTGACGCAGTGACATTAGCCACTGGCAACGACAATATGGTCTTCCGTAGCAAACCTGTTGCTTTTTGTGCTCCAATCACGCTCACCTGTAGGGTTGGACACCATACCTCATGCAGTAATGCTGAATCGCTTGCGTGACTCTGGAAGACGAAATTCCGCACTTAGCAAGGCATGCTTTTCCGTCCTGTCTTTCGAAACTATACTCATTTTTTCCATATGTAGCTGTCCCGGGCTCTAGATGGAGAACTTTTGCCCGAATTGCTGCCGAGCGTGGTCATTACTCAAGCAAAGCAGGATGTTGAGAACGCAGAGAAGTTGCGGGTGTTGGAAAGTGTGCAGCGACCCGTGGAACGTAGAAGGGATATGTGGATTCCTACGTAGTCCTCATACAACATCAGTTTCGCAATAGATTCCAGGCTGCAGGAAATTAATGAATCTGAGGAAGGCTCGACAAAAGGAGAGGCGGCGGAGATGTATATCTCTGGGTGTCAGGATGCCCTAAGTTTCGCTTTTTGTGCCTTCTTTCTATTCTCCTTCATGATTGTGGAGCCAACGAAGAAACCGATACCCGAAAGTCCAACCACGAGCACAAATGCTGGCAGCCGTATTGCCCATTCGCGTGCAGGAAAATAGTCGTGTATGGGGCTGGATGCGTCAAAGAAGGGCTGAATAATGGGCGAGTAACTGTTAGCTACATTGCCCGCCCAACGTAAACCTGGTGAACTGACGAGTAAGATGGCCCATGTCGTGTAGTACGTGAACACGAAACCAGCAACCAGTAACATCACCCCTCCAAGAAACTTGTCGCTTGTACCCTTGGATAGTTGCTTCCATCAGCCAACCTTAAATCATCCCATAGATTACTGCTTACCATCGCAAAGTCTGTCAAACCTACTTGGAAGTTGAATCTGAGGTCGCGTGTAACTATAAAGAGTAGAGCAGTGCGACTCCAGAGTCGGTCCAAAATTGAAGTTGGTGGGTTGGCGGACCGGCAGAAGAACACAAACCTGCATACATAACACGAGTGCGTAGTTTGTTTCTCAGTCAAAATCATGCCAGCTCATTATCAACGTTTGGGAACAGCTGAGCACCAAGAGAATCCGACTTTCGTACTTGATGATTTGAGCTTGTAACGAATAGCTCAAGGCATCCCATGAACTCTCATGCATTCACAGCGCTTGCGCATATCCCAATCCTTGTCCTCCCAGTGGGCCCGATACCCCGTGCCGCATTTGAGAAGTATGCGGCGGAGATCAGGACGTTCGATTCAATTCGATTAGGTGACATACCTGCTGGCGTGAAGGATGAACGAGGTATGTGAGCACTTTTTGCTTACACGACAGTTGTTCATGGATCCTCAGCCCGTTTCATGCCAAATCCACTTTCCAGTGGTTATCTATATCTGAGCTACCCATCTCATCCTGCTCCTCCTCGCCATCTGCCGCTGTCTCTGTTCCGACCGTCTCACTTCACGCTAGGCATAATCGGTGTCGCTGCGTGTTCCTCCTCATATTCCCTTGCTTCTGCTCTTGATCAATTCGAGAATACTGTGCTTGACATCTCTCCGGAAGGCTCAACATTTCCCCTGGCTAAAGTCTGCTTTGCCTTTGAGGATGAAGAAAGTGCTGGGAGCACTGGTCTCGGAGACACGTTATCCGGGATTGTTTCCATTCCAAGCGTGATGGGGAACAAGAAACTTTATATCGGCACTCTGCTTGCTGATTTGTGCTCTCACATTCTAGCTGAACTTGGTCGTGTGGTATGGATCAACATTTCGTACAAAATCTCGAGGACACCACTAATGGATTTATAGTATCACGTTCTCGAGAGTCCCGTAGGAAACGAGTATTTGAATTCTGCTCTTTTCCCGACACTCCCTTCTCCCTCTGAGATGCCGCTTTCTCTCAGTTCTGCAAATCTCGGATTCACTTCGTACTCGAGCCAACCTGAACTCGATTCATCAAGCTTTGCAACGCCGAACATCCAGATCAAGCGTAGCTCGACTGCCGGACCCGGTATCAGTCATACGGCATCCCTTATTCAACGGCAATCCACACTTGGTCCCTCAGCGGTCAGAAAACGCGTCAGTGCAGTCGGTGCCGTTTCGTCACATGGTAGACTCTACAAAGTTCTTGGTGATTTCTTTCTGTTGGCTGGTAGGACAGAAGATGCATCGTTGTGGTCCGTGTCCCCTATTCGTCTTATCAGTTCATCATAGTTGAATTCGCCTAAGGTATACAGAAGCTATCGTGTTGTTCAAGACCGGGCAGGATCCTGTATGGCACGCCTCTGTATTGGAAGGGATGGCAACGGTTTTTGTTCTAGATGCATGGTCGGCCGGCCAAGGCCTGGTAAGTCAGCTATCGCTCTTGGCGAGCGACATTGAAATCGTATCTAGCAATCTTCTGTTAGCAACAACGGTATCAAGGAACCTTGGGTCGACATATATGAACAGCTGTCTCAAGCTATAGTTCTCTATAACAAGGCTCCTGTGCTTTCTGAGCTAAGCCAGGATCATTCACTCCTGGCACTCACATATTGCACAGCTGTTATGCGCCAAACATCCCTCCTTTTCTGCACCTGGTCTACCAAGGGATGGGGTGCATTAGCTTTTGCTTCAATGCTACAACCAGGGTCAACCTCATATGTGCAGAAGACAACGTCTGATAGCTCCTGGACAAATCTGGAACGCCTAAGTATCGTGTCAGGCGTGTCTCGTTCCCAGATAGCGAACACCGTGTCGCAAGCACACGGTCCATGGTTACTGCATCTTGGTCCTCATGAGCGGCTTACCATTTTGCAATATATGGCCAGCATTTATTCATCCCTTGGATACAGGCGGAAGGAAGCCTTTATTCTGCGCGAAGTCATCAGCTGCATCATGGATCTCATTGTTTGTGGCCGGGAAGAAGACGACCTCCTACGGAAATCCGACGTTGGAAGCACAGGCACAGGCAATCGCTCCGAGAATGGTGATGAAGTGAGCATGGCCGGGAAAGGAGCTGTTAGTGTGCGACAGAACGAGATCCTGGAGGGCAATCAGAGCATCCTGAAACTCCTCGTCCGTGCCTGCAAGGTCCTTGGTGTTGATCTGGAAGCGGTCGGGGTGGCAAAAGCAGCAGACGGTATCAGCAGCGAAGTAGGGAGTGGGGACAGCAACGGCTCTTCCGTTGAGGACTTAGAAGGCTTGACAGATGCAGCAAAGGAATCCTTCGGGTGGCCAGAGCTTCAAGTTGGAGTCATTCGTGAGGCCATTGCTGTGGCAGAGGCACTTCCCGGTGAGTGGTATTCTCCATGAGAAAGCAGTCTCTGAGGCAGCTTCAGATCCGCTCGCTGTGGCGCGAATATCACTGTCTGCGTTGAGAACAATGCATTTTGTGTTGGCCAGTAGTGATCAATACCATCTGCATCAAACTGCTGGACGTGCTCTTGCTGCTATGCGCCGACGCGGTGACGCACCGGCGGTCGAGTACTGGGCCGGACACCCTATCATGAGCCTTGCACTACTGCCGTATGTGATAGTTACAAACTGCACGATCATGTTAACTCCTGCCTTTACAGATTGGCCTTGCACCGCCTACCAATTGAAAATCTATTCTCCATATTGACTGCAACAACCTCCACTACTAATTCGCTGCTTAACGGGATCACTGACCCTTTCTTATACAACCCTCGGAAATCATCAGGACCTCAGGTCAGTCCCTTTTTGTCGACGGCAAGACGTAGTTTCATCGTGTTTTCGGGATATTCATAGGGCAAAAACTTGATTGTTCAAGGTGAACCTATTGAACTCACGATCACCTTAAGAAATCCTTATGTTTTCGATCTGGAGATCCAAAGTCTTTTGCTCAGGTATAGAGTTTTTGCTGTGTCGGTTGACCAATGAGTTAATCTTAAGGCCCTTAGCACAACTGGCGTGGAGTTTGAATGCAGTCCTGTCTCAGCACTCGTCATCCCTCCAAACACACTCTATCCAGTGACCATCGTCGGCACTGCGAAAACCCGGGGAACCTTGGTTTTCCGTGGATGCATCGTGCAAGCTCCTTGGGGAGCCGCAAGAGAGTTCCTATTACCTGTCCCGACTGATGCCGATCAGAATTTGTTTGCACGCCGTCAAAGTGCTATGAAATGCGAAAGCGGTCGTACCAAGTATTGGGGCCTCGACTCTCGCCCGTGGGAGAAGGATGGGAGGCGACTCAGTACCTTGCTCCCATCCCTCAAGAAACCACCTCAATTTTTACAATGCTTCGTTGTTCCTGAGCAGCCCCTCCTCCGAATAAGATGGACGTCGCTCACACACGGTGCAGTCATGCTGTACAACGGCGAAGAGTATGTGTGCTTGTTCGTCGAAATATTCCAATCGATTGACTCGCTGCAGATCGACTATTCGATTGACTTTGGAGAACATTTCCGCATTGCCAATTGATTTCCTTCGGTTATCTTTTGAAGATTCCACCATTGGTCCCGCACAGGAAGCTCTGTCTGAAGGAGAACTTTCCGTCTTCGAAACATATGAGACAGAATACGATCTTCTGCACCGCAAGGCGTTTTCATGGCGCAACGAGAAGGAGGTCACCAATATTTTGCCAAACCAAAAGGTGGTTCTTTCCGTGACCTGTGTAGGCAAAGTTGGATGGTGTGTTGTTACTGAGTCCTCGACCTATATCGGCACTCACATCATTGAAATTGAAATTCAGTGCGCATGGTACCGTCCACATCTCATATTCCCAGGTCGATCGAGAACACGAGGAACAAGTGCCCGCATCCGTGTTTTACACTCGACAGTTGTCATATCCGGTGACCGTGACTGTTTACCATATGCTGGAGTGTCATGATCTGAGACTCATGCCAATGGTTGATGTGGACTATGATGACATCGGTCACCGGGCTAGTAATTCCGTGATACACCTCCTTCCAGAAGTCGACGATCCAGCAGAATGGTGCTTGTTTGCAATTGACGTCCGCAACACATATGGGCTCCCGTTTGAAGTCACATTCGAACGTGAACAAACTGGTAGGCGTAGGAGCTCTCTATCCTTCTAAACACGTTGCTGATGTTCCTTCAGGAACGGAAAGTGCAGCTATTTCATCAACCGTTCCTCCAGGATCAATGTCGCGGTAAGTCGTTCACGAAACATCTATGGATGCGACCTCACGCCAGGTATATCAAGTATCATGCTTCCGGTTAAGAAGTTTAGACTATTAGATGATCAGATTTCGCAACCCATACCGACATTATCAGACCGTCAATTCGTCGTCGGAAAGTCCAAGCTGTCGATAGAAGAGGAACAAGCCCAACGAGAGTTGTTCTGGTATCGCGAAGAGCTCCTCAAGATCGTTTCTGCTCGATGGAAAGAGGTTTGTCATTCTTCTCTCAGACTGTATGCGGTCCTAATGTTTAACGTTTCAGACGAATGGCGATAGACACGGAGATCTCTCATTACGACAACAACGGCTGACACTCCCGATGTTAAAGGCCTTGCGGACAGACGTAGTGCAAGTTGACTTGACACTAGTAGTGGACAGCTCGGACGGTTCACCCCAAGAACTCGATTATATTGGAGGCAAATACATTGCCAGTCCGAACGAAATGCTCTACCTTCGCGTCGAGGTCGCCAATTCATCACGTTTGTTATTTCCTAAGGGGTTTTCTTACTCGGTTCGCTAAATTTGCCCACAGTATCGCCTCTCGTGATGGCACTAGACTTGATATTCGATCCAGCTGAACAGGTCCTTTCTGAAGGTGTTTTGTCTAACTTGGCAGTGGGGAAGCTGAAAAGCGAGGAAACCAAGACTGTGGAAGTCCCACTGTGCTTCCTCTGCGCTGGCCGTTTCGAGATTGGAGCAGAAGTTCGGATAATGGGATCTCTGAAGAACAGTCGGGCAGGTGCTAGTAGAATTTGTATCTCTGTTAGAGAAGATGGATAGACTGATAGTACGATTACAATTAATTCGCGATTCCTCGTCTCTTGATGTAATCTCCATATAATCTTACGCTGTCCAGACCTTCGCAATCAGCTCCGTCAAACCTATACGAATCAAGTCAGACGAGGAAACATAACAACGGATATTGATCATACCAATGTCATTGGTATTGAACTGATAAACGCCGACAAGCACACCAACCGTCGCCGTTCTCAGTGTCCAGGTCATGATAGGGCCAAGGATGGGGAATTTGCGTTGGTGAACGTAGTCCACAATCATCGAGTCAAACTAGCATAAAGAATTCAATGTCAGACCCTCACAGAATACCAGCTCTACCACTCACGCACCCCAATATGAGAGTGCATCACTAAGCTGAGACCAAGCAGTCCGTCGAGGACTGGGTAAGATGACCCAGAGGTGACAAAAGCGGCTGCGGTCATGGGAACGAGGGAGGCCGCAAGAAGTCGCTCGAATGCCCAGTGATACGAGCCATGCGTCCTTGATGGAGGAGGGAACTCGATAGGGTCGTTGACTGTGCCCTTTATGATAGCTGTCGAATGAGTGTGAGCTTGTCAGGTATCAATCACACAGAAGGATTCGTCAAACGTACGTCCACCTGGCACATATTGCATAGTCGAGCTTGCTCTTACTTTGAAATGCAACATAAATGAGGAGTATGCACGGTTTGGATTGTGCTTACCTTGCAATGCAGATCGCAAGACATTACGTCCAGTTGCGGAAGCAAAGGTTCTGGACAGCATTGAGTGAGCCATCGTCATTGGCGGTGTCAACGATGTTGGAGAATGGAAATAAAGAAAATGGTAAGCGGCCCGGCACAATTCTAGAGCAATTAAATTCTGCCTCCGCTGAAATACTTATTCCGTTGGGCAACAGAGTTCTGAGGACACAAAGTTGTGATGCGCAACCCATACTGCATAACACAGTTCGATTACACAACTGATCACATGATCAAGCTAAGTCGAATTCCGTCGAAGTAACGATGATTTACATTTCCAAAATCGTTCTGCGTGGAATAGCTCATGTCCGACTTTCACTGGGTGTCCACCGTCAACGTTAACGTTAACAATGACATAGACATGTGACAGCCTGAGTAGCATGCCAACATCCACTTGATCAACTTGAAGTATGTACATATGGCATGTGGGCTTCCGTGCGAGATGGGAAACGCGGCTTGATTCATCTGTTTTCAGGTGAGTACTTTCAATCACAGCGAAAATTTGTGTCTGACACTTGCGACTAAAAAAACTGAAGAACAGGCGGTGACTCACGGTGACTCGCTCGACTACTTTAAACCTTTGGTGTTCAGTTGCGCGGGTGCGAATACTCACAGTATTTGTAGTATTCTTCCATTAGGTCAAACAAGACCATGTGGTGATCAATGGCAGAATTATCTGTTGATGCTGGTGATTATGGGCTATCCGTTGTTATATATGACCTTCAAATTTCCCCACCAGTTAGCGCCTGTGCTAACTTGGATGCTCGTGGAAGACTGTTCGCATGGGCATGCCTTTGTAACATAACCACCTTCAGTACTCCTAGCCTTTTGCACCTATCAGATAATTGCAGAACCCGAGGCTGTAATCATGTCCAGCCCGAATCCGGGCTACGACGCCGCTGCTCCTGCTTTGCAGCTCCTCGGGGTGGTTGCAACATACACTACGACAGAGCTATTGTGAGTTCGTGTGTTAATATCAATGGATTACCATCTCAGATTTTTGTTCGCATGCGATCACAACGGCGTTGGAAACAAATCATCTAGCACCACCGAAGTTCGTACATTGACCTCTGTCAGCGGTTCAGGCTTCATTACCACTGCCGTCCTATCCACGGTCACCATGACCACGCTCACAAGCACCAGCTCCTCAAGCGCGACCCAGAACAACACACTTGGTTCAACTTCAACTGGTAGTCAAGGTCTTAGCACTCCAACGCAAATCATTATCATTGAGTTAGTAATTGGAATATGTGAGCTGACGTTGTTTGAGCCTTCTCCTTTGAAAATTTTAACTCGATTCCAGTATTTTTCTTGATATTATCCGGAATGCTGGTCTGCTACTTAAGGAGACGATCTCGTAGGGCCCGGGAAAAAGCTAGTGATGGACCTGCCCTTTTGTTGTCGGAAGTTAGTCAGGGCCGTCCTCCCGCTCTCGGTGCGTCTCCAGAAAGGGAACTTCTGGCTCCACCATCACCGCGGCTGAGTTCTACGTACCCGAATTCACTCGATATCTCGCGCTCTCCACACCATCCAACCACTTCATTCATCGCTCCCTTGTTACACCCCGTATCTGCTTGGAATCGCCACGGCACTTTATCACAGGCAACAGATACTCAACCAGCAACTACACGAGATGTGCCTACTCTCACAAATCTCCACGACCCATTCTCAGCAACCGCACGCTCTGCCTCGAATGCATTCACCATGGCGTCAATGGCCACTTCTCCACCACATGTTAATCCTTATGATGATTCAGTTCTCACGAGTGCACCATTCGGTGGCTCCGAAAGCAACTCCCAGGAGCTCCGGCCTGAGCCCCCGCTCTCACCGCTTCACACAGATTTGGTCCAGCATCAGAAGCAGCTCGAGCTCGAGCACGGTAGACGCCTTGAAGCTCCGGAGGATCTGCATGACCCTCCACCAGAATACTCTTCTTTTTGAGTATATATGCGTCACGGACTACACTGCGATAACTCAGCTCTTAGAGTTCTTGTATCTATGTACCTATTTTTCATATGCGTCACGGATATACCGCGATACCTCAGCTTTTATATTTCGTTCTTTGGACTATTTGTCTTATTTTTCCATACCAAGTTTATGGTGGTGATCATCTTAGGTATTTGTTGTTGTGGGACATTCCTTGTGTTCGTTCGCGTACATTCATGACGATCGTTTTGCTGCGTTGTGATGCCGATGTCCATAAACTCACGAAGGATGCTGTCAGAGTCCATTGCACCAAGGAGCTGTGATATTACGCCTGACGTTCGAATCACCGACAGGCAGACATCTCGATAAAGTGGCAGCTGTCGGGTTGTTGAAGTGACTTGATCTCCAGAATCCAGCCCTATATAACGTTAGTAAGACAAGGTCCGATCCTTTTATAAGAACATCGTCGATGATGACGGAGTACCTTTGATTCCATGATGCCCGGATCGTTCGAAGCAGACTCATATGTGCCCTCACTCTACCGAAAGAGCCGTGTCGATGAAGTGTGGCTTCATAGACATGCCTCACCCACTAAGAAGTGGCACGAAAGAAGACGGATGCGCAAGTAATCGATGTTGCGCTTAGCACTGTCACTGGTTCGCATGCGTGTACGAATTTCCTCGGCGGTTCCGCCACGATGTGACCTAGACTGCACGTACTACATGAGTGGGCACCCACCCCAGAGTCCAGAGGAAGGTTCCAGATGGCCTAATAGTAGGATGACGTTCAGTCCAAAATCGAAAGGGGCCAGTGAGAGCATACCTAGCATCACCTCGGGTACTTACCCGCAGGCCGTCAGCGGAATGATTGTGACTTGGGAAGGAATGCGCGAATGCCCATATATGATCGAAGAACAAAATGAAAAAAAAATTAGTCCCACCGAGGATTGAACTCGGGACCCTTGCATGGAATGTAACCTCATAAGTACAACGCTCTGACCACTGAGCTATGGGACTATCGGGTAATGATGGCGGATTGTTTGTTATTATGTAGAGCATCGAATATCATCCAGTCCAAGTCCAAGTAATAATCGAGTGCCTAGAAAGTCTTAAGAACATTATAATATCTATGGTTCAGGCATGAGTGGTTCTTCATCACAACCAGATGGCGAGATCCGAAGGAATCTGGTTCCTACTCTACTTGCTTGCTCCTCGGAATGGGTGATCCAGATTATCGCCTTCAACCCGCTTTGTGGGGACCTGAGGTCATTCAGGATGAACTCTTCCACGAGCTTGGTCGAGAGATGATCGAGAGCTGAAGTTGGCTCTAGAGAACACCAATTGGAGGACATCTGAGTTATAATACAACAATGCAATAGAAACATAGTCTCACCGTCAAGTAGAAGGACTTCAGCGGTGTTCAGGCCCATTGCAGCGGCCAGCGCTATCCTTTGCGCCTCACCACCACTCAAGCTAGTCCAGTTCCTGTCCCATAGTTCATCATCGACGCCCCATCCCTTGGAGATGTCCATAGCGAGGGCGAGATCAGATTCCGAGGTCGGTTTACGGGACTGAAAGGATGTGACAGTTGCCATGAAGTCGCGGGGCGTGCCTGGCAGCAAAGCGGGTCTTTGAGGCACATAGAACACACGGGTTCTAAATGCAGGCACGCCTGGATTTACGGTACATCTTCATGAGCTTCCTGTGCGAGCGTTCATGACTAGTCAGGGGTCATGCATACCATGTGCCTTAGCTGTCCTGGCGTTGGTGAACGTCGCATATCAGATGTGAGATAACCGACTTGAAGGTCTAAGGAGCGTACCGTCCTCTGTATAAGATCTCCCCGTCATAAACGTTCAGATGGGCGATGCACTTTAAAAGCGTAGTTTTCCTGAACGTGAATATGTTGAGCCTCTGAACGAAATACCACAGGGAGAGAAAGCAATCATGTACCCTGCACCACTCTTGCCTTGTAGAACGATAATATCTCTCTCGTTGACATCGAAGTTCAACTGGGAGAAAATGATATGATCTTTGTCCTTCTTGCAAGCAACGTTGCGAGCTTCGATTAACTTCGCCATGGTGAACCTTCCACCAAGTTTTCGATCGGACCTCAGGCGAGTTTCCCACAGGGAAGGCAGTCGCGACTTGGTATCACTAAGCAACACATATTTTTGTGCATGTTCAGATTGGTGCACACTCTATTAGTGCTACGTAATGTACTCTCGTCAAACCAGACGTTCTGTGGACATTATGGGGGTGCTGCTGGACTAGCTGGCAACCACACTGGTACTGCAGAAATCCATGAGAAGAGATGCATGCCGTTAATAGGGTCCGAAAGTACGTGTCTAAGTATAATTAATTCAATGTTGAGGGGGCATACCCATCTCTTCCGGGGTTAAAGTAGAGCTCTCGATCATCACACCGACGCCAACCTTAGCAGCGTTCTGAATTCGCGGAGCGTCAGCTTTGTAACCTGGCAGTGAACCGGGAGCTACTTGCCTTGAAGTGATCAATCTCACCCGAGACCAAGAACGCAAAGGTTGGAGCAAAGCGTTGTTCAAGTAAAGCAGAAACTTTGCCTGTTGAGTCCAACTGTGCTCTGAAGGTCGCCATCCGGAGGTCGTATTTTGCACCGAGAGTTGCGATAGCATCTCTTCGTTGGGGAGAAGCCATAAGCTGAAGATCTGCTGCGACCTCCACTTTCTCGTGGAGTTTCTGCCAGTACGTAGCCTGTAAAATACCCGATGGTTGAACTTGTGCGGTTGCAATCCAATTTTTGTCATCGCTCGTGACCTTGGCTAGATATGACGTTGTGAACTCGGACATATCAGGAGTTGGCCGTTGGTAAAGTGTCTCCACGCCCAATGCAAGGTTTTTGGTCACAGACTGGAGGTAATTTCCTATATATATACCGGTGAGGTCTGCTGGCCATGGATTGACAGCTTTCGCGTTCAATGAGTAATCTTGGCCCTGGTAATCATGCTCCAGTTGGATCATGCTATGGCCAGCTTGTGATGAAAGCTATAGATGAGTATGTGAGAGGGAGCGCGTGTGACAATGGGATAGGAAACAAACCTGCGTTTGAATCTTCGTGATGGAGTTTTCGGCCCATCCTTGATTCATACGTGCGCTCACATTGCCTTCGTGGTCAACGCTGCCTTGGAGGAAGATCTGCAAGGAAAGGATTAGACTGAGTAACAAAGGCGAGCAAGACAAATTGGCTAACGTTGTTGTTGGCGAAGACAGTGCCAAAGTTGTATGATGGTGTTGATACTTGCGACCCAAGGAATGAAAGAGTGTGTGACCTGAAACGCCGGGTTCATTGACAAGCTCTTCGTGAGATCAGCCCTAGCACCATCGAACATGAAGTTCGTGAGGTGAGTCGCTATAGAACATTAGCCATGACTGGAAGATTGAATAATAGAAAGAAAACGCGTACCCTTGACTTCCTTCTGCAAATTCTCGACTGTGCCCGGGTTCGGGAGGTCTAATGACTTTCGCCATTGTGAAAAGCGACTGAAAGCGTTGGTCAGAGGAGAAAGGGCAGACGTGTACGATGACTTTGGTGCCTGCGGCACGGACGATGGCGATGGATCAGTGGAGCCATCTTTTGCGGAGGGAAATGTGGACGACGCCATAGAGCAACACAACACGTCTGCAAACCGAAGTGACGAAAGCTTCAAAAAAACCAAGTGGAACAAACACTGACAAATTCGGCCTCAGCGTTGAATATTCTCCAATTGGGTTTGCTTATCATTTTATTATTGCTCTTTGACGCTTCTTTCAAGTTCTGGCACATGAGCAAACTGCAAGGACGACGCATCATACGATGACAATGAAGAGTTCAATGATCATCTAAATATTAATGTGAATTTCAAAAGTCTACTGAGGCAGATCTCGGGGGTGGCAGCTCCGCATCTGTAGGAGATTCGGACTCTTAAGCCACACATCATACGGATGCCAGCTAGTTTAGTCTCGTCATGATGGCACTCGTACCTTAGAAGTTAGGTTAAGACCAGGTTCATCCATATCGCTGTCCAACTAGTCGACTGTTGGCCTAGTCGCTATCGCTGTTTCTCAAGGGTAAGACAGATCCCCCTAGCCTAGTACTGCTAGGCATATAGGTACCCGTCAGAAGTAGTTTTGATACATATCGTATGCTCGCGCTATCTTTATAGCTACGACAGGTGCGTCCAATCGCAATTTTTCAAGTTATAATTAGCGGTCCTCAGAACATTCTCTTTTATGTTTTTGCGAAGACTTTGTGGTAGGTGAGTATATGTGAAAATTGTAGTAGGTCAGCTGCATTCAGCGTACTTAGTTCGGCCCAGGAGTGCTGCAAGTCAGTACTACATAGTACATCATACTATGTAAGTTATGACCACGCTTTTCATTCCACTTGATCACCAGCTGCCAGGGCTTTGAAGGCTGTCTCCCTTTTTGGTAAGTGTTAGTTGCCACGCATTATCATTTGATTGTCAGCATCTCCCAGCGTGTGAAACACACGACGCCAGCATGTTTGCGTTGACCGGTCCTTGCCCTTCCTTGCCCGGTCTGTCCAGCATGTCATGACATGAGTTAGCGCGTCCCCGCGTCCCCGCGCGGTCGCCGTTATCCGATCTTTATATAGCCTCTAATTAACGCTTAGGGAGGCGAAATTGGTTCAGGCAATGCAGTTCAGGCAATGCGAAATCCTATGCACAGCGAGAAACTAGTCCTAAGCAAGTTTCTGAGTAAGTATGAAGTCTGTACTTTGTCAAAACGCCACATCATCGACTAACGTCGAACTTAGCTTTCTGCGTCAGAAGCGCTCACTAGTTGTTAAGGCAATAGCGTGGAAACACTGGCAGCAGCCATATGATAGCTGTGATCTCGTAGATCTTATATGGGTCTGAATCCGTTGCCGTATCACCAGGTATCGCCGCTGCTGCGCTAATGCTGCGCAGCTCCATTAACAAATACAGGCCCGCGTGATAACTGCGTAACAGTACATTTTCTGGCACGAAATTGTATCGTCAGTATCTTTTTCCCTTCTGTTCCCGAGCTTCGAACTGATATAATACATAAGTGCTTGTTATCTCAACCTCTTCTGGCCTCCAGGCTGTTGACACTTGCTCGCTGACTGGCATCAGGGTGTAGATTCTCTTCCGAAACATGGCTCTCCCTTTAACCCCGGCACATCGCAGATCTATCCTCATTGCGTTCGCAACTCTGGTATGTCAAAGACATATCGCGTTTCGCTACCTTAACCTTAGGTTCACATATAGCTCATTGTGTGCTATTTTATGACTATTGGTCACGAAGATAGCTACACGTCTTTCAAAACTTTGTCCACGCAATGGTCGATACCCAAAGACTCTGCGGTTGTTTTGGATGTCAAACAGACGAACGAGACACCATCCGAGTTGAATTCATCAGGGAGCAAACCGTCACCCTCCCTTGGAAATGTAATACCACATGTCTCTCTCTCCCCCCGCAGAGCCAACGCTACGTTGGTGATGCTCGCACGCAACAACGATCTCAACGGCGTGATATCAAGCGTAGAACAGCTAGAGGCCAGGTTTAATCGCAAGTTCAATTATCCCTGGGTGTTTTTGAACGACGAGCCCTTCTCCACCGATTTCAAAAGGTATATCATATCACCATCTAGCGCAGTTGGTTTCTCATTCGTTTTCAGGCGTGTTAGCGTGTTAACTGACGCAGATGTATCTTTTGGGTTGATCCCTCGCGAGGAGTGGGTCCAGCCGGACTGGATAGATGAAGGACGAGCTCAGGAGGGACGCAATAAGCTAGTGCGACAAGGTGTAATTTATGGCGGCAAGTTCATCATTGATCTGATCTTCTTTACTATCTTACCATCAAAACCACAGGCAGTGTTTCGTACGTATGTCCTTGCAACCCATCCAGGTACCATCTTATCCTCAGTCGTTAGTTACCGCAATATGTGCCGGTTTAACTCAGGGGTGAGCGCTCTGCGTTGTGGGGTTAGGAGGGATGTTTCGTTAGGCTGACCTCTTCATACAGTTCTTTTTCCGCCATGAACTCTTAACCCCATATAAGTGGTACTGGAGAGTAGAGTCAGTTGTTCACCATACTAGATGAATTGAGTTCTGACCTATTCTGTAGACCTGACGTCAGATACTACTGTGATCTGGATTATGACCCCTTTCTATTCATGGAAGATCGTGACAAAGTTTATGGTGAGCTATTCTCATTATAGCTGTGAGCTGCTAAATTTATATCCAAGTATAGGCTTTACTATCTCCATGCCAGGTAAATTGTCATCTCCGCTGCATCTTTCATATCACGAATTGCGCCCTTAACAGAATGGGAACCAACTATACCCTCGTTATGGTCCACGGTGAAAAGTAAGCACCAATCATCCCGCACGGTAGCTTGAGGGTGAACCTATTTGCCAGACTTCATCGCGGAATACCCTCAATACGTGTCACCAGACAACTCGATGGATTTTCTATCTGACAACGCGGGCGATTCTTACAACATGTGTCACTGTAAGAGTCGTTCGAACTCATGGTTGAAAAAGGTCATTGACGCCCTCCACTCAGTTTGGTCAAACTTCGAGATTGCAGATATGGATTTCTGGAGGAGCGAAGCTTACACGAAATTTTTCGAGTACCTTGAGAAGACAGGAGGGTTCTACTATGAGGTAAGTTCAAGATATCTCTTTTTTTGTTCGTAATCGCTGACTGTAAACAGAGATGGGGAGACGCACCTGTTCATAGTATCGCTGCAGCCCTATTTACGCGCAAGGATCAAATACATTTCTTTAAGGATATAGGCAAGCTTTGGTCATGTTGTTTCGTATTCATAAAACTGATCTTTTCGAAGGCTATAAACACGCCGAATTCGCTCATTGTCCTCAAGGTAAACAGTGGCGGGAGGGACACTGTTCGTGCGATCCAAATGATAACTTCGGTGCGATAATACTCCGCGATTGCTCCTGGCGAGACTAACAATGGCACAGATTTTGCGCAAAATTCGTGCCTGAGGCACTTTATGCGGTTGCACGATTAGATGAGTTCGGTTGTCCGGAGTAGACGTTACGACTTCATACGTGTATTTCTACCATAGGCTACTGTAGGCAACTACAGGGTAAACTAATCTAAGTCGCTTGATCCTACTAATGCGTATTTTATGACTACACATATATTGTTCAGGCACGGTCAACAGGGACAATATGTTTGTCGAGAATTTTCCTGGACCCGAATGCAACCCGTGCGAACGTTGAGAGAGACGAACGTGAACGTGGAGCTCGAGGAAAAACTATGAAACCGGCCCGCACCGCAGTTCATTATGTAGTCGTGTTGGCTGTTTCCGGTGGCGCGGCTTGGGCACGGCTGGCAATCCTTCAACTGCAACCAACAGCAGTCTTATATCCTTTTCTTTCATTCTCTTCAAGAACATTTACCATCCAGTTACCTTTCTTTCTATTTGCCTTAGTAAACGTCCCAAGGGACTTGCACCTCTGTAAAGATGATGACGCCGATGCGTTACATCTTGCTTGTCTTGGGTGTTATTGTACGTGTTCATGTCAACTTGCTAATTCGGCTGGCTTGACAATGAAACAGATTTCGATTCACTATATTTTGAGCTTCACGCATGAAGAATACGGAAAGGCAACATCCATCTCAAATATAGCCGAGCAATGGACTGGTCCGAAGTCCAACCCTCCCTACAAAACACCTGTGCCCGACGAGTACTACAAGCCCGACACACCCTCAGACTTACAAGACCGCAAAGCGAACGCCTCATTCGTCATGCTTGTACGGAACTCTGACCTTTCGGGAATCATGAGCAGTATGAAGCAAATCGAGGATAGGTTCAACAGGAAGTTCCAGTATCCTTACGTCTTCCTCAACGACGAGCCCTTTACGCAGAGCTTCAAGGAGTGCGCCTTTTACGTTTAAACTCTTGAATGAAGGCTCTGACATGCAGCCGTAAAGTCACATACAAGCCTTAACCAATACCACAGTCGAATTTGGTGTCATCCCGTCCGACCATTGGCATCAACCGTCGTGGGTGGATGAAGATCGGGCAACCAAATCCCGTGATGAGATGGTTAGAAACAATGTGATTTACGGAGGTACGTAATTTCACTGTTCCAAGCCTAACGGCGTGCAGGTAGTCTGACCATTTCCTAGGTAGCGTCCCGTGCGTATGCTTAGTTACGCTCGCTGCTTCTGACTGATCGCTCCTAGATACCGGAATATGTGCCGCTTTAACTCGGGCGTACGTGTTTCAGACGTGTTTCAGCGTTGTCTTCTAACCAGTTCTTAGTTCTTCTACCGACATGAGCTCTTACAACAGTACCGGTACTATTGGAGAGTCGAGTGAGTAGATGCAACCGAAGGAGATGCGAAGTAGTTCGGCTGATTCTTATCTTATCCTATTAGGCCAGACATCAAACTTTTCTGCGACGTGGACTACGATCCTTTCCTCGTGATGCAAGACCAAAATAAGGTGTATGGTAAATCAAACGATCTTATCACTTGTACACTAGTCTCAAACATCAACAGGCTTCACCATATCACTATACGAATACCAAGCTACTATCCCAACACTATGGAACGTTGTAAAGTGTAAGTGTATTCAGTATTCACATGATTTCAATCTCACCTCCCTCTAGCTTTTATTAATGCTAATCCCGACTTCGTGGCTCCCGGCAACGCGATGGGATTTCTTTCTGATGATGGTGGAGAGTCCTACAATCTGTGTCACTGTAGGTTACTGCGCATCATCCTCGTTTCCCCGCTAATGAAATCACGTGGCCAGTCTGGAGTAACTTCGAGATCGGTGATCTTGACTTCTGGCGAGGTGAAGCATATTCAAAATTCTTCGAATACCTTGATGAGCAGGGTGGATTCTATTATGAGGTTAGTCTTGCGTTCGCACGCGTTGGGACCTTGTTTCATTTGGAATAGCGTTGGGGAGATGCACCAGTCCATAGCATCGGAGCCGCGCTGTTCGCGAAGAAGGAACAGATTCACTTCTTCAATGACATCGGATATCGACACGAGCCCTTCCAGCACTGTCCGCAGGGAGAAGTGCACTCAAAAGGAAAATGTTGGTGCGACCCTGGTCAGAATTTCGGTAAGCATCCCCGCATACCCCTGCAATGTTCGATCCCTGCTAAAGGTTATGTATTCAGACTACGAGTGGTATTCATGCCTGAACCGATACGACAAAATGTTCTCGTAGACCGAAACATTAGTGCTGTCACAGCATATGTACTTAGCACTGGGTGATATGTTCCTACGACACTATAGATACCGCACTCCATGACCTATACCTCCGCATCCACGACGGGCTGTGTTGCACCTAGATGATGATGCGGTGTCTGACTAGGCTACAGAATGATTTGAGAACAATATTGGTACTGCAAGGAGAGATGAGACCCAGCATTAGCAGTTCTCTCCTTGTCAAATCAGCTCAAACTGCTGTAATACTAAGCTGAATGGTGACCTGTCCTTGGCGATGGTTGCTGCCAGTCTTAATGATCACAGAGACACAGTCCTGATTTGCCAGCAATGGTGTATTAAATGACTGAATACAATTTATTTTTCATAGTAAAGTCATGACCTTACATAGACATGACCATATGGTGGTCCACACTGTAGTATTTGACTCTGAAAATTTCACAAGTGCATGATCTACTCAACAAAGACATAGAACATACTCAGAAACTGACAATACATCAATAGAAACATTGTATCAACACCGGATATTAACACTGAATGGCAGAATGTCTCTAATATTGAAGCAAACTACAACATTATGAGTGTTTTGTACTTATAGGACACTGCTGTCAGGACACCATTGATTCTTGCAAATGTAAGTGAGAAATGTGAGATGGAGATACATGCAGGTACAGTGGCTCAATAAAGTGTCCCAATGTTTGGTCACTTATGTAATTACATTATTGCAAGTGGGAGCATGGGAATAAGGTGACACATTAAAGACTAGGGGTCAGCCCCAGTGAAAACCCACTATGGCATGGCAGGATGAGAACGGGTGTGATATGGTTTTTTCTCTCATTGATGCAAAAAATCAGAGACAAACATATGATGTTGGTAGGAATCATATATATTGCATGATGGGGCACGATCTCCTCTGATGGCATAAGTTTTTCATTTGATTTTCAGATATAATCTTATCACAACATATCATGCAGTGCAGTAGAAACCATGAATTGATATGATGAGAAATGACATGCTATGATAATATCACGGCGGTGTGGGAAACAACTCTGCAGTAGGCAGATATAATGTTGGGTGATTGCTATGCCTGCTGCTTCTCTTGCAAGGCAAGAACGTTCAACCCTAAAGGGGTCTGCTACTGATATAAGTCTGATAGTTAGTGTCTGAGGTTGCGGAAAGGTAAAGAAACAAGTCCAAAGGTCAAAATGTCGGGTCCGAAGGTATAATACCAAGTCCGAGGCGTGGGAAAGTGGGTCCGAAGCTTCAGGTCATCGGGTTACGGATAATAGCAAGGGAACGGTGTCGATCTTCATTGCTGATCAGTTGTAAACCACAACAAAACAACAAACCTAGCAATGCTACTGCTCAGTGGTCCTTATGCTGAGAAGCACTGGGTACAGTAGTCGTTCAGTTGGGTGGCCTGACCCTTGGTAGTGCACCACACACTTCGAGTGTGAGGGGTTTAGGTGTTGGAGGATAGTAGATGAGCACAACTAAGTCTGGAGTGACCTAGCTGTGTTGGAGGATGAAGAAGAATAAGCGGAGATAATGGACTGGGACTGAATGAATAGCAGTGGGACAATGTTCCAGGTGAACAAGGTCCAGGAAGATGTGGAAGAATGAAAAAATGCAAAGCCAACTGAGGCTTCAGAGAAAACTGGACATAAAATGGTGAACTGGATAAGTTGATTGCTCTGTAGCTAAAGTACAGGGGTTTATATAGAGTATAGTACCTGCGTACGTCTGTGTATGCAAAGCAATGCTCCAGGCAATGAGTAGGGCAATGAAGAGGGCAATGAAAGGGGGGAATGGAATGAATGTGCTGTGCTTCAGGGGTAATGACTGAGCAATTTCGAAAAATAGAACAAATCCTATGCAGAATGAGTCATAGGGATAAAGAATGAGTCAGAGAATGAAAAAGTGATGATAAAGCAGGGCTGTGACCATTACAAACCATGACTCATGACCTGAGTCATCATGACCAATTGCTATGCAAGCATGACAAAGTGCTGTGCAGTGATGATGCAAGAGCTGTGACGCAGCAATGACACAGCATATGGGCAGTGGAGAATGGAATGAAGAGATGATGCTATGATGCCATGATGGTGTGATGATCTGAATGCTCTGCTGCAGAGATGCCATGTGGTTGTTGGTGCAGAATGTCGACATGCAGAGATCATGGGATATATACAGTCTGTGAGACGCTTCCCCAACATGATAAAGGGATTGGTCATCTGCATAGGGACTTGGTTGTTTGCAATCTCTGGTGAGCATTAGGATGGAATGGCATGGTGTCCACAGTGATCATGGAGGTGAGGTGCGAGTGGATAATGGTTTGAATGGTTTGACGAATATAAGCTGCTGAAGAGGATTGGAAATGGTAGGGTAATGAGGACAGGATGAATAAAGATGCGGTTTTCGACATATTGGTGCAATTTGGCATGGTCTGGCTGATGCTGAGGTTGTCTGAGAGTGTAGTGGGTGAAGATGGGAGAGCATTGGAAGTGTGTGAATGGGGGAAAGGTGAATGAACCTTGTTGAATGCGAAATGCCGTAAAAATGTGGGATGCCGTAATACTGTTGAAAATCGCTTGAAAATCGAAAAATCAAGGGAAAGGAAGGGATACAAATGAAATGGTGCATAAGGAATGTTATGGGAAATGAAGATAAAAATAAAATAAAACCATGTTCTTGCTACCAAACACGTTTGGTGCATGACAACGGGTGCGGAAAGTGTCGGACTATGTCCGGAAACAAGGGAAAGTCAAGGAAAATGAATGACAAGGGTTGCGGGTGCAGAACAGGTGATAACCAGGTATATTCAGCCAGGTAACAGGTAATGACAGGTATGTGACCAAGTAGATGGGAAATCCCGCCTACAGTAAAGTAATGTGCTTGGTCATACTATCAGTCCTATATAACTAGCTATGTAGAAATCTGGAATATGGAAAGTAGGAAAACATCGGGTCCAAAGGTATGTAAACTAACATGAGGCACTGCGGATGTGTGAGAACACAGGTAATAATGCTGTCCACTGCATCAGTCATGGGAAACTAGCTACTACACACCTGTGAGGTTGGACGGATGTGTTTCTGAAGGTATGTGAGCGGGTCCGGAGCATCTCCGATAATCTCCGAGGGTAGTCCAGCAGGTCCGAGGCTCGGAGAGCGCGGGAAAGTGTCGGGTTTGAGCGGGTTTTGTCGGAGATGACTGGGAGTGACTGTACTGATGTCCAGACAACTGGGCTTTTGACGTACTCCGTAAAATAGGCCTCTGCAGGGCTGCAGCCAGAATGTTTCCTACACCGAGATTACTGATTGTCCTCTCCATCGTCCACTGGGATGAGCAGATTGGAGGGCCTTTGTTGACTGTCTCAGGGCTGATATGAGTGAGGGAATGAATCCATGGGCAAATGAAATGAAGTCGATCATTGTGGCACTGATAATAGATTTCTTTGAATTTGTTGGCAAAGCCCAGAAGGTGCTGATGGCCATCAAGAAGTTCTGATTGGGAGATGTGGTACTGCTGCATTAGGCGTAAACCTCGTGCAAGGTGACAAAAGTTTGTCCAGTAGGGATTGGGGAGGATGCCGAAGAGTGTAGCAGGTGCCATACCATAAAGATATAGAAGCCACTCCCAAGCCTTGTACCCGCTATGGATTTTTTCTGCAGGGTTTCAAGGGGGGCAATCAAATGAACCTGGCAAGTATGGAGTTGCATCAGCGATACTTGATCCATGCTTCTTCCAAGTGTCCATAGTTAGGACAGCCCAGGCCCACGTGGCTTTATCATCTGTTGGGTCAGCTCTAAATGTTCCTCTCCAAAGTGGTATGAGGAGATCTCCGGCATTGATGGCAGCCACATGCATAATATCTGAGCCAAATGAGTGTGGAACTGGGAGAATGTGATCAGAATGAAAACTGCAGAAGATGCTTGGCTTGGTGATGCCTGTTTCCAGGTACGCAAGTTCATATTCTGCAGCATTTCTGCAGGAGACAATGTGATGGAGATTTTTCTCGTAATTGAATGATCCGGCAGAGGGTAATTGATGGATTAGAATATCAGGGTGATGTAGTTACTGACCAGCTGGTGAAGTACAGGATAGTAAGTGGGAGCACCTAGTTTATGTCGGCCAGGAAGCCCACAGTAGAGTCTGCAGCCCATTTTACTGTGATGTCTGATGAGACCGGTGAGAAATGTCATTCCAGGGCCATCTGCAGTCACAATGAAAAGGAAAGGATTGGAGTTACATAATCTGTTAAGTGCACTGTCCCAGATTGCAAGGCCCTCGGCCTGGATTGTGCATAAGTGGTGGAGGCCAGGGAAAATGAATGAGTCAAGGTTTTTGGGTTTTTTGGGACCAGGAATTATGCCACCAGGGAGGACATACTTTTTTTGATAGTGTTGATCCGGGGAGTGATTGAACAGTACCCAGATATAGATCCAACAGTCAAACTGCTTGGATTCATACAGTTGCGCCCCATCAATTGAGAACATGAGTATGGAGTTGCCTTCTTTAATTTTCCCAGATTGGCAGGCATCAAGATACTCCTTGCCATGAAGGACATCTTCATAGATGCTGGGACTCCTGTCAGTCATCCCAATCTCCTCTAGAATCTCATTGGTGCGCTACTCACGCCAGTGCATCTTCTCTGCTTGGTTTGGATGATGCCATAAGGCCTGGAGCTGTGGACCAACTGGAAAAGTGTCAAATGTTCAACAAGCTATCTTCTTCTGAGGCATGCTTTTTTGGGATCCCATCAATCTTCTCTGCATCTAGAACAATGATCGAGGTCGGCATATGGACAGTAAACACGAGGCATGTATTGATGCACATGTCATTTACAATCAGCATGACACCACTAAGTTCAGCAACAGCTTGCTTCACATGATAGTAGCTGTATATGTCATTGTCAGGGTACTGTTCCATAGTAGCATCATGAATAGAATTGTACTGTTTGATAGTCATATCAGCAAAATAAAATTTCAAAGATTGTATGAGGTTGGGATCAGTGGTATCTGGGAGTGCATGGGTGGATTTTGAAGCCTATCTAATGCGTCTGGCAATAATTGGGAGTATATGTCATCAAGTGATGCTTGTTGTAATGTGTTTATGAAAGCCATCACATCTCTGAGTCATGCCATATGGTGTAATTCTTCTAAGTCCTCGTCCATCCAACCCATTGTATGTGCAGGAGCAATATCTGCTTCATCACAATTGTGATTGGGGTCCATATCCAGATGGATGCCCTCAAGATTCTCTGCCTCAAGGCCTGCTTCCTCTGCTTCCTTGTGCCCTGTACTATTATCCCCAAAATTAGGCTCCAGAACTTGACAGTTGTCAGATGCCTTGGGCACATCATGATCTAGATTGTCTGTATTCTTGTATGTATCTAGATCTATATAATACCATTAATTTTGATCATGATTGTAGTATGAAAAATAAGCTTACCATAGTCTTGGCTGTGATCATCAGCCTCTGGCATGAAGTTGTGGTCGGGAATGTGCTCGACTTGAGGCTCATCAATATCTAGATCTGTTTGATATCATCATTGATTTGAACCAGTGCTATGATATTAATGTGTGACATACCATCTTCTGTGTAATCAATGACCAGATCAGACACCTCGTCCTCAATCAAAAATGGCACATTGGGATCTTGGATACATCCTTTCTTGCTGGTTTGGTCCTCGTTGTCGGGCACTTCCAGAGGTTGTTTACTTGAAGAGGGTCTGGTTGCTACAGTAGGAAATGCATGTATGGCAAGTCTGCTGGTTTTGTGTTTGAAGTAGGTGTTTCAGTGTACCTGCTTAGGCTTGCCTACATTCTTGAGAAGGCAGGAAGTGCAGTTGCAGACATATACATTAGTGCCATCTTCCAGTTGGTGTATCCCAGCTTTGTTGTAATGCATTTTACAATCCAGATAGTAGATAGTGTGTATGCAATCTTGATTGCTCTGATCTTAGAAGGTGCAATGTTCAAATTTGCACTGTAATTTGCAAACATTTGCTTAAACTGCAAAGTCAACTTTGCAATTTTGAGAAATTTGAACTTTGCATTTTTTTTTCTGATTATGCATTTTTGCTATCTCAATTTATTTAGATTTATATAGTTTTGTTTAGTTATGTCACCTGCTATCTACACATATCTATCTCCTTCTTGTCGTTTTTCACTGGGGCTCATACATGCCCCAATTCTTGCACATTACAGATTGTTGTGCCAAACAGTGTCCATGATACAAATTTGCTGTTGAAGTTGAATGACAGTATTGAACTGCAAATAGATGTTCCTGCCAAGTTGACATTTGGCTGTTTGAGGATTCTGAGAATACAAGGCATGATGATGACCAGTGATAGGTGGAAATTGATGAAAATCACCCAGTATGATCACGCTAAGTCCTCCAAAGGGTGCTGTCACCAGTTGTGGTGGAATTCCTTGAAATTCTCTGTATTAAGAAAGTATGTTCATAATACAGTGCACAAACTCACCTTCTGTTGCTTGAAATGCAGATGTGATTTGTGATAGAAGATACAAAAGCTCAGTTGTTAGTAGACTCATTTCATTGGCTGCAAAAAGAAGTTTGCCCCACATATTTGTACTGCACTTCTTTGCACTTTCCCTACTTGGATGATGGATCCAATCAGATTGTGGCATACCTTTTCATGCAGGAATAGTCACCCATGAATGCAATGTCATGCCTCCCATTTGGCTGCAGTGACACTGGTTAACACAGTTTTCACAAAAAGATTGTGCAACCTAGTTCAGAGAAAAGGGAAGTAATAGCTCAAAGTAAGTGTGTCTTTCCTGTTCTGCCTTGACCATGTATGGCCATTGGAAGTTGAGGTAGGTTTTCCCTGCAAGTGTTGCATCAGATGATGTGCTATGATATTGAAAACCATGGTCTGTTCTTCATTGAGATAAGTTGGGGCAGTAGTAGAAAATTCCACCATTCTATTACTTTCCCAAGAGACCAAAGTGTTGTTATTGGTGGGGATAGTGGTGGAATTTGCTATGTCTGATGATGGGATGCATGGCTTGTCAGATGTAGTAATGGTTTGTTGCCAGTCTAGCGATTGCTGGAGATCATCATGTGAAGCAGGCTTGGCAGGCTTGTTGGGAACAGTGAGAGGATAGCTATCTTCATCAAAAAACCCAAATTCCTCGGAAATGTTCAATGCAACATCAGCATATAACAGCTTGTGCACATTTACTGAACCTTCAACATAGCTTGTAGGATATCATCTTCTGAGATGTTTTCATCATCCATATTCTTTTTGCCTTCAACATGCATGATTTCATCTGCATCATCATCTAGATGTTCTCCCACATCCAGAGTAGTGAAACTGCATGGCAATTCTTTCTCTCATTCACTTTTAGCTTTATTGGAACAGTTATACAAACTGAGTCTTAACTACTAGCTAATCATTAAATAAAAAGAGAATTTTACCATAGAAGTTCATAGAATATTATAGAAAAGTCACATGACTTGTCTTATCTACTATCTAATCTAATCACAATAGAATATATCTGTGGGAATTAGAAATTAAGACAGTGCTAAAGATGAGATAATCTGAGAATGGGCTGGTGTGGAGATGATACTAGAACATACCTCAGTGTTGTGAAAGAACTGCTGAGGTACAAACAAGGCAATACAACTAAGATATAAGCTTTGGTAATAAGTCCATAAATGATGATAAACATTGATGAAGTTGTGATCCAACACACCCCCTCAACAAGACAATGTAAATGATGTGAGACACCTCTCAAAGAGGTATGAGAGATGGGCCAACACAGAAGATGAGAGATGAAAAATTAAAAAAAATGAGACAAGGATATGGAAAGCACCCAACAAGATCCAAGAGACAGGGTGTGGTGCCAAATGAAGAACAAGGAACAATCTGTAAAGTGACAGAATGAAAAAAATTGAGAGACACCTTGAGGACTGCAACGGCAGCATTGATTGATGAGAGCAGCAGTGATTCCATTATTATGGCATAGAAGTCCCTTTCTCCCATTCCTGCTAATGACTCTTGGATCCATAACAGGTCTCTGAAATATCTTTACATCTCCACCTTCTTGGCACCTGGTCTCCTGTAGTTTTTAGTGCAAATTCACCCGGACCATCTCTGTTTTTCCTTTGTGTAATGGTGCATATCTCTGCCCATATCTTTGAGGCACTTCTGAGGCTCTGGACATGTAACAATAGTTGGTCTGAGACCATGCTAAATATGTGTTGTTTGATAAGTGAGTCCTTCTGTTGAAACTTGTCAATCTTCTTCTCTAAGTCTTCAATTTTGCTTGATGTAGCTATGGATTTGTCAGACCTAATTAACTGCCCTTTTGAGTCTACATATCTCAAAGGGGATGGGTTCTTTTGTACATCTATTGGGATAATGCATCAAACCTCATGCATGTATCACCATTTGTGCCCTCTCCTTAAAGGTTATCCAGTTCAAACTGTCTTCGGCAAGCTGGGGGATATTATGGAGTGGTGGTGTACCAGGGAGTGTTGTATCCATGGTTGTGGTAACAGGGCTCATGACCTGAAGATGAGAGGAAGATATTATTTGGACTGATCCTAATGTAAAGTGTCTTTCCAGTATTTATACTAAGTATCTATTAGCCACCATGATTGAGATATTGATGATTGGAGCACTGAGTGACAATGGTGTTGTAAGTACTTGGGCTCAGAACTAGGGATTTGAACAATATCAAGTATTATAAAAATTTGTAGATGTGCACAAGCAGATGGTACATCAGTAAATCACCGAGGAGATGGTTTTCCTAGTTGTAATTGGTAAGATTAGATCAGAAATTCACAAGATTACATGCAAAGACAAAGGTAGAGTGATATATAAGAAAAACAGATTGAAATCCAAGGATAAAATATGACAAAAAAACTACAATTCAGATCATGTCTTGCAAGTGTACTGGCATTTCTCGGCTGAATGGTCAGCAGTGGCCACCACTTGCATAACTTTGTGATCCAGCCCATCACAATGCTCAACCTTACCAGAAGCTTATGTAAGTAAGTCATCCCAAAAATTTTCATCAAGTTCAACTTCCTACCACTACTTCCCTTAACACTACTACCACCATGAGCTTTTCCACTCACCCACTCACCCTCCCTCCTGGCCCTCCCTTGTGGTCCTTCCCTTGTCCTCTATGATGGTGTCTCCTTGGCCCTCCATGGTGGTCCATCCTTACTCATGGTCCCTCCCTGGCTCTTCATCATGATCCTTCCCTGGCTCCTCCATGGTCCCTTCCTGGCCCTCCATTGTGATCCTTCCCTGGTCCCTCCTCAGTCCTGGCCCTTCCTTGTAGTCCTGGCCCTTCCTTGTAGTCCTGGCCCTTCCTTCCTTGTGGTCCTGGTCTGTCCTGGTCCTTCTTTGTGGTCGTGGCCCTGCCTTGTACATAGATCTGGGCCTGGACATTTCCTCTTCCCTTGTATCCCTCTTTTTCTTCAACTTTTTCTTATCTCCTTGTTTCCATTTGCTGTAGTACTACCTATGTATGCTTACCACTTGTTTAATAATAATAAATTTCATTTTGCAAAATAAAATAAAAAATGAGTGTACAAAAGTCAAGAAATTGGTGTCCTGGTGCAGCCCAGCATTATCAAACTTTGTCACGGCTGATGGGTGATTGCAACTTTTGCCAGTTTGGTGATAAATGGCAGGTAGTCTGTCATAATTGTGCTTTGGGCAGTTTTCATCCAACTTAGTCCAGGTATATAAAGCTTTCTCAATTGGACTGCGATTTTGATAGATATTATATAAATTTTAGGCCAGGTAAAGCTTGACAAAATTTTATCATTTTCATGTTGGTTACCTGATGTCCTCAGAAGAAGAGTGCATGGCATGAGGAAGAAACTAATTGGATACTTTAATCCAGTTAGAAAGGGGCCTTGGGGTATGACGCTGTGGGGCCAAATGTCAAAGAACTTCTTCACATTATATGGCCACAAAGTAGCTTTCCTCACAGCTTCTTCTACTAAATGTACAAGACAGTTCTGAACTGATTTGCTTGGCAAATGCAAGAAGCGTGCTTTGAATGGCTTTGTGCATTACACCTGACAGTGGAGCGAACATCAAGTTATCATAGGCAATTCTCAAGTTTGACACACTGGCATAATCAGTGCCAACTGGTTTTCTGAGCTAGCCAAGGCACGAGGCTAGCACAGAATGTAGTCTACATGCAAAATAAGCGAGGTGGCGCAGAAATCTTTTCCTTCTGACCACCTTGCAGCCATTCTTCATTGTCAATCTGACAGCTATTGCCTAAGTCTTTTTGCTTCCATACTACCTACTACATAGCCAGCATGGATCCCAACAACGCAGTTAGACCCAACTACGCGCGGGAAGAGTTCCAGGAAGAACAACAACAACTGATAGGTGAAGGTTTAACCGAAGAACAAGCAATTCGGTGTCGTGAACATCCTACCTGCAGCCTTGCAGAGCATCATTTCCCCATGCTAGCCAATACCTACACTCACAGTCCGGAGTCATTCCAAAGAGCCGCGAACAGTTCCGGATAGTTGCGGCCAGTTACGCACCTTCGCGCGTCGATGCGGTGGCTCCGCATACTGGGTTACGACCCGCATCAATCCGCATAACCGTACCGGTCCCTTGCATCGTCCTCCCATGTCCTGTCCACGTCCATCCAACCCCACTGGTGCGTTATTAGTCTCTCCTTGTCACTCATTGATCGTTTGCAGCCTCATTTACATACTTTTCCCATACATGAGGCAGACTTAGCGCTATTACATGTTACATCGTTCGGGCTCGCTTGTACATATGCGATCGCCTATACCATCCCGGATTCGTACGCATTTACTTATATACGGACTGAGGACTCGTATCCCAGCACTTTTCTACATTCCCTTCCTCTGAGTCGGTGTTGCAGGAGTCACTGGCCTTAGTTATTACGCTCAAATCCTTGTGCAATTTGATTGCTGTTCTCATCATCACGCGCGAGCTCCGCATTAAAGCATTCGACTACCGCTAGTTTATACCTAGGAACCTCGTCGCGAATACCGGAGTAGTTCCCAGTACACTTCGCATTCGCATTCGCATCCCGCATACCCGGTACCCATACCCGTTCCACCCGTCATACCCGTCACTCGATACCTGGTACCTGGATTCGTATACCTGGCCTCCATTCAGTTATATCCGCACTCTTTTACTCCGCACCCGCACCGCACTCACTTCGCATCCGCATCGCGCCTTCTCGCATCTTCGCACCTCTAACGGCGGTCGTCGCATAGGTCTCATACCCAACCGCATTTAGTCCCTTCGCTCTTACTACAGGAGGAACTGCTCTCAGAGCTATCCCTTTGGGTCGACTACTAATTTCGCACCAACCAGGATCGACGCGCTATCACTATAGCGAGTTTCAACGATTTCTCCCACATCGGTCCTTAACAGCACTGTGGAACGTCAATAACAACGCCGAGAGAGCCCGCTGGACAGCCAGACTAGAGCGCCTCGAAGAGGCCCGCCAACAGGCCGAGGAAGATGACGCCCAAAGACGCCAAGACCTCAAAGACGAGGAAGAAGCAGCACGTCTCGAAGACAGGAAAAAGAACAAGAACAAGTACGCACCTCTCAAGCGTACGAAGGTTCCAACCGATCCTACCATCCTCCCGGCACAATATGCCATCAGGAGGCTGAAAGCCGGCGATTACTGTGAGTTACACTACTTTACCAACAAAGGCCTCGATGAAGCCATGGCGTCAACTCTGGTTGCAGAACCAGACGCGCTTGTCATGCTACCAGCATCAGATGGAATCCACTCATGGGTGCCCGCTGCCGCAGTCAAAGACCCAAAAGCTGCACCCGTCACCAAGGACGAGCACCTCTCTTGGGAGGAATTCAACGAAGCAGCGCCACGCATTGTCATGTTCATGAAGATGCATGATTGGCCTGACGACAGGGTCAACATGCACATCCAGTTCTGGACGGCCATGCAAGCACATCGTTGGCGCCACTCACCCGACCCGCTCCAACAGAGAGCTCTGCTACTTTATCAGTCGCAACAACGACGCCGCTGGCATCTCACCATTGGAACAGTGCAAGGTTGGAGCCTGGAAGAGATCAATCAAGATTTGTTGTTTGAGGCTAGAGAACTCCTCTTCAACGAGAAGAGAGACAAAGACACAGTGCTTGCCATTCAGGTCAGTTCCAGTCGCGTGCTCCACAGAATCTCTTTACTCATCACGCCTCGTGCCTCGCACCACTTCCTCTTTTCCTCCCCAACCCCCCTTGTTTCTTTTCTCTTGAAACCTTTCCGTCTGTCGGCCAATCACGCGCCAACAAACCCCCCCCCATTTCCGTTGCCTCACGCTTCGGAAACCCCCCCCCCCCCCCCCCCCCGGGTTATCACAACCCCTCCCCCCCATATCCACGGCCAATCGCGTGCCAAACAAATACCACCCCTCACACTCGGCCACCTCGCCACGTATGACCCTCCCCTGCCACATCACGCGACCCAAACCCTTTGCTCCTCCAGCAAGCCGCTGCAGCCTTCATCGCCAGCAGCGCCAACTCCCTGCGCCCTCAGCTCGCAGCGTCGATGCAACAGCCGCAAGCAGCGCTGAAACGCGTAGCGCCATTCAATGAGGAATCAGGGGGCAATAACAAGAAGGTATGCACCACTCGTGCACCTCTTGCAACTGGCCCCCTACCTTGTTGTGCAGTATGCCTCGGGCGCAACCCGCACAGAACCATTGAATGCACGGCCTCCCACACGTGGGACAAACAACACGAGACCTTTGCGGAACGGATCCACAAAGGACTGTGGACCAAAGATGGGAAACAGCTCTGTACTGCCTGGCAGCACGAAGAAGGCTGCACAGTACCCCGACACGATGCACGGCACATTTGTTCAGGCTGCGGAGACCCGTCTCATGGAGCCCAGAAGTGCGCTCGAGCACAGAAGGCAGAATCCTCTAACACCGTATAAAGTAGATGCCTGGACTCGCGAAGCTCAATCATTTCGGTCTTGCTAATCGTTTTTCTAAAATAACCGACGGACTCCATACGGGTTTCAAAGTAGACTTTCCCCCTGTCACGCATGTACAGACCCCACCTAATAAACCTTTGATTGTCAAGTTCGACACCTGAGTTTCATGCCATCATTCAAAAAGAAATAGATAAAGGGAGATATATTGGCCCCTTCGAGGCAGATACATTAGAACAACTAATTGGACCTTTCCAGTCTTCCCCACTGTCCATCATCCCGAAACCCGGTAAACCGGGGAAATTCCGTATAATCCAAAACTTCTCCTTCCCACACTCTCCGAGCACACCCTTCCCTAACCCTTCTATCAATTCATACATAGACGCAAACAATTTTCCAACCACTTGGGGAAAATTTTCGATTATTTACCATTTAATATCCACCCTCCCCCCAGGCTCTGAAGCAGCTACCAGAGACGTAGCAGAAGCATACCGGACAGTCCCGTTGCACTCTTCCCAGTGGCCAGCAGGCGTAGTACGCATTTCTGACATGCAGTTCTGTGTAGATACTTGCACAGCTTTCGGCACTACCCCATCAGCGGGAGTTTATGGAAACGTAGCAGACGCAGGCGCAGAAATATTCCGTCACTGAGGAATCGGTCCTCTCGACAAGTGGGTCGATGACCATATATTTTTTCAGAATTCGGCGCGAGTTTCTTGAAAGATATAACGATGTCAGAGCAACATGGCACGAAAACTTCGCCAAAGACGGACTAAGGCAAACAGGAGGAAGACTTTGGTTCGGTGGACACTGCCCAATCAAAAGTAGGATTGAAGAATCGAGCGAAGACCGCTCGAGGCCACTAATTGACTTATCACAGTGCTCTCCACGGTCAGAGCATGACGCGTTATTCACATTCTGCTTCCAAGACCTTGACGACTTATCGGACTCCCTGGGCATCATATGGGAACGATTGAAAGACCAGTTCTTCAACTCATCCACCATCTACATAGGTTTTACATGGAACCTTGAACTAATGGTAGTAGCCCTAAGCCCCGCTAAAGTAGACAAATACCTCGCAGCCATCCACAAATGGAGGAAAAGACACTCCCACATCCTCCAAGACGTACGAGAACTCTATGGGAAACTTCTCCATGCGTGTTCCGCAGCACCTCGAGGCCGAGCTTATCTCACAAGCCTCGAAGACATGCTGTCAACCAACGGAGCTAACCCTTTCTTGCCGCACAGGGCGGGAAAATCTGTAAGCGAGGACTTAGACTGGTGGTCTCACTTACTTCAATCCGGTGGAGTAGCGCGCAGCATTTACCCCGCAACACGACCGCAGAACCCTCTCGCATTTTCTGACGCGAGCTCCGGCATAGGCATAGGAATCGTCATCGGCGAGTACTGGAGAGCGTGGAGACTAATTCCTGGCTGGCAAATGCTCAATGGGAAAAGAGACATCGGGTGGGCTGAAGCAGTTGGATTCGAGCTACTTGTCCATGCCATTGCCTCTCTACCAGGTGTTCACGAGAATGTCCTCGTCCACGGAGACAACACAGGAGTCGTCGAAGGGTGGTGGAAACACAGACACCGCAACAAGGCTGTCAATGGGGTCTTTCGGAGAATACACGACTTCCTACACCATTTACCCAACTGTCTCGACATTATCACTACCTACGTCCCTAGCGAATTCAACCCAGCTGACAAGCCTTCCAGAGGCATACTCGGCCCCCTCCACTTTCTTCTCCCTTCCATCGATATTCCCATCGACCTTAACCCTTTCATCATCGACGCCACATGCCCTCTCTCCCCCACCGAGCTTCGGCTACTGCAGGACGGGAAATACACCGTTCCTGCAGCTAAGCTTATCAATCGCACCCTCCTCAAACAACAGGCCGCAGAGCGAAGTAAGGCATCACGAGCAGAAGAAGAAGAACTCATCAACTGCGCGCTCCTCGACGACACGGAATGACTGCACGGACCGCACCCGTTTTGGCGCACCTCTATCCGAATCCCCCACACTTATACCCACCCCTCAGAACTACAGAACAAACCTAACCCCACATCCCTCCATTCTCCGCCCCCACTGCCTCGCTCACGAACGCCTCAGACTGTGGATCCCCGCAGGAGGAAGCTCGAGACAATCAGCAACAGCAGAAACCCCCAACTCTCACGAAGTGTCAGACGAGCAGCTGAACCGCATTCTGGAAGTAATGGGATCAGCATGGGCACAATCAACGAAAGAGACCTACGGGGCAGGGTTACTAGTGTTTCACGTGTACTGCGATCTAAACCACATAGAAGAAGACAAGCGCTGCCCAGTCAGTTCCAACCTCCTCATTGAATTCCTGGCCAGCTGCGCAGGGGCTTACTCAGGCTCGGCGATTGCCAATTTCGCGGCCGGCATCAAAGCGTGGCACCTCCTCCACGGCAGAGTGTGGTTAGTTCAGCCAGATGAACTCAAAGCCACCCTAGGAGGAGCAGCCGTCCTAGCTCCCTCAACCTCTAAACGCCCCAAGA
Source organism: Suillus lakei (assembly GCA_016628065.1). Lineage (NCBI taxonomy): Eukaryota > Fungi > Basidiomycota > Agaricomycetes > Boletales > Suillaceae > Suillus > Suillus lakei. Next base: position 1,070,112 of record JABBWA010000004.1, read on the forward strand.
GACAACCATTCACCCCCAAACTCATTTCCGCCATCCGCAATCACATCGACTTAAGCAAACCGCTTGACGCGGCTGTTTTTGCCTGCTTAACCACAACTTTCTATTGTATAGCCAGACTCGGAGAGTTCACAGTCAGAACGGTCAAGAGCTTCGACCCTCAAAAATGCATTTCGAGAGCAGGAATGTCCGAGTCTATTGACCGCAACGGCTTACCAGTCACAAGCTTCACTCTCCCCAGCACGAAGTCATCCCCACAAAAAGGAGAAGGAGTCTATTGGGCAGCTCAAGACGGCCCTACTGACCCCAAATCAGCCATGGTCAATCATATTCGAATAAACGTGCCCAAACCAGAAGATCACCTTTTCGCGTGGAAACATAAGAAAGGCCCACGCCCTCTGTCGAAGACAGAGTTCTTGAAGAAATTGTCTTCAGCCGCAACGGCAGCAGGACTACCAGACCTCAAGGGTCACGGCCTTCGAATCGGAGGGACGCTAGAATACCTCCTGCGCAGAGTGCCGTTCGACATCGTCAAAACGATGGGAAGGTGGTCGAGCGAAGCATTCACGTTATACCTCCGAGACCACGCCAAAATCCTCGCACCGTACATACAGTCTTCACCCGCCCTTGAACCGTTCACTCGTTATACCATGCCACCAGTGCGCTGATCATCTGCTCAAAGTGAGTACGACTCCTCTCACCAGGGTATCAAGCTGCGCTGTATGCGTCGCAGTACTCCTAAAAATCGGGAACACAGCTCACCTTCAATCCCTAGGTTCGGAATTTCGTTTCAGGCCGGAAAAGCCCTGCGGGCTTTCGCCCAAACTCTCAACAACCCCATCTCATCGTTCTCGTATAGTTTTCCTTACACCTTGTCGACATAGTATCGTTGTCAAGCGTCGTCGTCAATGCCATCACGTCAATCAGTCTCAATACTTTTGCTTCTCAGCCACATAGCATTACAGCGCATAGAATTAGCCTTTTCTCAGGGCAAGAATGAATACTTGCACAAGTCTCTCGCAGTGTATGTACTCAGCAGTGTGCGATATGCTCCTACAACAAGTACTATAGATACCACACTTTGATCTGTAAACCTCAGGCGTATCCAAGATGAGCCGTGTTGCAGATGCGGTGTTTGACTAAGGCTACAGAATGGATTGCGAATAATATTGGTACTGCAAGAAGAGGTAAGCCTAGAATGCACAACTGCCTCGGTCTTTCTACTCACGGAGTCGTAAAGACGCGTCCAATTGGAGCCCAAGGATGTATCAATGAGACGGTCGATATATTCACCCACAAGGGAATGAGTCAAGGCGGGTTGAAAGCGGTCACGCAGTTGAGCCGCAGTCTGTTCACCGAATGCAGCAAAGCATGGCAGCTTGGAGTCTAACACAGGTCATTGAGATTGAATGATTCCGCCGACTGCGGATCTCTCACCTTTTTGCATCAGTTCCACCAAGGCTGCGGATGATTGATATCAGTGTCATGCACGTCACTGATCAAATATAAGGCACTGACTTATGATTCGATCGCAGTGTTTTCTCGCTGCCTCGAACCCCTCACGAAACAGACGCTTAAACTCCAAAAAAGACTCTGCATCCACACCCCCTAGTACCTCCACATATTCCGGTGGCAGCTTGAATGGTGCAGCCTCAAAACCTATGTTACCCGGAGAATTGGACAACATGAACCCAAAGTCTATGTGAATGAGGTGCCCCTCTCGGTCCAGCAATATGTTCCCATTATGCCGATCCTTTATTTGCAACAGGTACGTTACAATGGAATAGCCTACGAAAAGGGTGCAACATTGAATATGTGAATTGAGGTGTCGAGAGCTAAACAGACCTGCGAGTGACTTGGCAAAGTTGCGTTGCGCTCGGACAAACTTGGCCGTGGATGGATCACCGTAAGTCTTGACACATATTTCAGCACGCTGTTATTTGCGCAAAACAATAAAATGAGGGACCAACCGATTTGAAGTGATCTAGGAGGGTAACATATCCGAAACGGCCCTCCGCCAACCGTCTTGCATATTCAGACTTCTTGATGGAGTGAATTGAGACGGCGTCTGTTATAGTCTCTACCAAGCCCGACGATGCGCCGGTGGTTAGAATTTGGAAGCTGAAAAGAGTTAAGCTCGTGCCAATAAGGTAATTCGGTGAAAGCAAACTCACTAGCGGACCCAACACTGGCACTTCTCTTCTTGCCAAATCTGCTCAAATTGCTGTATAAGCTGAACGGCGACCTGTTCTTGGCGAAGGTCGCCACCGGTTTTAACGATCACAGAGACACAGTCCCAATTTGCTAGCGATGGGGAGTTAGATGACTGAATGCGATTTTTATAGTAACGCTATAACCTTACCTAGATGACCATATGGTGATCCGTGCTGTATTCGACTCTGAAAAGGCGGAAATTGAAAATCACGCAATAGCAAAATTGGCAAAACCCACCTTCTTCGCCGCCCAAGATTCGCTGAATATTACGGCGGAGGGATCAACCTTGTTCAGCTCACGCTTGATGATGGTTTCGTCCTCAGCAGTCTTCAGGTTATTACCCCCATCACCAATGCGCATTACCCCCTCTCCTTCCCTGTGTTCTCGCATGCGCTCCATTCGCTCTTCTTCAAGCGCGATCATCTCCTTCATGATACGATCCCTGATGGCAGCCGCTTCTGCATATTGCACACGCATCCGGGTGGTCGCTGGTGAATCGCTAGCCCTCCCAGCAAGCGAGGGATGCAGTGGCCCGCTGTTTGCCTGGTGATGCGGACCGCCTAACCAGGCAGAGCCAGGGAGCCAACTCAGAGGGCCAGACAGTGAACCCGAATTAGCAAGCGTTGCAGTTGAATCCGAGGAAGGTAATGTGGTCACTGCCTCGCGAATAAGGTTCGCATTGAGCTGCGAAAGCATGACAGCTGCCGTACGCATGCGTTCAGAGTAATCGTCAAGCGAGAGTATACGATTACTGCTGTCATTATTAGGCGATGGATCTGGCAGCTGTGTGGTTGAAGGTAGTGTCGAGAACCGGCCACCAGTGAGTGGAAATGCGGGTGAAGAAGACAACGACGATATTCCTTCTGGGTTGGGTGAGGAAGGCAAGGACGAGGTTCGAGACCACGCGACCATATCCAGCTCCTTGTTCTTCAGTAAGGGTGGAAGCACAATAGACTCGGTGAGGTCTATTGTGCCGCGGAGAGACTCGCCGACCCCGAACACTTGCTCAACGAGGTCCATCTCCTCAGTATCACCGATGAGAGAACTTGTACTGTTGGTAGCAGAAGCTACAGGGACCGACGAAGCTTCTGCCTCCTCAGCGGAGTCCTTTCCCAAGGCGTTTTCCGAGCCGACAATGGGATCCACAAGGGGCTTGTGTTTGGAGGAAAGAGGTGATCTGGTGAAAGCAATGAGTTCCCTCGAAGCACCTTTGCGTTCGTTCTCCTTCGTTACGATACGCTTCAGCGTCTCCTTGTTGCTTCTCTTTGTCGGGTCAAAGTCAAGGTCGTTGTGCAGTATCTCGATAATGAGCAAATAAGGTGCTCGCTCCGCAGAATTGAGCACAACGCTTTCGCCAGGGGGGATTCGAACGATCTTGTGGTGAGGTTGAGAGTTACTCCGAGGCACAGGTTTATCGGATGAAGAGCACCACATAGGCATGCACACCTGGAATCCTATATTACGAACTGATATATGAACAAGGGGGGAATATTACCTCTGCAGGAAGCCTGTGGTTAAGAGCAGTTAATTCAGCTCTTAGGGCGCTGACTCGCGCAGGTTTTGGCACGACGAGTAGGCGGTTAGAGATATGTTCGAGCGTTATTAGGAATTGGACCTGTTATGTTTTATGTAAAGCCAAAGTCATAATGACAGAGGAAACTACTTACTTCTGAATGGTAATAGTGACTTCTAAGGAGATGTGCTTGTGAATCCAAATCATACCGTTGAAGGAGGGAATCGCTGAAGTTCAGTGTACTCTGCCGAAAAGGATGCTGGGCAGTAGGTATCGAAGGGGAGGATTGGTATGGGCTTGCAACGCGTGCTGGTTGTGAGAGATCAAGTTGATCGAGTGGATCCTCCGATAATGTTGACCGATGCATGTTTTGCAAATGAACCAGAGCGGGACTTGTCTGTGCGGCAACAATCGTCCGACGACGTTTGAGAATCGTTCGCTTCTCGGAGACCGTAGGTCCACGGGGAGCACAAATATCATTAGAAGAACGTTCATGAGAACTAGCCGTACGGTCATCTTCATTTTTTCCATCTGAAGCATTGTCATCGTCATCCCCAGAATCATTACGGGTGGTCTTCCCTGATCCCGAAGCAACGTCGTTGTCATCAGTCTGGACGCTTTTCAGGTCTGAACCGTTCTCGTCAGCACGGCCCTGCTGTAACGCAACCTCACCCATGATCTCAGTAAGCTTAGGCATGGCAGGAGTTCCAGCTAACATCAAACCAAGTCCAACGAGGGTTGGTTCGACATGGGTTTTAACCTTCCGACGCAAGAGGCGCGCCTGGAACGGCAGGTCCAAGCCAGAGTACGGACTAGAGACTGGAGTTGGAAGATCACCGAAGATGATTTCATGACACCTTTGTAACGTCCGCTGGCATACCTGAAAAGATGGAGAACTAGGTGATGAGGAGAGATCTTGCAAAGAAGCTTGCATAAGCCAAAGGGTCTCCACAGGCATTAGCTGTGAGCTTAAAGCTACGGGGCTGTTGCCTACGTACAATCATGGCAATATGTGTGGACCGTTGTGAGATGTCTACTACAAAGCATTCCAGTGCTCGTGACTTGGAAGGCCGTGTGACGAGCAAATGACTAACGAACCTATTAGTATAGTTCTCCGATACGATGAACGCTGGAAAATACCATATGAAACCCCATACTTCGCGTAATTCCTGCGTGTCGAGTTCTTTCAACCTTCGGGTAAGGTAGTATGTGATGCCTATGTTGTCGGCATACAGCATCAGATATTGTAGAGCCACATGAACGGAGAAGAAGGACGGTGATAAAAACAGTCGTAGGAGAAGGGCATGGGACATATCTGATAGGGCTAGTCGCCGTCTAGGACGGTGATCAGAGAGACTGACCCAAGTTCCCACGGCTGCTATATTGTAACCTTTGTTACACGTTGACAACTTTGGTCCAACTCGGACTCATAGCTAACGCTTCATTTTCAATTATGCTCTGGCCCCTGCTCGCTCTCTCACTCTTGCCCTTATCCTTAGCGGTCAAAAAATCGGCGCACGAGCAGCTGGTTGACCTCGCAGCAGCCGGAAATGGCCTCATACAGCTCAACGAACAGACTTATGACTTACTTGCCTCCTCAAAGCGCGACTGGTCGGCTGCTGTGCACTTTACTGCGCTCAATCCCCAGCGGCGCTGTGCTCCTTGCAAGTCAGTGACAAGATTCCAAACACGCCTCGGAAGCTAACTGTGACCTTTACAGAGAATTTGATCCATCATTCACTGCTGTAGCTAAAGCATGGGCGACCGCTCCGAAAGAACAGCGGGACAAGCACTTCTTCGCTACCCTTGACTTTGATGACGGGCATGCCGTCTTCCAAAAGGTGATTGCACATCCTACGAAGCTACATCCGAGTATTGACGCGCTTATTAGCTTGGCATGGCTTCTGCGCCAAGTGTTCACGTGTATCCCCCGACCGAAGGACCAAACGCGTCTGCAAAAAAGGCCCCCTTCAAATACGATTTCCAACAGTAAAATTTTCACTAAACCCTTGATTTACAAACTCTTATTGTATTCTACAGTGGTTTCGAAGCTGGACCCCTCGCTGAGCAACTCTCCGTTCACACCCCCATCCCTATCCCATACAAGGCTCCCTTCAACTGGGCGCGCGCGGGCAGCATCGCTTCACTCATTCCAATCATTACCCTTATCTTCCGCTTTATCAAACCAGCACTGCAAAACCGCTGGGTCTGGGCCGCCGGCACGATTGCCACCTCTCTGGTCATGACCTCTGGCTACATGTTCACTCGCATCAGAGATGCACCCTATACTGGCCCGAATGGTGCTTGGATCGCTCAAGGCTACCAAAATCAGTATGGACAAGAAGTTCAAGTCATCGCCATGGTTTGTACGTCGTCATGCCCCTTACGCATCACGCTGGTACTGATTATTCATAGATGGAATCTTGGCCGGATCTTTCTTGATGTTGATTGTCGTCACACCGCGCCAACTGTCGCCCACTCGTCAAAGAACTCAGGTATATCTCTGGACTGCAGTAAACTTCCTCGTTTTCAGCATTTTGGTATCGCTGTTCCGCGTCAAAAACCCAGGTTGGTCTATATCTTCGAACATCTAACGCACAACTCTAACACTTCGATCAGGTTATCCATTCAAGCTCATTTTATAGAGTCGTGTAGTTCATCTTGCAATGGCAGCCACGGCATGCGTTTGAATTATAAAAAGCAAATAAAAATGTACATGCATGAGAAGAAATGAGGTGACAAACGATGAAAGCTAAAAGATATCCAGAATAAATTGATGTGATGGTCTCTATGATAAGGATCCGTATGATTGATCTACGAAGCATTCTCTTGCTGTTGGAAAACATCAACGTAGCGGGTTCGCACATTGCGTTTGGCGGCTTGCGAGCGCGGGCGACTAGGTGGGCGACTAGGTGGTAGAAGCGGTGTCATGGGAGTCGATGGCGCAGGTGTGCTGGGGAGAGATGTTGCTTCAGAGGGAGCAAGATTCGAACGCACCCGCATGGGCGGCTTCGCAGTAGGAGACGTGGTCAAATCAATAGCTGAAGCAGATCGGGCTGGCGGAGGTGCTGAACTTGTACCGTTGGCATGAGGAAGTGGAGCACTTGCCCGCACTGGTGAGGCTGTCTGTGCTCTTGAAGGAGGTGGGGGTGGTGCAGCTAGCTGTGTGGTTTCAGCACCAGCCTAAAAAGTCTGAGTGATTATCACACATCCTAATAACACTGGTCGCATACCTTCTTGTTTACCCAACGCTTGAGGTCTTTGTCGTAATAGAAAGCCGATTCTTGCCCAAGACTGGCCTTGATAGGACCAGGGGCTGTTTCAGAACGCTTCCAGAACCGACCCAACCAAGAGCTTGGTGCCGCCAAAGCCGCTGGCGGATTGGTGTCTAGCAACAATAGTTGTTGACAATGTTTAGAACGAAGAGGCGACCACAACTAACCTTTCTTCTCCTCCATTTTCTTGACATCTTCTACAGGCGTGGCAGATTTTTCGCTGCTCCAGGACTCAGCTGCTTCCTGAGGACGTTCACGTTTGTTTGCATTATTGCCAAAGCCCAAGTCCTCGTCCTCATCGTCCTCGATGCTCGGTTGCGGCTGGCGATTTGACATGGATGGGCTTGGAGCTGCAGCCAACGCGGGGTCGTCCATCAAGGAGATGAAGCCATCGGACGAACCCCGGAAATGATCGACCGAGTGAAAAGTGGCTGTGGTCGGTGTGGGGCCAGAGTCCGAATTGTTGAGCGAAGACCACCATCCTGCCTCTTGCTGTTGTTGCTCAGAACCCTCCTCGGCAGTCATTTCCAACGAGGGCTTTCGTAACAACGGCTCGGTACCGTAGGCAGGGGCGTAGCCATTTGTCGATGAATGTCCATTCACACCTGAACCGTGTGCGGAATAGGGGTATGCTGATCGTGGTGGGTGCAAAGGCGCAGTCAAGGGAGGCGCTGGCGACGGCGACAGCTTCCGTGTTGGGTGGTAGTAGTCCATGGCAGATGAGGCGCGATCAATAGGCACGTGAGAATGAGAAGTGGAAACTGCCATCGCGGAACCGCTTCTACGGGGGGGCGGTGTGCCAGACATTGAATACATGTTCATTACCCCAGGGGGAGGCGACGGACTTGCGGAGGTTGTCGTTGATGAAATCTCGCTGAAGTGAGAGAAAGGTCCTAGGGATGACACCTGACTCTTGGACGGTACTGGCGGAGGCGAAGGTTCATCCCCTTCTCCAGCGATGAACTTCGTCAAGCGTCCCTCAAGCCAGCTACCGATACTGTCAAGACTAGGTTTGTTCACCTTTCCGCCTATCCAAGATCCGCTCTTTGCCATTTGTGGAGTACCGATCAGACGATCCGCTAACCCTTTCAATTGCTCGATAAGAACGGAATTGAGATAAGGTGATGGATGTGTCATTGCAGCAGTGATTGCCTCGCAATATCTGTAGTTCGATCAAAAACGTGCAGAATCGCACTAGAAGATCGACACACCTGCTAGCTGCCTGTATCTCGCCGATCTCCGCGAGATACGAGGCCCTGATAAGCTTGTATGCCTGCAAATGCGGCAAACCGTGGAATGGTTCTTGCCCCTTCGGAATGCTCTTCAGCGAGAGGGCGAACTCCGCAATTTCGGACAGAATGATGGGGTCAGTGTCTTATAGAAAGAGGACCACGTGTGTGGATTCCGTGAACCAAGGATAACAATTCGACCTGATGGACTCCCAATGCCCCCTATCGGAGAAGTCTGAGGAGAGAGCAAGTAACTGACGGATGATCTTAGCGCAGGAAGACAGGTGCGAGGATTATACAATTACCATGCATGCGCAGCTTCGACCTGTTGATGTGATACAAGGTAGTCACCCAGTGCTGTCAGGGTTGCCGACCACTCAGGGGACAGAGGACTGGAGACCATTGATGCCACAAGTTCTGGCCACTTCGATAGAGCATTAGCAGGGATTTGTGCCTGCCATCGCTGGCGAAGGAAAACTAGGCGACATTGGCGTGGTGTGCGCAACAGCCTGGTGTAGGGACTTGCAATGTAGCTGTTGTCCTCGCGAGCAGACTGGTGGGAATCAGTTCCTGGACTGTATGTCAAGTAGTTTCAATATCAGAAGATTCAGCTCGGAAAACGATCACTACCAGCAGTTGGTCCCTGACCGGAGAATAGACTGTAGACTACACGAAGCCACTCTCTTCCGTTACTGGGTGGAGGTACTTGTTCCTTTCCGCGTCCAACAAAGGCCGTCCGCTGTGCGTCATGGACACCCAACTCTCCCTTGAGAAACTCGTTGACGACATCCTTCCAAGCCTCTTTGTCGATGCTGCTCGCAATGACCATCGCATGTGCCCATAGTTTCTCATCCAGCGCATAGTGATACGCTTGTCTCCTTTCGCCTCTCACAAGGAATTCCTGTATCTTGTCTAATGCAGATGGAAGGAGCGCAGAGACTGATATGGGTGTCTCGCTCGAACCAGTGTGACCACTGTTGAAGCCAGGAATCATACCAAGGGTGTTGGGCATAGGAGAAGCAAAACCCGGTGTCGAGATCTCACCACCCTCAGAAGTGCCAATGCGAGGAAGTAGTGCCGTTCTTACAGCTGAGTCAATGTGAGTACTGGAATGCAATATTAGTCCGGGATGTCTATCCATAGTCTGACGACAGACCTTCCAGACAGAGCACCATCGTTCTCAACCATAATCTTGAGCAACTTGACTAGAACCAACTTCCCTTCAGTACGCTGCTTTTCCATTCCTTCTGACATATACGCTGTCCCTCGCGAAAGCCCTTCAATCCTATCCTCCAGATACTTGACGACGCGTGCCTTCTTTGTTTTGACCTGAGATGACGCTCCAGTGCGCACAAGACTGACAGGTGTTCCAGGGTCAGAAAACAAAGGACCAGGATAAACAGCGGCAGAAGGCTCAAGCGCAAATTCGGGGAGAAGTGTGTGCAACACGCGTAAACGCACATCCGTCGAATGACGAGATGACAGCGCAACATCATATCCAGTGACAAGGTCAGGGGAGCTGTGGAAACACGTAACCATCTTGCCACCACAACCAAAACTGATCACTGGAGCTCGAGTAGATGTTCGACCCAAAGGATCGTTTGAGCCTAAGAGAGAAGGAGAGGGTGCATATGGAGGGCGAACTGCGGGTGAGATGACAAGCTCCTGACTATACGCAGACACCGCACCGTACGAGCTTGGTTCACCGGGACGAGGCTTGGGAAGAAACCCGTTAGCCTCACGCTGAGAGGAGATTCCCATAGGCATGGAGGCTGTGGAATGCAAGGATCCGTTAGAACCCGAACGATCACGATAACCAGACTGCGCCAGAGCCACAACATTCTTGGTAAGTGCATATGGGTCAGGGGCTGGAGACGCCTGACGCGAATGATGGACGACGGGGGATGATGTCCTCTCATACGCAGCATGCGATCTGGGCTCAGTAATTGCTCACCGCAGTCGGAGCTGTCGAGTTGTAGGTACTCTTAACAGAACCTGCATAGCTTGTGAACGAGCGAACAGAACTAGGAGATGTCGCTCTGTTAGGCGCGGCATAGTGTGACGGCTCATATGCAGAAGCCGGATGGGGAGGGCCAGGATACATATCCTGTTCACTGGAGTCGAACGCATTGCGTAAAGGAGAGGAAACCCTCTTTACCGGACTACGTAGAGATGACAGCATTTGAACCGTTAGATCCATCTCTGGAATGAGAAGCGGACCGCCGTAGCGCTGGACCTTGTATCATCATCGTGTCTTGGTGTTGATGCACTTTGCCTCTAGGTGGGGAAGAAGGTGGACTGCTAGGCAGCTGTGTTGAACCATTCAAGCCACCATGCTCTACGGGAAGTGAAGGCGAGTAGGGATCTTGGACGACATGGAAAGGAGAGGATGCCGCCTCGGTTGCCTCAGTCTGCAAACTTTCCGGATCGTCCCAGGGCATATCATCAGACGTGTAGGCGCGACTATCTGAGTGCTGGTCATGACTTGGCAGCGGATATGATTCAGTGACAGGAGAAGCAACCTGCACAAGGTCCCTAAATGAGCTGGATGGGCCTTGTTTGGGAGTAGGTGCTTCGTCAAGTAATTCCTGCGTATAAGAGTTTTGTGGGGGTGTCGGGGGATTTGCGTGTAGGGGAGGTGCAGCCAATGGGGATGTATGTGTACCCGTGTGTGATAACCCATGTTGCGCGTAATGATCACTAACAGGAGGTTGAGGAAGCTGCTGAGAAAATTTGGGTGGCGAGGTAACACTAAGGGCCCCTGTAAGCTGACGTGTGACTTGCGCTCGCGGAGGTGCATGGGAAACTGGAGGTTGTGCCACGCTACTAGAGAGGCTGCCATACCGAGTACTATCAGAGGGGGGAGAGAGAGTAGGGGATACAGCAGGTACAGAGGGTACAGGAGGGACTTGCGAGGGCTGCCCATACGAGGCATACTGTCCTAGTGATTGGGGCACGTGCGCTCACAGCACGCTTTGACACCTTCGGAGGAGGAAGAGGGGGGTCATACGCATTCGACTTCTGTGGACGATAAGATGCAGCCGACATTGCGGGAGGAACCTGAGCGGGAGGGGGAGGGATGCTGGGAGAAGCTTGCTTAGGAGCTGCAGCGTACGCAGACGACGAATAAGGTTGAGAAACTGAACGTGTCATAGGATTATACGGCTCGTATGCTGTCTGAGAGTCGGCAGGTACGGCAGGTGGTTGAGACGCGCGAGTGGGTGCGATGTTAGTGGTAGGTGTGTAATGGTCGTAGCTGCCGTGTGCCGGCGCATGTGGTTGGCTTGGATATTGACTCCCGCCGTATTGCGAGGAGCTGGCGTTCGTGTCTGATGTGTACTGGTGGTAAGCACTCGCTGCACCGCTGGCATTATAACTTCCTTGCGCTGTCACAAATTAATACCCGGACGCAACAAATTTACACAACCGACACACCTGGTTGCTGGACATACGAGGCTTGCGGTTGAGTCGTGGAGTAACTAGGTGCAGAGGACCACCCTTGGGACTGTTCGTAACCGGCAGCAGAGTATTGCGAGCTGTCAGGAACCTGGTTTACAGGAACGCTGGCATCCTGGTCCACAGCAACCGACCAGGGATCTTGTTCAAAAGGTTGGGCGCCCTGGGGAATGTGGTCTTCAGCGAACAAGCTGGAAGCGTCCTGGCCCATGTCAGATGGATAAGAAGCAGAATCGTGCTGTCCATGTTCATGTTCCGTCAACCCGGCAGGTGGTGTCGTGTCAGTCTCCTCGTTGCCAATAACCGCAAACGGATCCGGCCCAGAATCACCATCTGAACCAAATAGCGAAGCCGCAGCTTCCACAGTACTCATGTTTGCAACGTTTATGTCCTGCAGGCCAGTAGAGCTCGTGGTCTTGAGAAAAGTAGGACGCTGACGTTTCGCTGAAAGCTTTTGCGCTTGGCGACGTGACGGGAGTGCCTACTTTAGCACAGCTAATAATACGTTTGTTTGTCGCCATTTACTTCGAACCCATCCGCGGCATTAGTTAGGCCGAGTAACATGCGTTGCAAGACAAAATCCATGATGATTATAACTGGTGTGCTCAGGTACCTATACGATGATCGATATATACCACGGAGGATGGAAAAATGACGACAAAGATGATAGCGAGATGAAAGTTGAATATCGACAGCGAAGCAGGAAATGCAAATATAGTACTGAGTGAATGTATGTAAAGAGTGTTGCAATTAATAATGTTGATTGCGTGGATAATCGTGGTGTGAGTGATTGCGGAATGAGGAAAAAATGATGCGAATATACCATAGCATTGCGATTGGAGCGAAGAAGAGATAGGGAGTGAAGCAAGAAGAAAAAAACGAATCGTGGAACACGGTATTAGTTGACTGGCTTGTGCAATAGTGAGGGGTAGTCCGCAGGTTTATCCGAGGCCTTTGAGGCATTAATTGTGCGCTCTAGAAGACGTTCAACTATTGGGTGTCGGTCAGATAATATTTCATTTATCTCGGTTGTATTTCATCAACATACTGGAAATAAGATGCTTGCTGTAAGCGCTTGAGTATCTGCGCATGCTGACAAGCTGAGGACGGATCTTAGCAATCAGAATCTCCTTCTGATCGGTTTCTGCCACAGTTAGTGCCCGTTGAAGGACGTAGTCTACATGAGCGGTAAGTCATCAGAACTTTAATGTAAGAAAGAACATGGCAACGTACTGGCAAATTGGTCCTTCATCATGGACACAATTGGGCTGACACCATCGGTCTTCGGCATGATGATTTCATCGATAAGGACACGACGTTCCTCAATGTCGGCGGTAACGAGAGCTTTCTCGCAGACGTTCGATGCGAACTTGTGGCGAGCCATATTCAACATCTGACCACGAAGTTTGGCGATGACTTGATTCCGATCTTGAGGCTTCCCTTGCTCGAGAACAAATTGAACAACGTAGTTCTTGAGCAACACGTCAGCCATCAGAGAAAAGCATCGCAACGATGAGTACATACCCCGAATTGATCCTGCATCAGATTGATCATGTACTTATGCAATTCATCCATGAGAGGACGGGTTGTCTCTTCAGGCAGGTGCTCAAAGCATCGTTGCAATACACGGCAGCCATATGGATGCGTGGAGAGGTCATACACGTTACCTCTGAATGAGTTGACGAAGCCCAGTCGCTCATGCGACACGCGTTCGATCAACTTTTGGATGACCTGCAGATATATTAGCCTAAAGCATTTAAATTTAGGGGAGCGTACTAACATGGTTGCCGTTTGCATCCTTGACGCATTTAAGTACATGCGGATCCAGTTCCCTGACGAATGCTGCCTGTTGGTCTGGAAGGACAAATTCTACCGCCTGGGAATTTGAATTAGACACCGCAAGAGGCTGCGAACGTGTATGCAGACCTTCTGGACAACACGACAACCATACATCTGTAATGACAGTGGTAGGATATGACCTTCCATCGTATTGGCGAGAACAGTCTTTTGAACTTGCGTTCCGTGCTCAAACAGCTTCTGGATGACCTACAGAAGTCGTCAGATGTGATAACAAACGAAAGCCATTCCATAACATACATAGTTACCAAATACATCCTGAATGAGCTGCAAGGCATTGTCAGGAACGATCTCATCAAAGACACCTTGTTTCTCCTCCGAGGTAGCTGTCTCAAGCTTCTGTTGAATGAAGCGAGACCCGTGTTGATCACCGCTAAACTCGACAATATGGCTATAGATATCCTGAAAGTTCATCAGTTTTTATTTCCGTCGGAATTAAATTGAACACACCCTAAGCTCCCACTTGCGCGCTTTGTTCGCTCTGAACTCATCCAACAAAGGACTGCGCAAAGCCGAACTAGGATCACTTGCATCCTGGCGCCGCCCGGGACGTAAGTTTTGGTGATAAAACGGTATTCCATGAGCGGTGTGACCATACATGGCGCCATTGGGAATCATGAAGGGGAGCTGGGCACCATAATCAGCAGCATAACCCTGGTGGGGAATATATGAGATCATGGTGGGGCGCAAAATGGGTTGAGGAGCCACCTGTTGTTGCAGTCCATACTAGGGTTGAAGGGTCAGCGGCGCCCGAGATACAATCTAACGTAAATAAAAAACGTACCTGTTTCTTGTCGGGCATACCACCGGCGGGCGCGGCAGCACTGAGCTGAGGAGTCGGCATGGGAGAGAGCGGAGGCATGGTTGGATACATTATAGGCTGATGCGTGGGGTAGTAATATTGCGAGGGGGTTCGCGCGGAGGCTGAATAGTCGTAGTATATACTGGACTGTTGGCCAGTGGGAGCATTATGGTGTAGCGCCTGTGGTGATACGCCAGGGTATAGGCTTGCCGCAGAGGTATTATTCATGCCAGCAGATGAGGGGTAGAGTGAAGGGTCCGTCGGGGTACTGTATCCATATCCATAATCCATGTAAGGATCGCGTGTTGCGCCATTGGTATAATACGACGAATAATCGGCCTGAGGGAAACTACCATATGGGGGACGTCCTTGAACCATCTGTGGGGGTGGTCGCACCTGGGGGGCTGCAGGAGAATGAGAAGCAACAGCGTTGGACGGTGAAGAGGCAGATTGGTGGCGGTATTGGCCGCTGACGTGATCATCCTCGACTGCCATCCCTCTCAGACCCATAGACAATTCGTTTTCAACAACTGAAGACACCTGCATGGAGTCAAAGCCACCATTTTGACCACCGAAGGCAGACGATCCATAGCCCGATGTATTCGAAGAAGCCGCATATCTATTGGAGACTCCGGTTTCCTTTCCGAGCGCATTGTCGAACCTCTGCGGAGAGAATTGTCCGGCCTTTGCCGAGGAACGATCGTCCTTGAGAGATCTTTTAGCACGCCTTTCAGATTCATTAGGAACACATACGACTCTTGGGCCTGACAACGCGGCTGCTTGCGCCGCAGTTGCTTGTCTCTGCCGAGCATGATGCAGCGACAAGGGGGAATTAGTGTCCTATTGAATGTTCAATGCCAAACAAACGTTGTGAAAGAACTGACTGACCAACTGCAAGAACTCTTTCTTCTGAGGGCTTCCGCTCAGCTCATCCCAGGTTCCGCTAGACGGCCTTGGCGCACTCCAGTTTTCCCCTAGATTTCCACGGTAACCACTCTCAGCCTGGGAGGGTGACAGGTCTGTCACACTGGCAGCGGAGGATATCGACGCGTTCCTCTTGGAGGCTGGTGTGGTTGATCCCCATACCTAAATGACATCACGTAAGTAAAAGGGACGGCTTCGTAGGATGTTCCGCCCACCTGCCAACCTGAGTTGAGGCCCTTGAGTCCGGAGGCCCCGGCTATCGCGACGCCAAACATGTTCGCTGTTGTCGGGGTCAAGTTTCTCTGTGACTGTGCCTTAGTAAGAATAAATCAAGTCAGAAAGTAATTAATGAGCCTACGTTATTTGGCGAAGCTGAAGGGGAGTGTCCAGACGAGCGCGTTGATGAGCCAGATGGCTTCCGAGAAGTGTCTCCGGGATGAGTTGACATGGCAGACTGCAGGAAGAAAATGATTTGCGCGCTAGGTCCGGTAAGTCAAAGGGATGATGGAACCGAGGTGGTAGCTCACAGAAGAAGCAAAAAAACACAGTAAAGAGCAGATTATAGAGTTTTAAGTGGAAGTGTGCAAACGAATTAGCTGAAAAAGGCGAGTAACAGTTAGTTATGCAATGAAACACGTTTCAACACAGTTACAAGCGAGAAACCGGAACGGAGGACGGGAGAAACGCGCCTGTATGAGTCGCGAGTGCAGAAGAATTGTCGTAAGTAGGCCACGATGTGAGCCATTTGAACATGACGCGTGAATCAATAGAAAGTGCGGATCAATGACTTACCGAAGTATGATATACGACAGCAGGTATTGTCTGCTCTCAAGTACTAACAAGCTTGAAACCCCCAGGTAAGCTAGTAGATGCAAGAGGAAAAAGAGAAAGACACGTCCCCTCAGGCGCGCGTAATAGTAGTAAGAAGACAAAAAACCGAACGATCGAGATGCGTTCAGGGATAGATTTATTTCTACCACGACTAATACTGAAGGGGTATTCAGTCGGCTGGTGATTTTTGGTTCCGTTACTTACACGGAAAAATGTTCCGCTCGGCACTTGCACAGCTGCAAGCTTGGCCTGTTTGTCCAAAAATATTGGGCAAATTAGCGGGATCACTACCGAAATGTCGCGATATTCAATGGCGCGGCTCATAATGGAACATTTACACACAGCCATCGCAGGTCCCCGCTCATTCGCCTATTCCCGATGAAATTTTTTTAAGTCGAACTCAACGGCACCGTCCCAAGTTCTGATCCTTCTCGACTTCCTTTGTCAATCATACCCTGCTTCTTGCGAAAGAAGCGCCAGAATACCTCCGTTACGCTTACCCAACATACAACTTCAATATCCTCCACGTCCAACATCGATCGGCTCCGTTCAAAACGGACCGTGGTAACCGACAAGAATAAGTATTACTAGCTGTGAAGCAGTGTATGATAATGAACGTGGTTGACTTGGTGTAGATCAGCCCCAAGGGCAGTTCGATTGAATGCTCAAGCCAAGCGTGACACGCCACAGCCCACATGGTCACGCAATTTTTCCGGTCCAGACACCTGCCCAGGGACAGCCGGTGACCTGACACTATTGACGTCTTCATATGTACAGCCAAAATAGTATAGATGTACATAGCTTATCTTTGGTTATTTACTTACAACTTTAGGTCAGTCCTTGGCCAGATGGCCTGTGTCCATCGACAGAGAATGCATTATTAAGATGATAGATGCAATGTAAAAAGATACGAAACAGTCGGGGTATCGAAAGCAATCAATCGAAGGCGTCTAACTCCCCCGAGGGTTGAAGAACCATGACGCACGCTTTGCTGCAAATGATCCGTTAGAATCTAAAGTGAGCAGTGACCTAATTGATGGAACTAACCTCCACTGTCGGCACCGCGAACGCAAGGTTAGACGCCAAGTTAGCAATCTGAGACAACCACCTCGATATCAAAACTTACCTTCCGTCTTCGTTCTGAATGCGAGCCAAAGGGTTTCCCGACGGCGCACCGCCTGAAACCGGTGCAGGTGTGGCAGTAGGTCCAAGCGCTGCTGCAGAGCCCCCGCCACCCCGTAGTGGCTTGGCGATACGCCCAAAGTTTATTGGATTTGAAGTCTTTTGGGCTACATATGCTGGCGTTGAGATGGCATCAACGCAACCATGTCGTTATTTGGCTTACCTCGTGCCTGCTCCAGTCGCTCCTTAACTGATTGGAGCTGTGTTTCAAACTTCTGGTTTTGGATAGCTAACCGACGGTCAGCGTCTTGCAGAAGAGTTTCCAAATTCTGTATCCGCTCATTTCGCGCGAGTAATTTTCGCTCAGCGATTCCGGCCTCCTTTTTCAATGCCGAGTTCTGGTCGACGAGCTGCGAAAGTAATTGAGCTCGCAAAATATGTATCTTGGGTAAGATCTGAACTCACCTGTTTCTGAACTAACGTTAATTGCTCCAAGTTCCGTTCCAGGAATGCCATCTTCTTCTGTTGCGCCTTACTATTACTGTTCCGAATAACGTTGTTGTACTGTTCCTTGATCTCGTCCAATTGGATCTCAAGCTCGACGACCTAACACGTGCATGATAAGTAGGAAGATAAGAGAAGTTTAATATCTCGAACAAACCTTCTCGCAGCGGTTCTGCAGATCCCGTACCAGGGATTTCTTGACGCCATCAAACTCTGCCAACTGCACATTGATTGCCTTCCGTGTTCGCTCGAGATCCTGTGCGCTCTCAGCCAGATTCTTCCCTCCCTCGATGCCCGCGGAAGTCACTGCAAACGCACGCTGCACAAAGGACGACTCAGCTCACAGCTAGGATAAAGCGGGAGACGTCATACCTTGAGCTCCTCATTCACGCTCTTCAGACTGTCAATGGATGCATTGAGAGTGCGAATCTCGTTCGACTTCAATTCTATTTGCTGCTTGAGATCAGCCACTTCGCCGATGTTTGCGTCACGTTTGGCCGCATATTGCATCTCGAGCTTGTTCTGCACGATAGATCGCATTCAATGAGACACATTATTCTCGACGCAAGTATGACTCACCTTGAACTCAGCCATGGACTCCACGATATCGGCATTGCTTGTCTCCTCGTCATGGATGGTTTTCTCTATTCAGGAAGGGTCAGTAAGGTTTGGACACCCCGAATGTTTCACCACTCACCAAGAAGCTCCTCATAATCAGCTTCCAGTGATAAGAACCGAGGCCTCAAGCTCAGTCTCTGCGACGAGTAACCATCTCATTCTCTTCTTGGCTTTGCCTGAGGCGATCGACCGTCTCGCGTACAAGCGAATGGCTTTCTGTGAGCTGCCTCCTTGCCGCGACAATATCGTCAACGCTCAATGTCGAGAGGGCGCCTGCAGTGTCGATAGTATCGAGCTTAGCAAGAAGCTGACGAAGTTGCTCGTCTTTCTCGGAGAATGTGCCCTTGCTGTGAACGAGTGATAAATCAGTGGTGTGCACTTCTCGAGTAATGAAAACATACGGCATCGAATTTGGCCATCATCAAAGCCATCTTCTCCTGCTTGCGCTTCTCCTTGTCCTCCGCGGATGCGTCTCTCTGAGTCGAGCGCAGATCGGTGATGACCTTCTTGAGCTCCTCCAGCTCGCTCTTCGCATCCTGATTCTGCTCCTTCAGGATGTCGACAGTGATGATGCCCTCCTTGTTGTCGTAATCCAGACGCTCTACTTGCAAGCGGAGCTCGTTGAGTTGAGTGGACATCGATTTATTCTCCTTCGAAGCTGCTGCCTCTTGCTCCTTGAGGTATGCCAGCTCTTCGCGAAGTTCCTTGGTAAGCTTCTCTGCGGCATTCAGCAGGCTTTCCCTCTCTGCAAGCTGGTCGCTGAACTCAGTTCTCTCTCCTGAGGAATTCTTCTCGCTCGTCCTTGTCCAAGCCCACAACCGTCGGTGTCTGCGGTCGACTATCGATGATCATCTCTGATCGGAGACCCTCTAATACAGGGTTCACTGGAGTCATGCTTCTGGTGGTAGAAAGCGTCGGGGACGAAGTCGCTTTCTTTGCCGCAGCAGCGCCAGTAGTCGGCTTGTCAGCAGAAGCCCATTCGCTCTGTTCGACGTGGCCACCAGCACGCCAGATAGCAAGCTCTGCTTCTAATGACTGGATATATGACAGATGTCTGGTATTCGCAAGCTGAGCTTTTGACAGAAGGCCCTTGAGCTCTAAAGGAGAAAGCTCCGCAGTTGACGCGAGCAGTGTTCTTGATTGATTTGGCTCGAATACCAAAACGGAGGGTTGACAGAGTTTCGGACTCGTTGTATTGTGAAGGCGAACAGTTGATGATCAACGTCGTACGCGAGTTACCACCAAGAGACTCTTGCAGTATGCGGGTGAGTTTCGAGTCACGATACGGAATATGTTTGACCTAGGAGACAAGTTAATCGCGATGAACCCTGCTATAGAAAAGGGGAAGAAGTATCTCCTTGTACGCGCTCTTACGTACCTTCGAGTCTGTCAGAGCATTTATGACCATGCCGAGAGCAGAAAGCGATTTGTTGATCTTCTTTGCTTCTTCTAGAGTTTGTCCCGAAGCACCTGTCTTTCCCACTTTCTCGGATCCGGCAAGGTCGACAAGGTACAGGTTGCCACTCTTCTGAGCCCCCGTTTCGGTATTGCGTTGCTGAATCGTGATGAGAAAAATGGAATGCGACCGCGAGGATTCAGCGTTCATGTCTGCCGTCACAAGTGACTTAGAGGTTAACGCCACGATGTGGGGAGTCACTTACTGGTCGAAGTGACAACCCTCGCGGCCCCTCCCTGTCTCATTATCTCGTAAACCTCACGAGCACTGCTGACGTAGTAATCCGAAAGGTTCTTGACATACACGCCTCTTGATTTTTCCTCGTGTACCTGGAGGTTGTCATTTTGGGCTGAAGTGGATTTCATCACTGGATTCACATGGAAGAGTTCAAGATCTTACGGGCAAGGAGGTCGCGTATGCGTTCAAGGTAGATCTCCAAGTAGGATACCTTGACGACATATTCGAGGTGAGAGTCAGATTCTACGATTGATTTAAAAATCTGTTCCGTGATGCGGGGTATAATTCCCTTGAGATCTGATGAGTCAATGTCCGCGCCCTTGGGAACAGAAATCAGGAGTGGGATTCAAGATGATATGAATTGAACGTGCCATCATGGTGAATGTCTTTCCACTACCAGTCTGACCGTATGCAAAGACCGTGCCATTATAGCCATCCAAGACATCTGATTACCGTATTAGCAACGACATCCTTCCACGAAATAATATAACAGTGTATGAAAGGCACTCGACATCACAAGACGGGGGTGCCCTCTCTCACCTTTTACAATGCTGTATTAGGAGGTAATCAGATGAGGTACACGACAAAGACGCGTGGTTCTCGGAGCCACTCACTCTTTAACACCGTAATCGAATACTTCGTGTTGTTTCGTACCCATCGGAAAAACTCTGTCGAACGTGAATCCATCCTTCTCTGGCCCAGAAACGGCCTGTGAGTTCTTCATCTGCACGGTCTGGAGATTCTCATCGAAGGCGACTACGATATCGCCGCCCTCCCTGAGTTCGAGAGCATTTGGGGGCCGAAACCTATTCAGTCGCGTCAGTAGGCGATAAGAAAGACACTTCGTGCATCTCGATTGAATCCCGAAGCTAGGTTGACACGCACCGGCAAACAACCTTGATATTGGTCGAGGACGCCATGATGAACTGATGGGTCTAAGAAAGAAAGAAAATCTAGGGTACTTGTGTGGCCAGTAGTTGCGGTATCAACGAATAGTTCGAAGTCTAAGAAATGGTTTTGGGCACGGGCCCGGGTCCTACCTGACTCAAGGGTCGTGAACTCAGTCTTGAAAGCGAGAAAGAACCCAAAGCACGTGTTCCGTTTCAGGCAAGCCACAAAACATTCAATGATTCACCTATCAGTGTCCCTAACGCTACAGTCTACTAATCAATAGGCTTGTAAGCTCAAATTCTTCCCCTTACAACTCCTCACATGTGGATAAGGGCGGGCAGGCATAAATGTTATATACGACGTGCTGGATATTACCCGCTCAGGATCTACCCTGGAATCACCTTAATAATTCTGGTCAATTCACAAATGAATTCAGGTGCGTCACAGAAGCTTAAGGCCGGGTGCATCGGCGATATTCTACGTTTATAGCCTGTCTTGCGATTGCTGTTGTACAGTGTGAGGAAGAGATAAGATAGTTACAAGTCCCAGATCAATCGTCATCACTCCCGACAGAAGGTGGTGCGGGAGCTGGTCTGCTTGATGAAGCAGCTGGTCTACGAGGGCCGTGATCTTCTTTCTGTGCAGCATCAGCAGCATCTAGCCATTCTGAATAGATATCCACGGGTTCGGTCAAGTCTGTTGAAGATAATCAGGAGGTAGAAACTCGCGCAATCCGACTGGTACGCACGATTAACTTTGCTCTGATACCGCTGGTCGCATACTCTGCACGCTAGCTGGGCGATTCCCTCTTTTCTGTCGACTCTCACTGTCACGGATTTGTCATGATGACAGAACAAGCAAGTGAAAGCCGTATCTATTGAAGAATTCAGCTATGACAAAAGATCAAAAACATTTGACGCACCTAATGGTTCCCTCCTCCTTGCCGCTGTGGCCGCAGCTGGTTTTCTAGAGGATTTCTTGCGTTTTCCCATGGCTGCTCAAGCGTAAGAGTAACTTTGACTGTGGCTCAGCTCAGCCACACTAGCTGTGGAAATTCAGACTTGTGGTCACTTCCCACGGACGCATGTGACCCAGTCGCGTTGTTGATTCTTAAAGTGGACGCGTTTTCGACCTCCATCGCTTCTTCACCTAACACTATCATCACCAGTCCTCCCACTGCTGTCGACAACACCCTCGATGGCTACGAGACGACCTCCAACTTCTCGCCCAAGGGCACCTGCTGTTAACACAAAATCTCAATCTTCCATGTCAAAGTCCAAGTCTGCTCTGTCTACTATCACGTCACCGACAGAAGAGCGCCCAGAGCACCCACTTGCGATCTCATCATCTTTGAAGGGTTCTAAGTCAAATGATGACTCAGAGACTCACATCCACGTTGCCATTCGCTGCCGTAGACGTTCTGATCGCGAAATCCAGGAGAACTCCCCCATCATCGTCAGTTCCAACGGGGCAAAGAGTCAGGAAGTCACCATCGAGACCTCCACACCTGTCTCTAGCCTAGGTATTATTACCTTGCCGCCTACACGAACATATCCCTTCGATCTCGTCTTTGGCCCAGAAGCGGACCAAGCCATGATCTACCATGAGGTTGTTAGCCCCATGTTAGACGAAGTCCTCATGGGGTACAACTGTACGCTGTTCGCATATGGACAGACTGGAACTGGAAAAACGTATGTCCCTTCCCTAATCACTAATGTCGTCACTGACCAGTTTACAGTTACACTATGCAAGGCGACCTGACGCCCACCCCGATGGGAAATCCGTCTTCCCAAGCAGGGATGGTACCCAGAGTCCTTTTCCGATTATTCCACCAACTCGAGACATCTGCGGCAGACTACAGTGTCAAAATATCTTTCGTCGAGCTCTACAACGAGGAGCTTCGAGACTTGCTCGCGAGCGAACTGTCCGCTCCTGCAGGATCTACTCAACCAATGGGTAAAGGTGGCCCTGCGGATAACCAAGTTGGACTCAAGATCTTTGATGACGCCAGCAAGAAGGGTGTTTTTATCCAGGGCCTCGAGGAGATACCTGTCAAAGACGCTACAGATGCACTTGCTCTCCTCACAAAAGGAAGCCATCGTCGGCAGATCGCTGCCACCAAATTCAACGACCACTCCAGTCGATCGCACTCCGTTTTCTCCATCACCATTCATATCAAGGAGACGTCCACCATGGGAGATGACCTCCTAAAGGTGGGGAAGTTTAACCTCGTTGACCTTGCAGGTTCGGAGAACATCGGGCGCTCCGGTGCAGAGAACAAGAGGGCCCGAGAGGCGGGTATGATTAACCAAAGCTTGCTCACTTTGGGCCGTGTCATAAACGCTCTCGTCGAGCGTTCAACCCATGTCCCTTATCGGTAAGTGTATCGCATCTTCAAGTTATGAAGTTATACTGACACATTTGTATCGCAGGGAATCCAAACTCACTCGTCTCTTACAAGACTCGCTTGGTGGTCGCACTAAGACCTATATCATCGCCACCATCTCTCCTGCTCGTTCCAACATGGAAGAGACCCTCTCTACCCTTGACTATGCCATCCGTGCAAAGTCGATCCGCAACAAACCGGAGATCAACCAGCGGATGACACGCAACTCCTTGCTCAAAGAATACGTGACCGAGATCGAGCGTCTTAAGGCCGACGTCCTGGCCGCACGCGAGAAGAACGGCATCTTCTTCTCTGAAGAGACCTGGAATCAACTTACTACGGAACAGGAGCTCAAGCAGACGGAGATGGAGGAGGCTAAGAAGCAGGTGGAGATTGGGGAGAGCCAGTTGAGGAGCGTCAGGGAAGAGTTTGAGCAAAGCATTGCTTTGTTGATGAAGACAGATGGGGAGCTGAAACAGGCGAAGGAGAGATTGAAAGAGGCTAAGGGGGAGCTGGAAGTCAAGGAGGGCCAACTGAAGGTGGTGAAGGGAGCTCTCGAGGAGGAGATTGTCGTGCGCCAGGCGTACCAGATCAATGAAGAAAAACTTGATGGAGTTGCCTTGGGGCTGAAGCAGGTGGCCGCTGAAAGCATCGACGACATCGGCGCGCTCTTCGAGAAACTCCGTAAGTGTTTCTCTCTCTTGCCCCTGTGGGTCAGCCAAACTAACGATCATTGTCAGAACGGAAGAACAAAACGTTCACGTCGAACATTAAAGCTGTATCCTCTCATGGAAGGTCCATCTCATCCGAAGTGCAATCGCTCTCAACGAAGCTCGACGACTTCATGAAGACCGCAGGACACAGTACGCACACGCTGCGCACAGAGGCGAAGCAGTTCCAGACGAAGGAATTCGAAATCCTTACAAACCACTCCGAGCGTATTGACCAGCAACTTCAGCGCATTCAGGACTCCCTTCGGATCATCAACGCGAAGGATGATGTGTCTGCAGAGGCTCTTACGGCTATGCAGAACGCAGTCAAGGAGTCGCAAGAGACCATGAAGAGCTCATTTAGTGCCTGGTCCGATACCTTACGAACTACATCTCAAATGATATGCAAGGAATTGTACGCTGCGAATCAGAGTAACTTTACTTCAGTGAGTATTACTCTACTCATGTTTGAAACACTCAATTGACGCGCACACAGTTGGAGAATGCTTTGAAGGCTATGGGAATACTTGTCGACTCCGCTGTCAACCAAGCAATTGACTTCGCCAAGGCCGAAGGGGAATCATTTTCGCAAGCAAAGTCCCTGGTAGAAGACATGTCAACCGCGGAGGTCACACGTCTCGAAGCACAGAATGCACTTCTTGTTCAAATAGCGGAAGCAGAGAAGGTGCGATCTGCGAAGGCCAACGATGTGCTCGTGCAACGCATATCAGGCCTTCTCGGAGAGTTCGTGGCTTCCCGTGATCGCGACCTGCGAGAAGCATGCGGCACCGTTGTTGACGCTAACGTCAAACATGAAGAGGAACTTAGCGAGTTTGGCCAGCGTCACGAACAATTGGTGAACGAGGTCGTCGTACGCAGCTCGGAAGCTATCACATCTTTTGAGCGCAAAGGTACAGAAGGAAAGAGGACACGGGATGGCGCTCTTAAGGTCAGTGATTTTTGACTTGGTGATTTTGGCCCTGCTGATCGCAAGTATTCAGACCGTCGGATCTGTCCAAGTAGCCCTCAAGGACGGTTGTTAGCCACGCAAAACTCAATCACAACAGCCACCACAACTTATACTGGTGAGCTGCAAAGACAAAGTCAGGCCCTCCAGACCTCCTTTGGTGCAGGTAAGTGATCCTGTTTATCAGTGCCGCGTTTGATTCTCATGTTCCTAAAGGTCTTGATCGCCATGACCGTGCCAAAAGAGCACGTATCGAGACTACCAACGGCTTGGCGACTGAGGTACAGACCGAGTTACGGCACCTGCAGCGAGGTGTTGCTTCCAGCTCAAGAAATGTCGAAGGCTTCAGCGGTCGTGTAGTTTCAGAGGCGAGTAGAATTGTCATTCTCTATCAGGTGCTCTTGCTAAACGTCATTGATCTTTTCAGAGCACAAGCTTATCGGACACGATTGAAAAGCACGTCAATAATACGACTTCGAGGCTCGCCTCACTACACCAAACTGCCCGGGCACTACTTGACCAAGGTACCCGTGAGGACATTCCGACCGGAATGACACCCCGAAAACGTGCATTTGAATACGTGGACCAGTGGGAGCTGACCCAGAGTCGAGATGCCATCCTCCAGTCCCGGAGACAAGGAGAGCCAACGAGGCACGCTTCCGAACCTCCCCCTTCTCAGCACCTGCGATCTCCCTTCGAAACCCTTTCAGAGCAAATGGAAGTCGACACGCCAGTTGACAAGTATTCAGACGAATCACGAGCTCCAGTCCCACCCTCACCTCCTGCAGTCTCACTTTCAGTCTTTAACTTCCTCCACTGCTACCCTCACTGAAATATCGGTCGCGCCTCCTGTAGTTCCCAGAGCCTTGAAGAAACCTACTATTCTGAAATCTGGACTGCCGACGATGGGGGCGCTGGTGGACAGACCGCCGAATACTCTTCGGAATCCGTCCAGAAGAATCAGATAGTATCACGCATTATATCATTATTCGTTCATTATACTTCAGATGCTCCAGTAGTCCTCGCATTTCTATATATCATCAATCGATACGACACCACACGTTCGTTCATTATACTTCAGATGTTCCAGTACTCCGTTCATTTATATATATCATTATTGACAATCAATAGCACACACATTCATTCATTATACTTCAGTAGTCCGTGCATTTCTATGTATCATCAATCAATGCTACACATTAGTTCATTATATCTCAGATGTTCCAGTAGTCCATGCATTCCTATACCGTAGACCGACTTCCTTAAGTACGTCGGTATGTACTTGCAAGATTTTAATTTAATAATTGGGATGCTGTATCGTGATTATGTCAGCATCACTGTGTGTAAGGATCAGTGCTACGCTTGCAAGCTTGCTCCCAACACTCTCATTCTTTATTCACGATGGTAGCGGGGCTCAAGAGTGCGTATCATCATCACTGACGAACCTGGAGTGCGGCGGCTGATTCATGTGCAGCTGTAATATTGCTATCATTCGTGCTCGCTGTCGGATTCCTGTTAATCATACTCTCATGTGCACTATGGGCGAATTGGTTGCCATTGTTAGTCGGTGCGTATGGCTTGCGTATTTTGTTCGGGTATTCTTATCCAAGTATTCTCAGCGTTGACATTTGTACTTGCTCCTCTACCAAATGCCCTGTTTGCCCACTGCGGAGGAGACGAGTTTTCTTCAAGTGACGGCGCCACAGGGTGCTGTGGACCTTGGCCGCTTCCTGACTTCAATTGTTGTTGTCACTGGATTTGCGCTCCCCGTCGTCCTCACTCATTCTGAGGTCGTGAGACCAGGGCGCTTGTGTAATGTCCATCATCGGCGGAGGGTACGTTCTTTTCGATTTCACCATTCTCAAGGCTCACTGTTTCGAGTGTAGACTGGTGTATGGAACTATATTGGCATATTCAGCAGTGTTCAGACAGGAAGATGAATATGACTGAGTGTTACTATGTCTACACCTGAATGTTGCAGTATGTGGATATATCTATATCATTAACATCGAATACCAATGAGGATTCGGACAGATGTTCTGCGTGCTATGGTAGGGATATACGACTATATTATTGCATTGAAAGTATGGCTTCCAGCGAACCCTGACACGTTCTTACTCCTCCGGTTCGAGAATGATATTACTACCCTTCTTAACTGTGTCCACCATGCGTAAGACAAGCTCGAGCTTTGGCCACAGAGTTTGATACAGAGCAGCATTCCCTTCATTTAACATCTTGGTGACATCGTCCTTCATCCCCCGCAGGGTAGGCTCGATGGCCTTGATGATGCCGGAAAGGATATGATCTTCGAGCTCTTCCATGAGATATTCGTGGGTTGGAATAACTGGTTGTGGAGGTGGTGGGGGAGCTTGTGAGATGTAGGCCTGTAGAGCTGCCGCTAAAGCTTCTACTTGTTCGTTATTTTGCTGTACCACTTTGGCGTCAGCCTCTGCCGAGGACTTGAGCTTGAATGTGAACCTGATCAGCGAGAATTGCATCGTTCTAGAGGCACTCCTTCCTTACCTTAGCTATCTCAGTTTTGAGTTGCTCGTTCTCCTGTCTCAACCACGTAGCTTCGTCATCAGGTACCTTTGCTCTGCATCATCAAGTTCGCAACCTCCTGCGCCACTTCTCCCAGCTGTTGGCCTGTTATATTGATAGTATCCAGGGCCTTGGCAGTCTCAGCCTGCACTGCAGCAGTCACAGCAGCTGATGAAGGATTCAGATCATCTTCATCCGGGAATATATCCACCTCTTCCAGCCGAGCGACGATGCGAGAGTCGATTTCATCCTCCACGATCGTGTTGCGCTGCAAAATGTCATTCTGGAGATCGAGTAGCTGGTTCTCGACACCGCTCAAGCGTCCTTGAATATCATCCAAGGCACTGGGTGAAAGTGTGACTTCACTAGGGCCAGCTGTAGCCTCCTCTTCCCTCTAGCCTCCGCTTCTTCAGTGGGGGTTCACCCACTCTGGACGCGGTGCCAGGGTTCTTTAATATAAGGAATGCAGAGAAAGATGTACTGAGCTCGCCGACTGAATCTTTCAGTTCTAATATTTGTTGCTTCAAGCCGAAAAACTTGGTTTCCACGCTCTGCAAGTCAGGCGGCTTGAGAGCCGGCCAGAATTCTGATGCAGTGAGTTTTTGAATGCTATCGGAGATATCTTTCTTCTTCGCCTCGCACCGCGACACCGTCTGAGCTGTAATACGGGCATTTGACACGCCAGCCATGCGCGACGACTCGCCCAGTTTGTTTAATTTCAAGTCTGCCTCGGCTGAGCTCAACTGTTCGCGCGCCTTTACAGATGCGAACAAGAGACTAAGGGTATCGATTAGCTTGCAAGTCAATAACTGTAACACGGAGAACACGCACTCCACTCTTTCATGCCAGACTTTGCGTAGATCATCTGCTGATAACGTTCGAAACTTTTCGGGTGGCTTTTGTGATATGTCCAGAGAAAGGAAATGTGGTGGCATTGGGACGGGAGGTGGTGGTCTCATAGGCGGAGTTCCTTGAGGAGAATGCGGTGTGTGTGAGGATGGCGGAGGAGGCGGAGGCATGACAGTCTTTGTTATGGATATTTGGGGCCGCGGTGGTGATAATCTTCTTGGTGAGCGAGCTCGGTGGCCACGCCTCTCGCGATCATCCAAAGGGGGAGAACGATGTCTGGCGTAAGACGACGGCGAACCTGCTCTGCTCGTGCGCCGGTGATAGCCGTCGTCTCTTCGTAGCTTTTCCAGCTTGTCTGATTCAGCCACTGATGTGGCAGGTGAACGTGACCGTCTGTCGCTTCGACTGTCTTGTCGATGTGCTCGAGGACTTTTGGAAGGGCTAGCGTATCGAGGGCGATCGCGATGAAAGTCTAACACGGACGAACCACTTGGTCTCCTGTGTCTGCCAGCTAGCTCGTAGCGGAATTCGTTGTCGTTGTCAATAACCTCGTGTGCCGGAGGAGGAAAGGACAATTCAGCCGCGTCCCATTCTTGTTCTGTCGGATGCACAAAGAAACAATCGTTGTCATTCCTCCAGCAACCAAATGCTCCCCCTTTGACCCGCCTTGGTTGTTTGTCGTCATCCCAGAGCTAGAATGAAATAAGGAGACGTAAAATGTGGTAAGTTCTTCTGAAAGGCAGAATCAAATAAACTTCTTGGGCGTTCCGCCAACACGCACATTACATCGCTTTATTTTCGGAGGACGTGTCTTCATTTCAAGTGTAAATCGGTTGCGTCAGTGCCACAGTGGTTTTAGAGCGTTAGAGACAGTGAGCAGGAACGATGTAGCATCCAGGCCGGAGGCTTTGACCGACACACCGACACATCATGTAAGTACAAAAGTTTACTATTAAGGGAAGTGACCGAGAAGAATGCAAGAGTAATGTTTAACTAGTGTAGGCTGAATGGGTAAGATGGTGTTTACAAGCAAGTGGATAACGGGTAGATGAATGCCTTGAAAGCGTATATGTTAAGGTGCAGGAAGTTCCAACGTTGTCACCCATTTGTTGACAGCTTCAGCAATCTTCAAGCAGGGTTCAATTTTATCCCAGATTAGCTCAAACAACTCCTTATGAACGCGGTCGTTTTTTGTCCGGCAATCGTCGCGCAAACTATAGATCTTAGGAAGGATGTCGCGCGATACAATATCCTGCAGCACAACATCAACTGCTGCACGAAGTTCGTCGAACATGACTTTGACTGGGGGTTCGGCAGGGGGTGGAGGAGTGCGTTGTGATTCAGAAGCCGCCTCGAGTGAAGCCTTGAGACGTTGAATGGCTTCGGTCTGTTCTTGGATCAGTTTCCGATTGGCAGCGGACGTCTCGGTCAGCTAAAGGAGAAATGTAATGAGAGATATCAAACATAACTGCTGAATGATTTACCTTAGCTATCGATTCTCTGAGTTCCTCGTTCTCAGCTTTGAAAGAAGCCTGCGTTTGCTGTATATTGTTCTGACGAATGAGTAACTGTGCGACGTCATTGACAGGCGCTTCCATGGCCGCGCTCAGTCCTGTCGCTTTATGAGAAACGGCTTCTATAGCGCCTGTTGCTTCGGGTGGCATGTCAACCTTCGGTGGAGGCAGCTTAGCGCGTTGGGCCTTGGCATCCGCTCGAGCTTTGCGCAGGCCATCTATTTTCTTATCAATTGTGTTATTGATAGTAGCAAGAATATTCTTTGAAGACCCGAGCGTCAGTGTTGTTTGCAGTTCCTCGAGTAGCTCCTCCTGTTTGTCCAAACGAGATCGCACGGGATCCAGACCGTCTGGAATAGCGGGTGATTCTCTAGGCGATCCATCCTCATGGGGAATAGGATGGTTCGTATTCGGGGGGCGTTGGGTGACATTAGCAATGAGCAGTGGGCGGATGTCTGATATCCAAGACCCGACTTCAGCCGTGTACCTCTTCAGCTCGACTTCAATGTCGTAACGTTGGTCATGATCTATGCCAGATTTCAACTTGTCTCCAACCTGCGCAAGTTCACTGATCGCCTGTGATAGTTTATCTGAGTGAGCGGCGCAAACTTTCTCAAGCTCTGTCCGGCGTCCATCAAGGCGAATACGGCCAGCTTCACCGATGCGGGTATAGTTATTAGACTTCTGTGTCCTTCTCCAGTTTTGACGCTTCTGCCTCTGCCTTCGCGAGATCTACTTTTGCTCGAACGGCGCGGTCGCATAATCTGCATTATTTGATTCAACGTAGCTCTTAACGTGGATGCTCGACTTCACGCACCTGATAAATTCCTTCCACATCTCCTGCTTCTTCTCGAGGTCCGAGTCTGCCTGTTTCCTCTTGCGAATTGTAGTTGATCCTGTCACTGTCGATAGGGAAGGCGACTGGTCACGAGGTTTCTCTGGTATCGAATTCCGCCGCCAATTCTCCACGTCCATACGGTTGTCCTCAGACCGGCTGGCGGATACTGGAGGTGGTGGATCTCTGGGAGTCGCGTTGTTTAATGCGCTCGTCTGGAGTGGCGGGACGCGAATTCTTTCAGAGAGCTCCGCACGCAGGGGCGCTGTCGCGTCCGGCTTCTTATTCCATCTAGTATTTATCATCGGGACGTCATTTGTCCCAGTCATCTTGAGGGGACGCGTGTCTTCCTCGTCGTCTAGTGCTCGCGAGCCACGTCGCGAGGGCCGCGGTGGTGGAGGGACAAATGGTGGTTTAGATCTGTGATTCTCTTGGTCGGCATCATTACGTTTCGGCTGTGCAAGCGACATCATGTCAGTCGTCCCCAACGCGTCTCTTCCACCTGGAGACTTCATTGTTACCGAGACGCCGCTGTTCCAATCATTGGTTGGGCCCCATCCGCTTGCAGCAGGTTCCTTTGCCTCTGGGCTGCCAGGTTTGACCTGTGCGCGAGACGTCATTTCCGTCATCCCCCTGCCTCGCCCCGTGCATCAGAAGGCTTGTCGCTATCGGGAGGATTTCCCCAAGTGGATTCTTTTGTTACTGTGTTACCGCCCCATGCGGCGCCATCCTCCCATCCGCTCATAGAAGGTTTTTTTGCTCCTGTGCCTGTGCCCCATACCACGCCACCCTCCCATAAAGAAGCATTGTCAACATTGGCCGATTGGCCAGAATCTGAGGTGCACAATACGTTAGATGTGCCAAGTTACACAGTGAAAGAGCCCAGTATACCTTTTGCACTTGTACTTGGCATCGCCCAGCCCTGAGTTCGAACTCTGTGCATTATTATCAGGTCCTCCTCCGGTATCCCATCCCAACGCCGAAGATGAACTGAATGCATTAACAGGTCCTCCGCGCCCTCTTCCACGAAACGATCCTCTTGATTCTCCCTGCAGAATTGTCAGTGAAACATATTATCACAAACATACCAAGGTCGACCTACAAAACCACCTCTGCCCATTCCGCGGCCTCTTGGAGCATTTCGAGGCAGGCCCGCTGTTTCCCAAGCGGGGTTGTTAGGATGAACGAATCTGCATTGATCACCTTTGAAACAACCTCCATTGCGAGCATTGCCACTTTCATCGAAGTACTAAATTATCACTGTAAGTAAAACGTACGCATTGACATGACAGCTCGGGAGAAATGAAGTGATTCTAAGACGCTACGGAGAAAGTGGCGCGTTGATTAACTCACCATACAGCGTGTCTGAGCCATCGCTGGGTCGAGAATTGCTTGGACACGCAACAACCCCTGATGAGTTTCTGACAGGTGCAGACAATTGCTGGTTGACGATGGCGAAAACTAAGGATGCCTGGAGAGATACTGTTTTGAAACGATCTATAACGCGATATGTAGATGGCGACCCTTCAGGAGTTCCACCTGAAATTATCAATGGGTCTAGATACAAAGGGCATAAAACACAAAGAACTAAAGCTTAACACGAGGTTTACGAAAATTTCCCACAGCGATAGAAAGTATGCACAGCGAAGGCCCGCCGCCAAATTGTATATTTCCAACAGCAGGGGCCATAAGTACTGAAACGATCGTAGCGTAGCCTATTCTACATACTCAAGAAAGCAAGATATCCTATCGTCATGTCATAGGCCGTCTCAATCCGTACGTGTCAAACGCAGTCCGTAAACCGTGAGTTGTCGTGTCGTGTACCAAGGGAGATGAGAAGGCTGAAGTAGAATGAAGTAGTAAAACCACGCAGCGCTGAAGAACAAGAATAAAGATGAAGCAGGTGGTGAAAGGAATAAAGAAAAAGAGCAAGTTTAGAAAAGGTCCATTTACCACAACCAGCCACGTGAACTTGGTGGCGGTCGCCGAGTCGGCCGGGCATTGCGGCGCACCGTGACTGCTCTCACATCATCATCCTCGTACTCTTCCACCTCGTACTCATCCATCTCCTCAGGCCGCAGGGGCTCAGCGAATGATCTCTTCTTCAACAGTGAAGGCCGTGGTTCTGGGAATTTGAGTGGTATAGGACTGATGAAAAGGCTTCAGGCGTAGGGAATGCAGCAAAACGAGTGTTAGCAGGTGGGGGAACCGTGACAGTCATGGCAGGTAAAGTTTCATATTGGACGATGGTTTTTGTTTCAGTTTCAGCGATTATCATGGGAGGAAGCTCCTGTGGAACAAACAAAAAAAGATGGTCAGCAAAACTGTTCTGTGGCGGCAACGAGAGATCCAGTTGGTGGCACAGAAAATAACTCCAAAATTAAATCAAGATATGGCCATTAGCCGTCACGTGTAGCGTGTTTCGATCGCGTCGCATCTAAAAGCAGCTATCACCACCAACTGGTCTCCAATTTACCGCACGATGACAAGGGGGACGAGATGAAACCGTTGTCCCCCAAGCCCGGACGAAGGAGGAGATACAGACTATTACATAAGATGAAGTAGAAAGATTTCCGATTTTATTGATTGTCATCAAGAAACGGAAAATCCTCCTTCGTCTCAGAGCTCGGGACGGCGCGGGACGATTGGTGGTACCTTGAGTTTCCGCTTGCCACCAGCAGGCTCATAGAAAACTTCTTCCTCTAGAGAAGCTCCATCGTTGTTGATGAGACTGTACAACAGCTCGGTGAGTAATTCAATTGTGACTAATCGGAATGAAGGAACATACACAAGCTGTTCCATTATCCAAGCCTCTCGTCTGGAAGAGTCATGCTCTCTCCTGTTGACACTCTCCTCGCGGCGCGTTATCTCACGTTCTCGTTCGCTAACCCTGAGCTCGCGATCCAGAATATCCTCGGCACGGGCGTTAGCCTCCTTCCACCAACCTGGTGGTGCAAGGTCTGCTTCCTTCACAACTTCCTTGATGATGGTCTGTGCAGGTGCGAAGTCTACGACTGTGGCGGTAGGGCAGAGAGGGCAAATGATTGGGGACTGCTGAGCAGGAAGCACGCCACCAGGCGCGCCGACGAGAAGTTCTGCCTCGCGACGAGCTACTTCAGCTTCACGGCCAGCAACAGAGCTCTCGCGAGCTACAAGAGCTTGCGATCGTTTGGGAGTCAGATAACCCCATAGTCCAGATGCAGCAGGGTCTTCTGCTCCCCCACCTGCTGCTGCCTTTGCGCTTGCACTACTGGATGCGGGTAGCGAAAGCATGACGGCGAGGACTGCAAGGACTAGGGAGAGAACGAGTAGGAGGGTTGTTGAAGAAATGGTTCGGTGATGATGGTGTCGCTCATTGCGGTGACGGTGTTCTCGTTCACGCTCACGTTCACGTTCGCGGTCACGCTCATGGTGGGATGAAGAAGGGTTTGCCATCCTTTGTGCACCGTTTCGTACGCTAATTGAGCTTGAAGGCGAAACGGTGGTATGCGTTGGTGCGCGCAGGTTGGACGTCTTGAAAAAAGGTGGGTAAAATCAAAAAGGGTTGCCGTCTAGATGACAACGGCGATTGGATTCTGGAAGTGTAGTTGAAAAACAGTTTAATGTTGGAGTTTGGGGGGCAGCGCAGGACGGATGGAAAGAAGGAAAGAAACAAGTTGAAAAATGAACCAATTGCTCGGCTTTCCTTATGCGTTCATCCCTTTATTTGCACAATCACTTTCGGAACCAAACAACAACCATCATTCCCAGACAATGATGGTTCTTCCATTCATAACATACACAATAACAATATTATCTGTTACGTAAATTCATGGGGAGGAGGACCTGAAACGCTCTCTAGGAACGGCTGATCAAGTTGATGCAGGTGCAGTCATACTAGTAGTAGTAAGTATACGATGCATGATCTAAACCACGCGAAGCCTCCATACGAAGAAATGTCGATCTTTTAGTACAGATCCGCGTCTTCGCACTTAATCTTGATGCCTCGCCCGACGCTTGGAGCAATCCCCCGTCTATAGTGGTCATACAACACCGGGAGGGAAAACAAAAGGTGGGTAGAAAGAACCAAACGCTTTATAAAATATAAATATTCTTGGCGGAGGCAACGGGGGAGGGGAGGGGTTCTTGCGACGTGTCGGGCTTTGGAGGCGCGCCGGTATCCGAGCCAGCTCATACCATGGAAGCGGACAGTACATCCTGTCAATCTCTATGGCATGAGCTGCCTCGCGAGTCACTATATAACCATTGGCAGCGAAAAGCGAATACCCGCACAGTGAAAACAAATGCCTCTGGAAACCACCCGTGAGGGCGGAAGCACTGAGATCAAAATCAGACAGATGCTAACATGTAGAAGCGTATAGGGTTGAACGGGATAAGAAACGATAAGGGGACACACGAGTATGCGACTGGTATAAGTACGCGTCGAGACAAATACAGATAAATATTATAGGCGCGGTGTCCAATCACTGGTATCATTGATGCATAAGCCAAACTTACAGACTCTCGAAACCAATCATCTTGAACCCGCCTCCAAGCACCAGCACTGTATGATGACGAAGTCCAAGGGGCTTGTCCCATGTATAACTCCAAGAGCATCAATTGACTTCTGTGCAGCATGTCCGTCTTTAGCTGTATGATCAACGCAAGAGACCGAGTTTATTTCTCTACACTCCTTGCAGGAAAATTGAATCATCATGCAGCAACGCGTCTAGAAAAACGGACAGGGCTGAATTTTACGACTAATGCGCACCCGATGTACAAACTTGCAACGTCGAACACCCTGTATGCCTCTCGGGAGCCTAGCAAGAACGACACACAGGCGACGACGAGGTATCCCCAGTGAAGGTATGATCCCGCACTGTGATGGATATAAATGAATTGCAATCTCAACGGAAACAAACAGCACTCACTTTCCGTGCGATAACAAGGCGCTTTTTCTGCGACTCGTGCAATCAACAAGCACAAGGAACGGTGCAACCTTGAAGACATTGTGGTCGCCGTTGAACGGGGCCATGTACCCCGCAGTCATCAAGGTTCGCACCCAAACCGCGAGCACAGGTATTGACAAAGGCAGAAGCCAAGTCATCAGCAACAGGAGGTGCGTGTTTTCGTGATAAGCTTGGAGGGCATCCAGAGTGTCGGTGATAGTGGTCAAATTCTGAGCCCGGTGCACGTCTTGAATTTCAGGCTCTTCAGACGGCTCTATTTCATTGGTGTCAATGTCCTGCGTGTCCGGCTCGCGGCCGTCGAAGCGCTCACGCAGAGGAAGCGACTCGGTGGGTGTGCTCCGGAGAGAAGGCGCAGAGCCAGGGTAAGGCTTTTGATGTGCCGAGCTCGCACACATGTGTAGATGAATCAACCAACATCCCATAAACGCAATTTGCCATGGGACAAACAGGAACACCAGAAGAGAGATGAAAATCAGAGAGACGACGGTGCTTCGTGGCATGCCCTGGTCATCGTATCGCCTCCCCCTGCGAAGCGGATTGTTTCAGAAATAAGAATAAGTCTGTCCCCTTGACTGATAATGACTCACTTCGCTGGCAGCAATCGAGTGAGGAGTCTCAAGGGCCACATGAGGAGCAATATGAACCACCAGCTGACACATACCAGACCTGTGGCGACAACCAGCAGGACTGGCGCAAGAAACCCGAAAAACGGTTCCCCTCGGGTTCCTAAGTAGTAATCAGGGCTCAATGGCAACAGGGATACAACAAAGGATGCAGCAAGTAGTTTGGGCATGGGGCGACAGATAAAGGTGACCAGCGATTGTTGCACACTCGGCATTGAGCCCTTTCCGCTCTCGCGCCATGCCTGGAACATCAACAACGTAACCACACCTACACCCCAGCTTATTAGGGTGGTGGGATACCTAGTAGCAATCCTCCCGATAGTTGCCCACCAGTCGATGGTCAAAGTAAATTCGTTGACATCCTCACAGCCAGTGCCCGCCGAGTATATCCAGAGCTCTGAGCTATAGGACGGTGAAAACCTCGAGAGGGGTATATATGGCGCTGACGCATGTGTATGGAGAGGGACTGATTTATCATGTTCCAGGCGATAATAATGAGTTTCGGCTGGATGAGACTTGTGCACCAAAAGCGGGGGAAGTAAGGACTCTACATCGGAAAAAGAACATCAGTGATATTCTCGACCATTGAAGCACCAATAAACGTACGTGCACAAGACGCCGTGGGATCAACGGATCTTGGGGCGAGTGTGTATATCAAGAGTGCGTTTGAGAGCAACTTCGGGAAGGTGATGTGCCTTCGCATCAAATTCTGCTCGGCAGGTTGCAGCGAGAGCTTTGCGCCACCAGCAATGATATCTATCGTACAATTAAAAGAGCGAACAGTCCAAGGGATGTGAAAACAAACCAAAGACGCCAATATCACTTTGAAGAGTCCGAGTCTTGTCAAATCCTCCCAAAACCCAGGCATCTTCACCGGCAGCGTTGACATGAACACCGATCCAAGCGTCCTCCACATCACTGGGTGTACGCGGTACTGTAGCCTCGAAAAGGACTACGCCGTCGCTCTCATCGGACCCTTCGTCTGGCACTGGGAAAGGTTTTCCCGGTATAGGACTTGGTAAGAGCTTCAGAGTACTGGGCTCAAGCGGTACACACGACAAGGACTCCGACGATGGCTGTGCTGTTGGCAATGTCGCACGTCCGACGCAAAAGTAAGGCGATGCTTGGAGTTTAGTCGAATGGTGAGGTGCGATGGGGGGTATGCTGCCTCGTGATACAAACAAGACAAATGTAGTGTTCGTTTCGAGAGCACGCGGTACAGGGAGGAGGTATGTGCGAGATCCAGTGGGTTTTCTCAAGACCAGATTCATATCCTCGGGCAGAACCTCGTAGCTTGCTGCCCCGGGGATATATATGCCTGTTGCAGGAGGAAGGAGACGACTATCTCTACTAAGCCAGGTGTCCAGTATAACTCCCATGTCTATGTTGGAATCTGCTCCTCCAAGCTCGAGGGCAGCACGAGCAACCCGCCATCGCACCTGATGACACCACACCATTTCGCGATGTCCAACCCCAGTCCATGCACCCTCCAGTACAGATGTGAAGACTGTGCGACGGTATATAGCACTTCCGGGATTCACGTCTCCTGGACCTGGTAGAATGCAGGACTCAGAAGGAATCATCATGTCTGTTGCCCCTCCACATATCGAGACGATGGGCGTCGGGTCATTCGTCAAGGATTCAGCGTTCCGTCGGTATATTTCATCTACACGAGCATCAAAGCGTGCGGGCGGTAGTGTGTGGGGAGTGGACATAGTTATCAATGCAGATATGTCATCAGACGGGAGAAGGGCGGTCCCAACGATACCGCCCATCGAATGACCTATCACAATGATTCGGGTATTGGGGGGATAATGCGAGAGGATGTAGCGTATTGCCGCAGTGGAGTATTCTATCTGCGACTCGAGAGTGGGTCCATGGAATGCCGAAAGGTCTTCGTTAAACTCCACTGGACAGAGAATATACGTCAGTGAGGCTCTGCTGACACGTAGTAGCTTATGGCTACACCAGTTTGAGCTACATGAAGTGGAATTTAAGCCTACCAGCAAAAAAGTCCAGCGACTGAATTCCCCGACCCATAAAGTCACTGGAGATTAGAAAAGGAGACGAAAAATATTGCCTCGCAGCAGAGGACGCAATGGACCGGACTTGGTGCGACGAGCCAGCGTTTCCGGGGATGAACAGAACTGGTACACCCATGACCTTCATCGGTAGTGGGGTTCGGAGACAATTATTTAGAGTCCTTGAATATTAGTTATCGGATTGCAGCTGATGGAGTGGTCACTAGACACGCACCTGGTTATGTTCCCATCCCACCTCGCGATATAACCAGAGTGAATACCGGCGTGCTAGTGGTGTCCATGAGGAGTTGAACTCGTGCTGTAGGAGGTAAGAGGGAGACATCCATGACATCCGACATCCTTGTGGAGAAACTGTTAGACGGATGTCGTTTGCTGCGTGGTAGCAGATATATATAAGAGTTAGTGAGAACAACCCCAGGGTGGCCGTGAATGTGCTGGTCATGATCGATAGCAGTATAAGTGCATGCCCAGCTTTTCTTCTTTGAGGTACGTCCTTGAGCTGCTCCTGTCTTCAGACAGACGAGACTTGGAGAGAATGACGTCTTTTGTAAAGGGTTGACAAGCAAGTGGGACGCGACGCTGTATTTTTACTCCGCGGCTTACAGCGTGAATTCGATATTATAAGGTTTCAGCCAAGTTTCAGCACAGTTTCAACGCATAAGTAGTTTCTGGTCCTTGTTCACTTCTCATGTGAATTAAAGAACCATGTACGAAGAAATGAAAGACGATCGATGATTGATGAGATTGAAGAACGGAATTGGGAGTGACGTAGGTAAATGATACGCAAGTGGTCGAGGGTAGTACGAGCTGGGGACGAGCTGGTACGAATAAAATATGCAGATCGATATGTATATGAGGTTTCGGGCACGAAGGTCCACAATATTAGGGTGAATGTACTGATGATAGTCCGATCTACATACAGGCATGATAATTAGCGTGAGGTATACTTTCTCATGGATGATGTAGCTATTTCTGGGACGATGATCTGGGGTCACTAGTCTTCCCAGATGTTTACCATCTCCGATTGATGCGTCATGACAGCAACGTCTTTTTTCACAGTGTTCATTCGCGGATACACGAACTGAGATAAAGATCATGTCAGCGGGAAACGTCCTGCCAGAGACCTAATGACAACTCACCCCTTCATTGTATTCATGCATGACTTCAGCTGCAAGGATGGCACGGTCCTTCACAAGACCTCTCATAAGCCTGGATGAGAAGGCTGGTTTGCACGCCCACAGCACCCATCACAAGCGTCATAAGTATCCAATTCGTAGAACCCGTAGACATCCAAATCAAAGCATGGATAGGGGAATATACACTGAGAAGCACACGCTCAAGCTCTCCCTGGAGTCCAGACCTCAAGCTGTTGAATTTGATCTGCAGGTGCACCTCGGGCGGGTGAAGATGACGAAGGCGTAGCCGTGGAAATACCAAGCAGGAATTTCCAGAAGGAGATGAAACACCTCCACAAGGAAAAGTATGACGACTTTGATCACGCGCAGGATGCGCAGTTTTGAAGGATGTCCATCGGGAAAGGCTCATCGGAAGAAAGTGGTCGCACACGTGCGGGAGAGGTTACAAACGTGGTATGTGGCGAGGACACGGGATCTGCCTTTGTTCGACGATGAAGGCGATACGTTTTGGTTTGCGTAAAAAGGTGCATCGCATTCAACATCGAGGCAACCAACAGAACACCCGTCATCGGAACCGTCTGCGAGATATGTAAGGCCACGTAAGATTCAGTTTCGAGCGTGCTTACCCAGTCAAACCAGCTTTGTTGACTACGTTCCCAATATAAGTCTTCCCAGCCGATATCTGAGTCAGCTGTGGCGCGTATCTGAGATACACGAAGACAAAGGTGCAGCAGGTGCATGCTGGACCCAATGAGCCATCCGGTTGTCCTTGGGGCCGGCATGGGTAGGTTGTGAGGAAATAGTGAGATCTCGAACATAATCTGTGAAGGTAATGCTGTGATCCTGTGCAATGACGGGCACATGGATAATTTGTTAATCAACTATGTACAAACGCTTGAAATAATCACTGACCTTTCAACTATGCCTTTCTTTTTCACAACCTTCTTTGGCTGTGGCCTGAGCCCATCTGGGATGGTGCTCATGCGAGATTTACGCTTTGCACTAAGAGGCGAAGCATAGGGTGGTGGTCTCCTTGAACGTGCAGCATCCCAGTCGAATGGTGTTGAGGAAGATATGGAAGGGGTGGCAGATGGAGAATCAACATATGACACGCGAGTGCGAGGCGTGACTGGAGTTTGAGTTGCACCATTCAGCCTCGGCGACGGAGAGTGTGGTGATCCTGGAGTATTTGCTGCATTGTTGGCCTGGGCAAACCGGCGCAGGCTCATCCTCGATTTTGGTTAAAGTACGAGTAAAAAGAAATCTGGGAACTGAAACCGCGTGCTTTCAAGGAGGCGCGTCACACGTAACGCGTCGGTCACGCGACATGAAATTAGCAAGTTAGCTAAGTCTAACATCAGTACGGCGAAGTGTAAGTACACCACGAAAAGCACATGAATAGTCGTCGTACTTGGCGACGGTAATTTCCCAGTCAAACCATGAAGATGCAAGCCAGTCTAACTTATCCCCATCTACAATGATGAGATAAAGGACACTATCTGAGCGGGGAGCACTACGTAGCAATGCGACTTAGTTCCACTTGCACGCCTACCTCCAGAGCATGGTTGATGACTTCAGGTGGCGTTCCGGAAAACTGATGTAGGAGACACACATCCCACAAACGCCGATTGGTGCTTATCAGCTACCTCTGATGACAAGAAAGGGGAAACGACTGAATAACAGACAACATAACAGCTGCAAGCAGTTTGGAAGAGATTTTCGAGGCGGCAATTGGTACAACAACAGTGTACGACCAAAAATATTAAAACCTTCCGAAAGAAAATTCAGCATTGAACAAGAGCGGAACGATAGAAATACGAACCTACTTGCCAGATCCTCGAATTATTCCAGGAAAAATCCGTAAATGTCTCTAAGTGTAGGAATCGGATATATACGTGCTCCTGAGATCATTGTTCAAGCCAGGATTTTACCATCGCTTCGACTTCCCATGCAGTTGTCTTGACGCCAAGCCGCATCGTCCACCCATAGTTTAAACCAAAAGCTAGCACAGCAGGCGCCAAATGCTGTTCCTGCTGCAACCTGCCGCCATGTGTGATGGCCCAACCGGACTCTTGACATGACTATCATGTATGTCCATGGTAAGATGACCACTGGAGCGAACATGGTGGAACTGGGCAAGGTAGGGTGGACAGATAGTTGAAGGCAAGCAATGGTAATATATGTGGCGAAGAAGGTGCATGCGGATGCATGTGAGCTAGGCATCCTGCAGGAGCGTGTTGACAATGCAATTAGACTGTATGCACCGCTGGAAAGTGGATCGAGTTTTCGCACCCATAGGTTACTTTGCGCCCGGAGTGCTGTGATGGGCGTTCCTGTCGTATTGCCTTCTTGATGGACTTGGCAAGCCCTGCACATATGACTGCACCAGTCACGAAATATGCGACACCTGCAGAGCGGGTATAGAGAAGAACCGCCGCAGTTAACGTGGTCACTACTTTGGACGTCTGTAGAAATTGGATTCAGCACTTCAACTTGCTCTCGGTCGAGACAGCAGACACATACTTCATCGAGGAATTTGAGCCATAGTGGTAGCCCTGCACCCATAGCCTGCACTCAGAAAGAAAGGATAAACGTGAGCGACGGTGTTAAGAGCTGTTAGTGCTGTTTGCTTTATGACGATCATGCTGAAAGTGGCACCACAGCTGTACAATTCAACCGTAACAGTCACCCAACACAACGATCGGCTCAACCATCAAATTTCAAAGACAACCATGGCCAATCGCCCACTTTCTTTGGTACAAACAATATTAGAAGTCTGGAATTACACGACCTGGATCTATAGTTACCTGACCATTGCACCTATTAGATTTGTGTGGAGTAGAATTTGGTCAGATGGTGATCATGACTATACAACTAATTACAGCCGAACATGTACAATATTAAGATCTCCTAAAGATACAGCACAGAACATGCTAGAGTACATTTATAACACAGAATCCATGATCTGTTTGCTAAGTGCCATAAGCAGCCAAAAGGCTACATAGTAGCAACTGAGCAAAGAGACAAAGAATTCCTAAAAAGGATCCCCCGACGACGCAAGCCGATAGTGCAGAGGCAAGGTCATCACACCCCTCGAGTTGCAAGCAGAGCTCGAAAGGGACAAGGGCGGCAAAAATTTGATAACCAAAGAATGAGGGCGGTGCCCTCATAATAGTGGTTAAACTATTAAGAACAGATACTACACTTGATCTAAGCCAAAAGGCCAGAGTGGTAAGGATTCAACTTGTTCCCACAGACCTTTTATATGGAGGTAAACAGCGCACGGACCTGCGACCTAAATCGAGAAATCGATAAGATCTAATTTAGGCGTGGGACTTGGGAATTCAACAACGCCAAATA
Source organism: Suillus lakei (assembly GCA_016628065.1). Classification (NCBI taxonomy): domain Eukaryota; kingdom Fungi; phylum Basidiomycota; class Agaricomycetes; order Boletales; family Suillaceae; genus Suillus; species Suillus lakei. The sequence continues at coordinate 1,112,950 of JABBWA010000004.1, forward strand.
AACAGCCGCTGCTGTAAGTCACTATCAGTAGTGCATCTAGGAGACTACGTAGTTCCCCCTCCCCGAAAATCTGTTTATAGACGCAGTGGAGCAGATAAGTGCAGCTTTCACGCGGTGAAATTGATCAGACGAGTACACACATATAGTGCGTGCGGTACGGTAAATACAAAGAACCCCAGGGATTGACCAAGGATACTCAGTATATGATAGAAGATACGCCATGCTACTGGTAACTTCTAAACCGGTGTCAAACACACGTCAAAAATTGTCAACTACCCGTAGAGCACAAACCACGCATGCTATAGCCATGTCTGAATTGAACTTGGCATGATAAGAAAGCGACTATCTTCGTATATTTCACACCTGCCAAGGGGATGTTCATTCGCAGCAATTATTGGTGGAATAAATCGTGCATGGCACCCCGCGTAGGCTACTTCAATAGCAAGTTCATGAAAGTACTAGTGTCTGCCTGCACGGTAAAAATCCAGACTGTTCAAAAGTTACCGATAAAAATACACTTGATTGAAATACTTCATGGTGCCCACAACCTTCGTGGTCTCCACAGGATGCTCCATCGCTACACCGTGCGATAGAAGGCCAAGCTCCGAGTACCAGATCATAAACAACACCTCCCCATCGCCTCGCGGAGGGATACGGCAGGGAGTCTCCAGCGCCAGACGCCGAGAGCGCCCAAGCCTCATCTGAGAAAGACCTGTCGCTCAACAGCGTTACGCAGTTCGTTGACCCCCTATTTTGCACCAGCGCCCGTTACGCCCACAACAAGCCCCTTCAACCACCCATTTTCCCTACGAAGGCCCTCGCACTCGCGTTCCAGCTCAACAACACGTTCCTCAAGCTCCTTCGCGCGCCGCTCAAGCGCAGCTTCTCGTTCCTTCTTTTTCAATCTGAAGCGAGCGCTAGCGGCCGTATTGCGGCGGCGCTTGTCTTCGGCAGCGGATAAGGGATTGGTGTAATCACCTTGGGTCTCTTCCCCAGCAGGCGACGATGGGGATGCAGGGTCGAATGCCTCCATAGACGCAGAGCTTTTGGCAGTACGAGCTCGCTTAGTAGCAGGCTGTGACGCAGCATGTACAACAGGGGGAGGAGGGGGGACAGAGTAAGTTCCCCCTTGAGCGGTATGCAAAGCAAGCAATTGTGCAAGTGAAGGCGCCGCCACATTCTCCGCAGGCGCGGGCGTCAACTGCGGCAATGAGAACGGGTCAATGCCAAATCCAGCCAACAGCGCATTCAGATCAAATTGTGGCGCATGCGCATCAGAGAGGGGAATGATAGTGGTATTGGGAGGGTGCACGACGTTTTCATGGTCGTCATGGGTAGGGAGGCCCAAAGGAGAAGCGGCAGCGTCTTCTTCCGATTCGTCGGCCGCCTTTCTCTTTCCCTTGTTATGAGCGAAAGGCTCATCAGTTTCAAAAGCAAGGTTTGTCCACAAGTCAAGGTGAGCTGAGAAGTCAGGGAAAGGCGGGGATGCTTGTGGGTCATGCGTGTCCTGTGGTGCAGGCGAAGCATTATGAACGAGGTTGAGTCCCTGCAAGTTTAGCGGAGCCATGAGTCGAGATGGCGTGAGCTATAATATTGGTTGATAATGGCGATGCGTGCAAGGCAGTTGAAGGACTATATGACGACGACGACGGGCGTAATGAAAAATAGACTGATAAGATTTCTGGTACTTATTGCGTGCTCAGTAAGCTACTGACAGAAAATGACTAATATTTACGATAAGCGATACTGAACCTGACAAGGCAGGTGACAGCACAATGCTTGTGATTCCAGGAACCATCATATTCTGCGGCGCCGATGGACCGATTTCCCGTACTGAGCTTCAGCGCTTCAGTTGTGGTGGCTCAAGTGTATGCCGGTCAATTGGTGTCAGGGACAAACGACAAGTATGTTGCATAATGAGGCTCAAGTATGCACCCATAGCGCGAGTGCACATGCGACGCCGGTGAGCCAGCCTCGCTGTTGCGTTGCCAATAATCAATTTCATTTCAATGCTCGAGCCTTGTCGAGGACTCTTCTTTCATTCTCTCGTACGCGACCTTCGCACTTGCCTAACGATAGTAATGGTACGTGCTATCACACAAATATCGCGTCAAATCCCATTCGTCGAAGTCCCATTCAATTCCGAAGACCCTAAGGATTCAAAAATCTCGTTAGCCACACGTGATTTACAAATTCAGATCGCATCTTAGACTTGTTTCAATGCTTATGCATCACTGAGCAATGTAAGCCAGCACTCCCGATAGAAGGCCGGACCTGTGATTAGAAACCTCGAACTAATATTATCGAGCTCCCAGAAAGCGTGTTTCCGAGGACTTGTGATTTTTTTCAGCTCATGCTGTGCCAAGTGTCGAAGTTGTCAACACAAAAACCATGGGTTGATGAAGGCAGGCTTATACAATTAGTTCCGTTGAACAATACATACTTTGATACAACAGTATATCACCGATCGCTAAGCTTGATTATGCGTTCTCATAGAATTTCATCAAGTCCTGCACATCCTCCCGGCTCCCAAGGAACACAGAGCAACGCTCGTGTATGCTCGTTGGCATGATGTCAAGGATGCGCATCGTGCCCGTGGTTGCGACTCCACCGGCCTTGCGTAATGTAGTCAGTATGGAGCTAGCCAGAGTTTACCCCTATGACACTTACTTGCTCAGTCAGGAAGGCCATGGGAAACGCCTCGTATAGTAATCGCAGCTTCCCAGACTTGCTCTTCTTATCGTCAGGGTAGCCGAAAATCCCTCCATATAGCAATGTCCTGTGTACATCTGCAACCATGGACCCGATGTACCGAGCAGAGTAAGGAGAGCCAGACTTCGGGTACTTGATCGAGTTTAGGTAGTTAGTCACGGGAGGGTAAAAATACATCGAGTTTCCTTCGTTGAAGGAGTAGATTTTGCCACGAGGAGGTATTTTTATCTGGGGGAAGGATTAGGGACATCATGGGCGCTAGATAGGAGGTGATTTCATACGTCAGGGTGAGTGAGGATAAACTCTCCGAGAGCGGCGTCCAGAGTGTAGCCATTGACACCAGACCCAGTAGAGAGGACCAAGTTCGCTGAGGAACCATACCTAGATGGACGTGAGGATGGTTGGAAAGGTAATCATACGGATGACTGACATGGTGTATCCTGCAGCGACCATCTCATTCCCTGGTCTGAGCACATCTTCTATAGTTCCATTAGAGTCCGGTCTCTGCAAAAGCTGATGAGGGTAATGTAGACGTTAATGTGAACGAGACGCACCACAGCGTAAATACCGAAGATAGTCCCGATGTTAACACCAGCATCGATGTTGCTACTGCCGTCAAGGGGGTCAAAAACTACACAGTACTTTCCCTTGTTTTTCTCCTCGATGATGATAGCATTGTCAAGCTCTTCTGAGACCAAGACTGCGGTCTTTCCAGACGCCCGCAGGGCGTTAACCATGATGTCATTGGATAGAACATCGAGCTTTTTCTGCTCCTCGCCTTGGACATTGGTCTCGCCAGCAAGGCCGACACTGATCGTGATATCAGGGGTGTTCCAATTACGAGTGTACATGTAGTTGAATGACGTACAGGTTGATGAGCCGGGCTTTTCGCACATTGGTTGCGATGAACTTGCTAGTCACTTGGATAGCGATGAGCAAGAGGGTGAGATCTCCCGTAGCGGCTGCTCCCAGTCGCAGCTGGTCGTCCATCACATGTCTGCGAGGTGCCAATGTCTAGCGTCGCGCACTACCGGAACATATCCATGCTCACCTGCTCAAGGTGATCAGATCCGTGCTAGGGGGTTGTTCTGACGCCATTATTGTAGTTCTTGGTAAGGTGTTGTAAAGTGCGGGCAAGGAAACATGGAAATGTTTCACAATACTTAAGCGTTATATTTGCCCGTTTGTTAGCGGATGGAAACGGACACCTCCAATAAGCCTTTGATGATGGATCCGCTTCCCAGTGGACGTTGTCAAGATTCAGCAGGTTGTTCTCACAGTACCCACTGGGTCCGGCACGGCTCGGAAACCTCACTGCCCGAAAGTGAATGGAATTCCCTGAGATTATACAGCAGATACGTAAAAGCAGAATATCAATACATACACGAGCCGGCCGACAGGAGCTTGATTATCGTTTCCTCTTGATTCCTACCAAAGAAACCGGTTCCTTACCCTTGCGTGTCCGTAGTGGGATAGGAAAAGTGTCGCTGTCCTCATCGTTGTCTTCCACGCCTGCAATACCCTTCCCACCACCACTGTCATCATTACCACTGCCTCTGATTCCGCTCGTATTGGGCACTATGCTCTCAGGTCTCCCAATTTCATGCCCAGAGCACCACCCATCATCATCGTCAACCTCTTCTTCTTCCATTTCATCTTCATCCTCGTCCAGCGCTCGCGAAGATGCCTGGGCAATTGCAGCGGCGATCTCTGCACTGATACTTGCCACTCTGGCTTCAAGTGGATCACCCGGCGCACTAGCCTCCAAGGGCCTGGTTGTAACGCTCCCAGTCTGCGAAAATAGCGCGGAAATAGTGCGCACTGATTCTTCTAGGTCGAGATCCTCCGTTGTGTCAGAAACTTTTTGTTTTTTGGCTTTGAAATTGTATTTTCTGTAATGTCCAATCAGTACCTGTGAATACAACATTAAGCTTGGATACCCACATGTTAGGATCTGGTTCCCATGTTGGATCGTGAGTTCGCATATGCTGGGTGAGCGTCGTGCGACGTGTAAACGTTTTCTCGCACTCTGGATCTTCACACTTGTAGGGCCGTTTTCCTGTGTGCGTTCGCCGGTGCCGTGCGAGACTACTCGAGTCCCCGAAGGTCTTTCCACACCCTGGATATTCGCAAGAATGCGGTTTCTCGCCTGTGTGTACCCGCTGATGAACGTGTAATGCAGATCGCTAGGTGTCCGAAACGTTGTAAGATACTGTGTGTAATCTGATAAATCATACAAACCTGAATGAAAGTCTTTCCGCATCCGCCATGGTTACAAACGAACGGTCGTTCGCCGGTGTGGATCCGCATGTGCCTTGCGAGATCGCTCCTCCGGGTGAATGTCTTGCGACACAGCGGCTCTTCACAGGCGTGTATGTTTACTGCCTTCTCCTTTTCACCATTTTGCTCCTTATCTTTATCTTTATCCTTCCCCTTCTTCGACTTCTTGCTTTCGGGAGACTTCTTTGGTGCTGTTGTTGATGTAGAGGCAATGGGTTGTGGAGTGGGGCGCGATGGACTGGCTAAAGGCTGGCTAGAACGTACGGGTGATTGGGCAGGCGTAGTACGGGAACGAGATATGGGGGAAGTACTTTCGGTCGATGGTGCCTGGAGGTGTCCGTGAGTGGGATCAGATTCTGTTTCAGTGTCAAAGTGTGATGAAAGATGATTCAATATGTCGCTAATATCATTAAATTCTCCAGGCACGCCTTCGTGGGCGTCTGATACATCCGTCCGAGGTTTGTGTTGTGGTGAACATGCAGCATCACTCCCATTTCGGTCGTCATTATGTTCGTCATTCCTTATTTCCTGTGTGTGGTAAAGGAGGTCCAAGTCCCGAGGACCCAATTCTCGAGGACCGTCCACAACATAGTCATCAACGTCGCCAGCCGTTAGAGAATGAAACGCGGGGGCAGTGCGCGTCGTACGTAGACTATGCTCAAGCTCCACGTCGTGGAGCTTTAAAGACTCAGCATGGCGCCCATTTGAAGAAGCCTGTGCATGTGCTGCTTGCAGCATGGCAGTAATACTGCGAAGATCAAGACCAAGACCAGAAATAGCATCACCAGCAGTTGCAGTATCGCTGACTTTGTGTGTGCCATCTGGAGCGGAGTCCGGGAGGGAGGGATCGTGGTCTTGCTCGCTTTGCGCCTGGCGCTGCTGGGCGGCAGCACTCAGGAGTGCAGCCGATGCAGCCGTCGCATTCTGGTGAAGAAGACTGGCGATTTCGCGTTCTAGCATTTCCACTGAGAAGTGCTCCGGAGATACCGATGGGTCGAGGGAAAGGGGCACGCCGTCGTGTGGCGAATGCCCATGGTGTGATGAATCAGAGAATGCGGAAGGGGCGTGTTGGGCGCCGGTCACGTCGACCTCATCTCCACTATGGATCTGTTCCTCGTCCGAGCCCAAAGGTTCATCGTGTACGACATCTGAGAGGTCGAGCACTGGTTCGTTTTCATCATGGTCCATGATAGAAATTGTGAAGTGCCTCCAGCTTGGAGTGCGGACCTGGTGCGAAACAGGTCAAAGTGTGATTTCTGTCGAGGACATTGAGACTAGACATATAGATCTAACAATTCCATTACTCACCGGAGTATATACACGTCGCGCTGGCCGATGAGCGCTGTATGGATGGTCGAGGTTAACGTTAAAGCTTTGAAGTCCAATAACGGACGGTGCTTGAACACGATGTTGCGACGCTTGTTTAGGTAACGGCATCATTCACGTGTCATTTCCTCTTTTGGAGATTGTGCTTGGGAGGCGGCCAGCAACACCAAGCGCTAAGTCATCAGCTGTCTTCCTCTCTTTCATGAACGTCGGTAACGGCGAGAATCATGCCTGCAAAGACTAATAAACCGGCGAGGCCAAAAGTCAGGCGCTACCATGTGTACGCCGTCATACTCTTCATTATGGGGACGCTCTTCCCCCCACTGGGTGTGTATTTTTGTGAACTTATCGTGAGGAAAGCCATTGTGGGACCAAGTACTGACCGCCATTTGAATACAGCTGTAGCAGCAAGGTTCGGTATCGGGAAGGACTTCTGGCTGAATCTTTTACTCACGATTTGCGGATACATTCCAGGTATGCGCTGTGATCATGACAGTCTGATGGTATTTAAGTAACCCTGCTTGTCTCAGGACACGCGCACAACTTTTACATACAGGTAATAGGAGCTCTGGCCACATGGTTTCTGTTAATTAAAGTACTGACGTGTTCGGAATCTGCAGAATATTAGGAACAACAAGAATCACCGCCGTACACCCAAGTGGGTCCAGCGCTACGGCCTTGTCGACACTTCAACCATCAAGCGCCATGGACAACGTTCCCAGTGGGCAGGGAGATACAACGAACGTAATGCAAACTCTGCTCTGGATGAGCAGCCTCTAGAGGAAGGTCAAGTGGCGCCAAGCCGCTCAACAACACAGGATCCCTCCACCAAGCCAACCAATGGCGGTGCTCTCTGGAAGCCTGACGACGAATCATTCTACAACCCTGAACGTGAAGGTAGCCTGCGTTCAGCTGAATCAGGAAGTTCTCGCTGGAATTACCCTGCCAACTTCAATGACACAGTTCCTGGTGCGGGAGATGCTCCAGGGCGGAAGAAGAAAAAGAAGAAAGATAGGTGGGCGAGAACAGAAGATGCATATACTGCCCCCGAGCAGAAGAAACGAAAGAAGAAGTCAAAGAATCGCTCTACAGTTGGCGATGGTGGTGATCTGGAGTCGACCTACTCGCGCAGAGCAGAATCAAGTGTTGATTTGGAGGTGCCAGAAGATGCAGCCGGTGGAACATACGGGTCTGGGAGAGAAGGCAGTGGACATGCAGCGGTGGAGAATGACCATGCTGCAGCATTGCAGGGCGAGAGCGATGTGTTCAATCACGAGTTCTGATGCACGTCCTCTGTGTATCCTACATTAATTCTCCAAGTTAGTTTCTATCTATCTATTGCATGCAGCGTCTTTCAAAGATCGATGCACTTCCGAAGTAGAATCACGTTGTCCCTCACATATTGTACGTACAAATTCATGCAGTGTTTTCTTTTGTAGGTATCTATCTGTGCATCAAAGATATCAAAATATACGGGGAGTAGTCGGGGAACAATCTATTACCGAGACCAGCACCTGTGCGCGCTCGGTTCGGGCCCATCGATCCGAAGAATTCCGGTCATATAATCTTGGGTCCACGTCGGTTTCAAGATTATTCATTCTGTGGCAAGAAGCGAAAAAGAGAATTTAAAGGCCTAACGACTATCATCGACCTCTAACTACAGGAGACTACTACCAGTAGTACCTTCTGGAATCGATAAACAATGCGGTCCACCTATAAATGAATGGTTCGCCCTAGAATTAGATCAAATTAACTCAAGGCAAGAAAGGAGGAATCACACAGAAAATCAGAGGGAAAAGCAAAAACAGCTGATTGATAGTAGCTACAACTTGAAAACATGTGTGTCTAGACCTAAGTAGTGAACTGAACTACTCCAATGAATCTACGAAGAACATTGATGCACCTGTTGAGTCGTGGTATCACAATGCCATGATCCGATCGAAGGATGCCGAAAGCTGGAGGCACACTGTCGCCGGCAGGCTGCCTCGTGCTTTGCAGCACCAGAATCAGCAATGGTGACGTGCTGCGAGTCGTGTGGGAATCGGGATCAGGCTGGGATGCAGCTTGGGTTTGAGAAGATGACTCAAGAGGGTGTGCATGGGGGTTGGAGGCGCTTGGGGGCTGGTGAGGGGAGCGTGATGTGTGCATCGTGTCGAGAGTGTTTCCAGGTGATGTCAGATAAGTTCATGGTGATTGCGCGGGCAGAGCCATGGAAATACGATGACCACTTACGTATGCGTACGCCAGTAGCACCGTAAACAAAGATCTATTCCAACCACGGTGAAATTGCTTGCCTGGTCAGTACATGATCATCTATACGTACAAAGGCGCACCAGAAATGCAAAGGGGATCCATAGCCTACGGAAATAGAGCCAAGCCGATCAACAGATTCGCTCGAGCTCTACTTTTTGTCCACATCTTTTTCGAGCCTATCTCTTATTTGAATTCACAGTGTGAAGGACCGAACATGGCGCTTTTGGATCCGCTAAACCGAGTCGGCGAGTCCTTTACCCAAAACTAGGTACAGGAAATCAGCCCTGCCAGGTGATAATTATAAATCTGTAGCGCCGAACCATAGTCTATATATACACATGGAGCTGATAATACGGGCACGTTGCCATGTCCAATAATAGATGCTGTACGGCGGGCTTTGAGTGGACTGCCACTGTCAACGAGTGTACGCTCGGAGCCAACTCGTCCGTAACCGAGACTAACCACAACTGCCCAACAAGTTGGGCGATGTCGTACGAAGGATTCCACGGTGTACCGTGATCAAGAAATTTACTGTGAGTTTTCGAGGTCCTTTAATTTAACATTAGGCGTTATGGAGCGAGGTTGCGGGAGGTGGAGGTTGCGGAGGTGGAGGTTGCGGAAAGTGGAGGATGCGGGAGACTGCAGGAAGTTCTGGTAAGGGTCAGCTGTCAGACCAACATGAGCCAGAGTGTTTATTCTTGGTTCGGCATGTTAGCCGCTAGCAGACCGGCGCGACGGCCAGATACTTAACCATTACCGAGCGGTGCTGGAGGTCTTGATCCTCTGCTGTAACTGAGGTGTGGTACGTTATTCATTGATTTGGGAGCCGAACTTTTCTTCAGAATGATAAAAGGTCATCTACAAAGCTATGACTCTATTGTACACCCAATTATCGGGCTTGTGGACTCGGAGAACCTATTCTCGACGACATGGCTACACCCACAGTTTCAACCTTCGCTGGCTCTGTGATCCTGCAGCCCATCATCGTGGCGATGACCAGTCTTGTGCTCTCATCCCTCCTATCTTACGAGATCGCTGGGCAGCTTGACTGGAGGCCGGTAAGCCCTCTGTTTGTGGATTCCAAGCTTTTTCAGTCTTTCTGATTACATGGTGTAAAAGATCACCGTATGCGTGACTTGTGACATTCTTAGCCGTCGGTATTGACCACCTGAAGGATCAAGAAGTTGTCATCGGTGCTTGGGGAGCGGCTGTCATGAAGCGCTTTACCCCTCTGTTCCACCTTGCCCGTATTTTTCTGGGCGTTGAACGCATCGCTGCTTGTGATCGCTTTATGCCTAAGTCCACCAAAAATGGCGTTCATCACCGTAGTTTTCGCTGCCCCCGCTTTTCTGTGGGCGACACCGCTTGAATTTGGGTGGATCGGTACAGTACTGAAGAGATTCACGCGGACGAATTATGACCAAGAAGCGGAATATGATTCACCGAAATCTAACGAACCATTCATCATCAAACGAGTTCCTGGCATGAAGGCTATATTTGATGGGATAATCCGAGGGTATGTGATGTCGCATCCTGACTGTTTGTCGTTTTTGACTTGAAGACAGTTGTGGGACATTCTTCGTTGTTCACTCAACACTGCAGTTATCGTGGAATTCTGCCCATAATGCGCTTCCATGGACGATTATTGAGACGATCGTTTGGTCGACAGTCAATCGTACTTGTCATTGTGTGAGGCAACTTTAGTCCTGTGATTGAACTCCCGACTCAAAGTCTTCCAAAGATTATGACAGATGTGCGTGACTATGACGAGGACGAGAAGGCTGGAGTCCCGACCATACCTGTCCTTCTAGAATCTCCCCTCAAGACTCGGGTAGTCTTGACTGTCGCTCAAGCAGCCGTTATGATGGCTTTCCTCCGCAATCCATTCATTGTAGGGAGTTCTTGTTTCGCAATTGCTCTTGTTTGGATCCTAGGGAAAGATTCTCCGAAAGTCTATTTCCGTCTCAGCCTTCACTCACAGTCCATCTTCATTGTTATGTACGCTGTTATGTTCTCTTTGGACGTGCTCTAGACCGCTATTGTACGTCTTAGGGTTAAAAGATTCTTAGAAAATGTAGCCTTCACTCACGGTCATTGATGTTCATTGTAATGTAATCTCTAAACCATTGTTGTACTTTTTAGAGTTCAGTGATTGCCCGAAAGCAATAGATCTTAATTTTCGATGCAGTGACTACACGATATTACAGTAACTGTAAATATGTTCAGTACATTGTGGACACATTAACGGCTGGTGCTGCATGATCAACTTTTAAGTCCTGCAAGAACTTCTACTGTCGGGGACTGGCCGAGCGCCATTACGATCATGGTTATGTACGCTATTAGTAGTGTACAAACAGCTGTTCTCTCGAGACCAATAGTATTGTTATGCATTTTAGGGTTGTGTTTTCTCTTCGAATCATCTTTGTCAATATCATCCCTTCCCTGCACACGTAATAGGGGATGTTCGACCTAACCCGGACTTGGACATTGATCCGTCCTTATCTCCCCAGATCTCCCGCACGACGAGCGCCCGGATCACCGCACCAACCCAAATTAGGATTCAAGTATCCTTTTGTCTCTCCGTGCTTCTCTTTCATCATGTCATACGCTACCGAGGGCTCTTATTAATCATTTAATGGCACTAAACTAGTGTGCTTGACTGGCGTGTCAGAACCACGGTCGGCCTCGCTGAACCCAGGGCTCAGCAAGGCTCACCGTAGCTCGACATGTCATTTTGCAGGAAGTCACTGTTGATGTTGACATTCTCAGGATGTGAGACAACACCTGTGATGCTGCTGATGGTTTTTTCTTTCTCCTCTCTATCAACGCAGTACACTTTTCTTATCTCCGTCTTCATGCCCACGTTTTGTCAAATTCGCGGTAGAAACGATCAACGCACCGATCGGGCCCGATTTCCTGTGTGTTCGGAGTGCGCTTTGCGTTAGTCTTGTCTTTGACACCTATCGCCGGTCACAGCCAAATTTCTACGAGAGATGACAGGTAGGCGATTTTATAGCGAAGTCCCTCGTTTTTAAGCTCCAACAATACCACTGATGATAGTTAAAAGTTAAACCGCAAAGATGCATCCGCGATCTGCTGTTTGCATGATTCATTATGGACCGCCCCCTCTCATTGGCATTGTAGCTTGGAACGATGACGCTGAGGCAAGCTTCTCATCTCACCCACCGCGGACACCACGCTCACGATATTCCAGATTCACATTTACTATATTCCATACTAGCACAGGAGCTGATAGGGATCAACACTACTTGTGTTAGTTTTGAGCGACTGAAGCGACTGTAGGGGAAATACGATTCCGGCAGCCTCAGCCACAATGACGATCGAGCTTAAAGTTTATCCCCTCCCATTAACCTAAGTTAACCTACCGTGGAGTCGTACCCCACCCCCGATTTAAATATGTGGGGTATGACAGCTATGCAACGGGCCGGTGTTGGGGCTAATCTTGATACAGAGTCGCCTCGTGAGTCCAGTCCCGGAACGTGTCCTGAATATCGCCCAGTGATGGTTGCTGAATGGCTTGGGGTCAGCTTGTGGATCCAGACGCATCGTGAATGTGATCTTGCCTAGGACATTGCTAAGAGTCATCGTCAACGCGGCTTTGTCCTGCAACAGCCAGATGCTTCCCCTTTCAACAGTGGAGACAAGCTGGCGACCTGCGACTGCGACTGCGACTGAGTCCACGACCAGTAACCATTGGCGACACTAGCTTTCAAATGACTTGGGGTTTGGGCCACCTGGCTGCAGAAGAAAATATATGGATGAGCCTTCTGCAAGGCTTAAGTTCAAGTGGCCTGAACCCCGAGCCGTTTAAAAGCTATATCAGGACCACCCACGTGGATCCCAACTTAGATTCAACGTACACGTGAGTTCCGCTTATCGTTTCTTAACTCATGAACAGTTATACACCGCAGTGTCCAAAGTACGTTGTCGACGAGACATTCGTGCATCATTCGGGAGAGAAGAGGAGGAAAGTACGACAGCCAACGTAGTGTACAAACATCTGTTATTGTGTTTCATAGTTGACGTCCGAAGGTGAACGGATTGCTTGTTAACCGGTTCGTCTGATATCCAAGATGGTGGAGAAACTGGCATCTCCGTTACAGCTCCGGGGGAATACATATTTTTCTTCTACATTCAAGGTAAATAGAACGTCCGAGGTATCAACTGGAAACCAGTTATAATTGTAGTAGAAATCCGCCGTCTCGAAGGCTAGTTTCAGCATCTCCGCTCTCCTTGTCCTTCCCTTTGTCTTTCTCCGGGCCAGACCCGTCGTCCAAGTAGAGATAGTGCTGCTTTATATAATCAATAACAGCGGCTGGGATGAGGTACCGAACTGAGAGACCCCGACGAAAGAACAACCGAACTTTCGTCGAAGAAACATCGTTCTGGACCAGCTGGGGGATAGGATAGATGCTGTTCCGCCAACGTGCCAAGCTGTCTGTCGCCTGATCCATACTGGACCCCGTGCGCTCAATAACAAACGTGCCATAGCGTCCAAGTATGCGATCCAGCTAGGAATCCACTCATTAGCCTGGAGCACATGCGCAACGCAAGTAACTGACATCATTATGAGACCAAACACCTGGCTCAGACATGGTGCTGATCAGGTCCGATCCTGCAAGAAGCATGATCCGAACATCACGATGTTCACCATCTCGGGTAGATACCCCGCCGAGAACCGTGTTGATCTCATAATCAAAATGATCGAGGACGACAGCCGTGCGTTGATAATTCTGGAATGCCTCCCACGAATCGACCATTAGCCCTGAGGACTCCTGCTCTGTAGCGAGCGTGCACATATTGACCCTATCTCGTGTATCAATATGAATTCGAAGATAAGATTGCGCAGCCCAAAGGCCGCACTTACCGGTGACGGGCTCGAACCAGTCCTGGCTTCTCGTACTCCTCACTGACAGGACTGAGATATCCACCAACAATCTCAAAATTTGTGTTCTGCCGAACGAAATCATTTGCCATCTCGAACATTCGGAGATGGTGATATGTGATAGGGTTGAAGGAACCACATGCTACAAGGACGATTGGTTGCTTGTCGGAGGCGTGTAGAGTTCGATGGAGACGATGAGAGGTAAAAGTATAATTTGGAGGATTTGCAAAGGTGGAGCTGCTTTGGGCGGCCATAGTGGTTGTGAAATGAGGAGGTTTAGGCCGCCATTTCAATGTATTCGCTCAGTCACGGAAATAACTTCCTGCGTAGTAAAGACACTATGCATTTCCCTTTCTGGAAGTCACTACTCACGCATTGCCCGGTCATTTGCCTAGTCATCCTTGAGTCATCCCGCCATTCTGTTCCGTCCCGAGTATTAGTATTTCCATTCCGCCACACATTAGCGGGGACCTAGTACAGCCAGGTTCGCGCGGCTCCTGACTCTGCTAGTACGTTCGTCAATATTAATATCAGCCTCTTTGCACCAACCCTTATTAGGCTTAAGGTTGATGCTATCCATACTACAGCACTGAGCAGACTACTGCAGCTTGACTCCGAGGACTGGCTCCCGATTTTGCTACTCGGTAAGTGATCCGGTGCCGTCAATATTATAGTCTGAGTTCCATTCCAATCTCGCGTTGGCATCCGCGCACAATCCTCCTTTGGTTTAAAGTTCGTGCTATACATATCAGCTTATGTTCAGAATGGTGTGATATTATCGTTGCTTGACTCGGAGCTTGAACACGTCACCACCACCAGGTGCTTTTGCTGGCAATTTGTTGGTACATGGAATACATACTCCAAGCCTAAGTAGGCTTACGCACGGCACCCACCCACATGTGACAAGCTCCTAGGCTCGAAGTTGGCGCTGTATTCACAGGTATTTGATTTCGGGATCGCAAAATTACATAACTTGGCCTGCTACTACGCCTCAGAACGAATCATGACAATCACAAGCCGCGACGAAAGTGTGACATCCATGTCCCGCCTGTATATGAGCCATGCATCGCACTGTACGTCGACTACCAGTGCAAGGTCTCGCGGTGCTGTGCCGAGTCTGGACGAATGATGAGATGGAGGTGCTTCCTGCAGTGCTGAGCTGTGCATTAGTGCACAACCAGTAATCTGATGGCTTGTAATTGCGCAAAGTCAAGGGACTTCATGACGCCAGCATGGCATCGAGATCAGATGGGTGCCACGTCGTCCGAATATCTATCTACCGCAGGGTTTTGTCGGACAAGGTTCTCCCACACTTAGGTGGGAGTGATGCATGGGGCTCCAGAACGGGACAGCCGCCTAGAAGCATTTGAATATCTTGCGTGTCCAGAAGATGATATCCCATTTGCGAGAGTAACACAAGGTGCTCTAAGATGGGACAGCGGTCTAGAAATATCTGGACATGTTGCACTCGCGAAGTTTTTCACAAAGTTGATGTACTGTGAAACCTGAGGTGTGTTGATATTCATATAAACCAAGAAACGGCGTAGGTAAGGCAATTTCCACTAGTCCGAGCGATTACACCGAGGAACTTCAATGAGTCGCAGGGAGGAAAGGTCCACGTCAGGGTAATCTGCAATTCGTGAAGACATTTGAGCGTGTTGGTCCTCACGTCGGAATTCATTAACGTACATGTACTTCTTCGTCAGGAGGAAGCGACTGTCTTCCTTCGTTCAAACGTTCAAGGTCCACTGACTTCCTCTGCTGCAATCTCAAATCGATGTCCTGCCGAACGAAGTCACTGCCATCTCAAACGTTCCGAGACGATATGTGATAGGGTTAGAGGAGCCATATGCTGCAAAGACGATCGGACGCTTGTGGGAGGCATGTAGAGTTCGATGGAGACGATAAGATGTACTAAAAGTATTGAAGGTGGTCAAACTATGTAGTTTATATTTGGGAGAGGCTCCGTTATTTCAAATGCACATCCTCGCTATTTATGGACTACTCACGTTCCGAACTTCGTTCCGTTTTACGCCCATGCAAGGCGCCAGTGGTTAGACAACAAGTTGCAACGCACTGCTTCGACTCTCGAGTGACTTCGACGCTGTGGGCTTCTGACCCGCTCGACTTTTATTGCAAATCTAACGTCACGGTTGCCGTCATATTGCGTGTGATCATCATGATCGTCAACCTTTTTCCTGTAGCACGGGAAGATGATCCTGCGAAGATAGGAAACAATATTGCTGGGTAGCAAAACATCGGTCCTCACGTGTGCACGCAGTGTGTCCACTTCCCACTGCTGACGCTTCAGCTCCAATCCATGCTGTCGAAGATGAGAGCATTCGCGTCACTGGCAGGCGTATTGCTTGCCACGCTCTCCAGTGCCCAGGTGCTTGTCGATTTCCAAGTCGCTGAACCGCCTCCGGTTCCAAACAGCGGGCAACAATGCACGATGATGATTCTGGAGTGAGAAAATCAGTTTGAAGCGTTTCGAACTCTAACGACGATTGCTTCCTAGGCGCACATTCGGGAACTCATACGGAGAGTCAGTTACTTTATGACTAGTCAAGTTCCAAAGTTGAGCTAACCTTCCACTTCAGTCCAGAGATCGTCGAGTACACGTGGGTATCTGCTTGCGTTTCATGTTGATTCTCATCCGACTCCATACAGCCCGCCGACCGATTGCGGCGCCGTCGGCTCCTGGGCAGCGGTAACACTCAACTTCACAGTGACATCAAACGGGACCCAGTATGACCGCCTTGGAATCTTAACGTTCCAGAACACGGAAAGTATGTTCTTCTTGACGGCGATACATTGTATGGCAAGGGCTGATGTTGAATGTTCTAGTCTGGCGCACTTCAACTCCAGAGCCAACCAAAGATGGTATCATTTGGACTTACACGAAAGATGTCACTCGTTATATCCCTTTGTTTGACAAGCCCGGAACTTTCATTCTCGAACTTGACAACGTTGTGACATCCATTGACACTGGGCAGTATGCGAGTACGCATGTTTTTGTTTCGTTACAGACGATGTCGTGCTAATTTACGCATCAGCCACACTTTATGCAACTTTCTATGCATCGTCTGGTGAATACCCTACTGCTGGACAATCTAACATGATTGTACCGATATCTACGATGCGAAATAACACTGGTAACGAGGCTTCAGTCCCACCAGCATTTTCTGTACGCCTTTCCCTTATGCATAATGAGTGTTAAGTAAACCCTACCAGCTCAACGTGACGCTCCCGCAAAATACTGTTGAAATCTATGCCGAGCTCTATGCGTCCGGCAATGGAGACGAGGAATTCTGGGTGAGGGACAATTTGTTGCGGACAATTGAAAGCCGATTCACTGATTGATTCTTGTCTCAAGTACTACAACACAGCTGACGACTATCTCGGATATCTTCCACCTGGCACAACATATGGTGGAGGCCCATTCCGTGAGGTTCGTCTCCTCGTGGACGGTCAAGTTGCTGGTGTAGCCTTTCCGTATGCTGTTATCTTCACTGGCGGCATTAATCCCTCAGTGTGGAGGTATGACTATTTACTTTCCCAGTTTTTCTTTCAACCATGTGGTTCACAGGCCAATTACATCATATGGTGCAATCGACCTTCCTACTTACTTCCTTGATCTCACACCCTTCGCACCGGTGTTCGCCGACGGCCTCCCTCACAACGTCACTTTAGATGTCGCCTCCGCTGAAGCAAACCACACTCTCAACCAGAACTGGTATGTTTCCGGACTCTTGCAGGTGATCACAGGACCCGTCTGGCAAACAGACGACGGGCAGCATCACGACATATGATGTTCAACCTTATGCAATAACGGAGACAACAGGGAGCGTGAGCGGCGCAGATGTCAATATCACAGTCAAGGCTCAGCGTTCCCTCAAAATCGAGTCCACCATCATCAGCGGTAGTGGGACCACAAACAATGTTGTTTTCCAGCAGAGTTTGGACTTTACAAACACGCAGTATTATCTCAACAACAGCAATACTCAGGTTGGGATACACCTTCGTTCCATAATAACTCGCTCAGTCGCTCAATACATCCATTCCAGAACGTCGCGCAGACATCCTCCGGCTCAGGTCATCTCAACTCATAACGGAGTCAGTGTTCCTTACCGACAACTTCGATTATCCCCTGTACATCGACATGACATACCTGGTGGATAATAATACCGAGATATCATGTAAATTTCGTTCGGTTCGACCTGCATTGCATATCTGACCATCCTGTGCTTCAGTTTATACCACGTTCGACCACTCGTATAATCGTCAGCTTGTCCCTGCGCCTTTCATCTTGGGATCCGACATCAGTGAGCGCCAGCAGACAGGTACGATCTCTTCTTCTGCAGGGAACGTGTATTCATCCGTATGCCAGCGGGTTACTTCACCATATCGACCACGGGAAATTCTGGGAATGGAACCAGCAACAACACCTTTTCGTACGTTGACACTAAGGGCAACACGTACGCTAGGGATGTAGACGCAGCATATGACGTGATCACCTATGACAAGCAGAGCGGCAGCCTTGCAACCACTCCCCTACCCACGTTCCCTTTGGCTTCCAACTCTCAGTCCATCCCTGGTGCAAGACTCCCAGGTGGACAGGGGTCACAGGTCATGCTTATCCCGTAGATTACTCTTAGCAATAACATCATGAATACATGTGAGCAACTGTTTATTTAACACATGGTACATGTAACGCCCGACAAGACTGTCCAAGCAGCCCTGAAGAACAAATATCCGGGCGTGCCAGCACCCTCCACCGTCTTAAATAACCCAAGTCTGCAACACCTTAAGCACGTGTTGAACGGCAAACAGCTCCGTGTTGAGACGGGGCTTCCAGCGTGGAAGCTGCGAAATCTGATGAAGATTTGAGGCAATGACCGCTATGTACGTTGTCGCGATGGTTGAGAGCGCGAGAGCAAAGCATTTAGAACAATCCGACGACACGCCCAGTTTGGGGGTCAAGTCCGACTTCCCAGAATCCTGCGCGGCGATTTCTCGTGAGATAGATTTTGGAGAAAGCACATGGTATCACTCACCTGGTCGTGTGCCAAGCCCTGGCATGGTCTGCATGTCTCCGAGGATAGGGTATAGGAAACCAGCTCCTGCAGATAAGCGCACTTCACGAATGGGAACAGTGAAGCCCGAAGGAGCATTTTTAAGGGACGGGTCATGAGAGAATGAGTATTGGGTCTTTGCCATGCAAACTGAACGAACGGTTAAATATAACTTTACAGACATACGGAGACGAGGACTTACTGGGCAGGTTGCCGTAGCCTTGACGAGTATAAGTTTCTAGCTGCTTGCCGGCATGCTCACTGAGTTCGATGCCAGCTGCGCGATATATCTCCTTGCAGATTATCTCGATCTTTTGGGCGATGGGGAGGTTGAGGTCGTAGAGGAATTTGAAGCCGGATTCTCCTTCGCAGGTTGCGACGACTGCATCAGCAAGGGCACGTGCGCCAGCACCACCTTCTGCCCAGTGGTTGCTCACTATGGCTGCATCAGCACCCGCAGCGAGAGCCTCTTGACGGATGAGCTCGAGCTCAGCAGGGGTATCAGAACTAAGCCAAGGTAAGCGAACACCCAAGTATGATAGGACAACAACACGAACGAAAATTGGTTGATAGCAATGATAACTTTGACACCGAACTTCTTGGAGTTCTCGATGTGCCTAGCGAGGTTCTGACAACCTTCCTTGAGGGTGACGAGATCCTCCTTGGTGTAGGTATCAGCCAAAGGCTTGCCAGGGGTCACCTCAGGTCCACCACCGTGCATCTTGAGCGCACGGGTAGTTGCAACGATGACAGTAGCATCAGGCTTGAGACCGCTAACACGACATTTGATGTTGCAGAACTTCTCCATGCCCATGTCAGCACCGAAACCACCCTCAGTCAGCACGTAGCCAACGCGGTCTGAAGAGTCGCCCTCCTCAGTTCCCGCGAGCTTGAGAGCGATACGATCAGCGAGGATAGAAGAGTTGCCGTGGGCAATGTTGGCGAAAGGACCAGCGTGGACGAAAACAGGGGTACCTTCGAGCGTTTGCATCAAGTTGGGCTTGACCGTGTCCTTCATGAGGACAGCAAGTGCACCTCCGACACCAATGTCATCAGCAGTGATAGCCTCTCCACGCTTGCTTGTGGCGACGACCATGTTGCCAAGCTTCTCGCGCATGTCAACAAGATCAGTTGTCAACGCCAGCACGGCCATACATTCACTAGCCACAGCAATATCAAATCCAGCCTCGCGCTCGTGGCCTTTCTCAGTGGGGATTACGGCCGAGTGTGACCTTGCGCAGGAAACGATCGTTTGTGTCGAGGACACGGTTCCAAGTGATGGTCGCGGCGTCGATGTCAAGGCGTGCAAAGAGGTTAATTTCCTCGGGCGTCAGGTCGTTCGGGTTGGTTTTGTCGATACCGAGCTTTTTCAAACGCTTGAGCATGAGGGGCGCAAACTCACGCTTGCCTTTTTTGGAGGGTACAAGACGACTGAAAAGACCCTGCAGAAAGTGAGTTCGTGTAACAACAATCTTTCGAACGTTTACAGACCTTGTCAGTCTGAGTCGCCTCATGGAACAAACGAGCGTCCAGAGCAGCAGCTGCGCTCGAAGTCAGGATTGAGTGTCAGAACAAATTCAGTGAGCTTACCCAACAAGTTGTTGGCAGCTGTGACAGCGTGAATATCACCAGTCAAGTGTAGGTTGAACTGAACAACGATCATTAGGGCGAGAAGAACTCTAAAGAAAGACAACCTACCTCATCCATAGGAATTACTTGACTGTAACCTCCACCAGCAGCGCCTCCTTTGATACCGAATGTCGGTCCTTGAGAAGGCTGACGCACACATGCAAATGCCGGACGTCCAAGATGTGCTCCCAGTGCCTGAGCAAGACCAATGGTAGTCGTAGACTTGCCCTCACCCAGAGGAGTGGGTGTGATACTTTAAAATAGGTCAATTTCAAATAACAAAACGCGTCCCAGTAATTCCTACCCAGCAATGACGATGTATTTTCCATCTTTGCGGTGTGCCAAGCGGTCCAAAACGCTAAGCTCGACCTTGGCCTTAAATTTGCCATAACTTTCAAGTTCATCGGGTAAGAGTCCCATTTCTTTTGCAAGCTGAGTGATGGGCTTGGGGGTCTGGGCCATAGCAATCTCGATGTCGCTGGGAACTTTCTCCTTGATGTCAAGTGCCAAGGGTTTGATCTTACGCTCCCGAGCCTTTTGCCAGAGACGGACAGCAGAGTTGTATACGTTCTCCATCAGTAACGCGACGGTCATTGGGCCAACACCTCCTGGAACGGGGGTGATGTGTGAGGCCACAGCAAACGCGTCTTCATCGACATCTCCGACAAGGCGTTGACCTGATTTCTTAGTCGCGTCTAAAGGTTGCCCATATAAATAACCTAGATCATACGCCAAGACCAAGACCAGATACATACCCGGAATGAAGTTGATGCCAACGTCGATAACGACTGCGCCCGGTTTCACCCATGAACCTTTGACGAATGCCGACTGGCCGATAGCAGCTACCACGATATCAGCTTGTCTGACCTGCAAGTGAGTGTGAGAAAGTTGAGATATCTGATAATCACACGAGATGCAACTGACGATCTGTTCAATGTTCTTGGTGCGACTGTGGCATTGGGTGACAGTTGCATCGCGGCTTCTCAGGAGTGCAGCCACGGGGTTTCCGACGATGTCGCTGCGACCGAGTACGACTGCGGTTGAACCAGCGATGGAAACGCCAGTACTCTCCAGTAGACGAATGACAGCGGCTGGAGTACAAGGAACAAACAACGGGGAAGCAGCACGCGAAGACAAATGACCGATGTTGTAAGCATGGAAGCTAGAACCCTCATTCTCAGATAAAGCTATTTCCCACATGAAAACAACTTACCCATCAACATCTTTCTCAGGAGAAACTGCCTCAGTGACAGCGCGGGTGCCGTCCTCATCGACTTGAGGTCCAAGAGGGAGCTGAACAAGAACACCACTAACAGCTTCATCATCTGAAAGCTTCTTAACAACTTGGATGATCTCGTCGGCTGTAGCTGCTTCTGGGACTTTGACGTGATTGAACTTGATGCCGACTTCCTCCGCAGCTTTAGCTTTCATGCGGATGTACGTGGTCGAGTCGGGACGCTCGCCAGCTTGTACGACTACGAGCTGGGGCTGGAACCGAGGGTATTGGGCTTGGAACGCCTTGATTTTCTGCGCGACATCATCGCGGATAGTCCTGCACGCACGTGATGTGATTAGGACGTGTTGGACGTTGATCACGGATCACTTACTTGGCTATGATAGTGCCGTCGATAATCTGGGCGGTCATGATGGTAGAAACAAAGATCAACCTTGGACGGTTTCGAACCGAAGAAGAGGTCGATATGGAAGATAAAAGGAAAGGTCGCAATGCTGGGCGAGGCATCTTAATAAATGTCATATCAAGTTGCCTCTTTTGGCTAACCGTAGCGCACCCACGAATGAAAGAAAATTACACACAACACTAGTTTTAAAAGATAGACAGTGAAATCAGAAAGACAGTGACACGGAAAAAGCAGGAGCTCAACAGATTCACAATGACCATTTCTCTAGTGATTCACTCAGGCTGTAGCCTAACGTGAGTCACCGAAGATCAAGCTCTTCAAGCGGATACGTAACTTGTTCTCACGATCCTTCCCTTCCGAAAATTTTGGACGCGTTTGGCTCCGTTTCATAAGGTCACACCACTCCTCTGTCTCTTTTCTATCATTTATTATCATGAACGCTGCATACGTCCGACAGGCCTTTCGTTCTTCTACGGCTTCACTGTCGTCGAGAACAATCGGTCGCTCCTCACGAGATGCGCTGGCATCTCACGGTCGGCGAATAGTAGGCACACGACAGTACTCTGATGACAAAGCTCCTCCCGCAACAGAGCAAAAGTCAGAGACGGATGAGGTAGAATCCGACAGGACAGAAGTCACGCCGGAGACTGAGTTGCTCAAAACGCTCAAAGCAAAAGAAGCCGAAACCACGGACCTAAAAGTTAGCATTCCCCCTCGAACATTGCACGCGTTTTGATTGTCCCCAGAGTCGGTTACAGTACCTGCAAGCAGACTTTTTGAACTTGCAACGCAATGCTGCTCGTGAAAAAGAGCAGCAACGCGATTTTGCCATCACCCGCTTCGCTGGTGACCTGCTTGAGACCGTTGACGTTCTCGCACTCGCCCTCAAGTCCGTACCAGAGGATGTCCTTGCCCAGTCCGACTCTCTCTCTCCAGAATCATCCGATTCATCATCAGCACCCAACTCAAAATCCGTTCAAACCTACCTTAAGGAGCTGCATCAGGGCGTCGACATGACCCACCGTCTCCTACTATCCACACTCTTCAAGTATCACGTCAAACCGTTTGACCCTACCGGTGACAAGTTTGATCCTAACCAACACGAAGCGTTATATCAAGCTCCCATACCCGGAAAGGAACCTGGGACTATATTAGAGTGCCAGAAAACTGGGTACACGATTAAAGATCGGTTGTTGCGGGCGGCACAGGTTGGTGTCGTGCAGGATACATCATGACCTATGTCATTACTGTGGAGCGGGGTTTAGGTGGGTATGCAGGACAGGTGTTGGGAGACTATTAGCTACACTAGTAAGCACTCTAGAGCCTCTATGAGCGGTGTGGGTGGATTGCATGCACGATAGATATTATTTTAGCACATTTAATTCACCGAATCACAACTCTGAACCGATCTTCCAAACAGGAAATGACTTGTGCGTTGAGTGAGTTGGCCTCATCATTCGAAAGCGATCTACTCAAGATTAGAAAAAAGGTTTTATAAAAGACAGGGGCTTACTTATCCATCGAACGATAATTGATCCTATAACAAAGGCTCTTCCGGTCAGTTTTCGGGTGAGTGAAATCGTCAATCTGCTCAGACGTCAAGTCAAGTCACTCGGTTCAGAACAAAACTCACCAATTTCACATCCTCCACTACATCTCCAGCGACGTCCCGAACAAGGTCGCAAAAATCATTTTCATGAAGCGTCTGGCCTTCGGGGAGCCAAAAGCTCACGTCCTTGAAGCATGCCGGGTACTTCGAGTACGGTTTGAACGTTGTAATTTCGCCTTGTTTAAACTGCGAGAGGAAACGCGGGTCTTGCGACCAGAATAGACGAATGTCGGGGATAGAATATAAAACCATCGCTATCCGTTCGAGACCAAGACCGAATGCCCAGCCCAGCTTGTCGGAAACATCTAATCGCGCGTTATTCGTCACGTTAATGTGTGTCAAGACATCGACGTACTCGCATTGTCGAGTGTTGGCTGATAAATGACTCCACAGCCAAGAATTTCCAGCCATTTACCACGGAAGAAGACCTCGACCTCAAAACTTGGCGTCGTCCACGGGAAAGTAGCCTCTATCCACCGCACTTTAAGCGGGTCGTGAGCGCTAGCACCGACGCGTCCACTGAACAAGTGTAGCATCAGACTATTCAAGGACAATTTCAGATTCTTCGCGATTAATTCTGTATGTTTTGGGTCATGGGCTGGCTGACAAGGATTCGTAGGCGATAGATGGGGAACATCTTCGATTTCAATACTGGACCGTTCCAAATGGGCTGCGAGGCGTTCGTTGTCCTTTTCGATCTCCTTCATGCCCGCTGCGTTTGCTGAAACGATGCGTGCTCCTTCTGTTTGGTGGAATACAGGATAATGCGACCCATCTATCTCGTCGCGCCGGTACACGTCTGCAGTAAGCAACCACTTCGTCTCTCCTCGTCCAAACACCTCCACTTCGTGTGCAGAAGTGTGAGTGCGCAACATGAGGTCCTTATTGACATAATAACTGTCTGTCACGGACCGACCAGGATGGTCCGCGGGGAAAGACAGCAGATCAAAGTTTTGGTAAGGAGTGACGAGGGGAGATAGCGAGGACAGGTGAGCGTAGGAGGGGAAGTGAGATTCTATGAGTGCTCGGAGCGTGCTGAGTGGATGTGAGGGTTGCGTGTGCAGTTTTAGTGGGAGCTTGGACACGATTGTGGGAGATATGTTTGTCATGTGGTCGGTGGGGTATTCTGCACCTAGCACGGTGACATGACACGGTCGTTGGGGGGCCATGTTAGCGAGGTATCGCGAGGGTACTCCTCTCCCATGAATATTTCGCCATAGTGAACCAGGTAAACGCATTGAGCGTCAATTGTTTTCACTAGAAGCTGCTAATGAGTTCTCGGTGAATTGTTGCAAGCTCACCTACTCGTCTTGCTCTAAATTATCACTCCAAGTCTAAGGCTCAACTTGATTAATTTACGCGTTTGTTTGTGCTTGTTGTCACAAAGCTTCAAACAAATCCAAACTTGGTTATGAGCACAGCCACTTCGAGCTCTGATGTCCCGAGTCGCCATCAGGGATTCAGCAGACTCAAAGGTGAACAATTTCCGTGTATTGATGCACAGGAAGCTCATCAAAACCAGCCTTCGCTCAGTAAACGAAAATCAAAGAGACGCCTCATCGATTCTGATGAGGAAGAATTTGATGATGCTGCGGACGCTCACTTTGAGCATCCACGCGTCAAACGTTCTCGTACTGCAGAACCAGAACTGACGGCTGAAGAACATAATGATGTGGATCATGATGTGGATGTAGATGTTGATGTGGAGGTGGATGCAGAAGAAACACGTTTTCTAGCGTATGACCCCACAGATCAACACACCGTCACTGGCACCGCTTCAGTTGCCCCCGGTCAAGCTCGGAAGACAAGTAAGGCGGATGTGAGTGCGAAGCGTATAAAGAGAGCAGATTCTGCAACTGCGGCTAAGAAGAAGAAACAAGCGGTGTTCTCCTCCGATGCAGAGGATGCCGAAGTCGACATTGATGACCTCATGGACGAAGATGATTTCCTTGACGAACCTGTTCCAGATGTCGAAGAAGAAGAGTTCGAACCTGAAGCTGCACCAAAGCGTGGTGGAAAAGCAAAGGCATCTTCGTCCGCCAAGAGCAAACCTACCAAGGTCAAACTGGTATTGGGGAAGGGTGGGAAGCCGAAGGGTGGAAAAGAAAAGGAGAAAGAGAAAGGAGATCATGATCAAGGACGAGCGGCAAAATTCCTCCTTCTGACACCCTGTCTGTGTCTACCAGTGTCACAGCCCAGAGTCAGGTCTCTGATCCTCTTTGCGGATGACGAGTCCTCCGTTCATCCACCATCAGTGGTCGATCCTTCTGCCGCACCTGATCAATCCGCCTTGCCGCCGCCCGAACTGAAGAAACGCAAACTCCCAACAATTAAGAAGAACAAACCCTCTGCCTCAGGCGCTCCTACTCAATCCCAGTCCGCCGCTGCCACCTCCAAGCCGCCACCTTCAACTGATGATGTGGCAAAAATCGGTGCACCTCATCCGCAGCGTAAGTCTGCAAGTCTCATGGGGGCAGCAGACTTCGACTTGCGAGATAAAAGCGTGTATGCTGAGCTCTTTAAAGGGGTAAGATGGCTGTGACGATGTTGTTGCCTATTAATATTTGCTCTGTAGGCTGGCGGTAGTACTCCTCGTTCTGGACTCAACAGGAGAGAGAAGGAGGAGGAACGACGGAAAGAGCTGAACAAGATGCGTGATGAAGCAAAGGCTAAGCGCGCGGAAGAAGCTGTTCGTTTGTTTCTCTTATTCGCGCCGGTTCTTTGTTTCTGATTCAGGCGCAGAAACATCATTTCGATCTACAGTCACAAGCAGACAAGATCGCCGGCTTTGAACAGAAACTTAGAGCCAACAATGGCATGGCTTTGCACCCGAACTTCCTTGCTGCCAAGTTCCGAGAGGAGTACGACAAGGAGAGGGCGCGTCTACGACACGACAGGGAGCGGAGCCGGAGTGCCGCGAAAGAGGAGGGAGAGGCTTGAGGGCTTTCATTTTTAGTTTTGTTTGACTTGTGCATTTTGCTTTCGGATACGCTACACAATAGAATCTAGGCTGTAAATACATCATTGCAATATTACAAACTTCCTATGCTTTTTGTTCGCACAACTGATACTTCAATGATGGAGCGTTTTCATCTTGGTTTCCGACCGACCCCCTGGGGGTGGCTTGTACATGCCAGACACGAGACTGGCAGATGTCTTTGTTACCTGGTCGAAACAAAGATCAAACCACTTTTTGTCTGCCGTGGGTTTGCTAGGCGTCGACGCTGACTTATCTCCTTCGATACTGAGCCCGGAGAGCTGCTGTTCTAGGGAGGACGTATCAGGGAAGAATATTCGTAGCTGTAACTGGAGTCCATTAATTATATCCAGCAGAGCCAACGATTCCTTCCTGATCATATCAGGGTTCTGAGGGACATACAACGAGGAGACCAGTTCGTCAGACGCAGCAAGGAGTGCATGTGACTGCAAAAGCAAAGCATCTAGAGCAACGCTTGGAGGCGGTGGGGTCGGCGTAGACGACAGGAGATCCAAGAAGATACGCTTGTGCAATAATGTTGTTAACCGTAATACGGAGTGAACCTGGACAAATAGCGCGTTTAAAAAGAGCTGATTTGAAAGTAGCAGATAAGTGCAGTACATTTTTTGCGCGTGCCAGCTCGTCCTTGCCCATCTTCGCTTCTATGTCGCCCAAACTGCCAGTGAGCTCATCCCAACCGTCGTCAATATCATCGGCATCGACATCATCGCTTTCACTCCCTTCGGCTCCATCTATCATTTCAGACACCTCTCGAAGACTATCTTCGAGAGCCCCTCGGTCCTGCTTCCATCTTCGACGGATGGCAGATAAGTTGTCCTTTGGTATTCCGTTAGGTCCACGGGCTTGAGTTATGAGATCGTGAATAGTGCCTGTCCGGACAAGATACTCCTCTCCTGCCGAACCACTCCTTGGTATCGACGGACCACGCGCAGCGAGGTTCAAAAAGGTCTGCACGACTGCACGCAGAGCCTCCAAAATAGCCGTCACCTCATGCTGCACTTCCTTGATAAGCGTCGTCCCATGTAAATCAGGACTAAAAAGATGAATGCAATGCGTGATGCCAGATGTGTATTTCGTTAGATCTACGATCACGGGGAGAGAAGCAGAGTATGTAGGAGAGGATGGCTTGAGCGCAAGAGCGAGTTTAGTGCTAGAGTTGTATATCAGAGCAAGGAGAGAATCTAGGTCTTTTAGGATCACGGCGAGGTCGGCGGTTTGGGGCTCAGATTTATCGCGCTGATTTCGGGAAGCAAGTGCGGAGAGTGCAGCAGTGCATGTCTCGGACGCAGATGTCAGAGCGACGATGACTGGTAGCAATAATATTTCAGAACGGATTTCACGAATTAGTGAGTGGCTCACCTTTCTGCTTGTCAGTCATTTTCTGTTTCAAAACATATAAAGCTCCGCATCTAATCAGTGCTGCACCCAAAAGGGAGATGTGGGCTTACGTAAAGCTGTCTGTTTTTCTTGCGTGTATGTACTGGACGCTCTTGTCGCAAGCACTAGTGCCACCATTTCCTTCTAACTCTCCGGTGCATGTCCGTGCACCTCCTGGTAAGCAACCGTCAGTTAATTCGCATGCTATTGTATTGAACATGTTATTTCGTAGTTACCGGGCATCCTGCGCGCCCAAGGGCGTTCAGTCGTTTCTCTGCCTTCAAAGTCATGCATACAGCTCCGCTCTTTCTCTAATTCTCGGCCAATACAACCCTACTCAAGATTTACGCTCACATCTAAACCATCACCACTAATAACTCAACACCGGATCCAACCACTAACTGCGCAGCCGTGTCTACGACGCGCGTTGTCATTATTCCCTTGGTCGAAAGCATCGTCTACGCCAGCTCCAGCGGTCGTGGCGAAGGTCGCTCATCTAGAAGCAGAAGCTAACGCAAATCCAGATGATGTTACTAAGCAGCTGGCTCTGTATCAAGTTCTTGTAGGGACACAGGTGAAAGCTGGGTATGAAGTAGTAATAACTCGTTGGGAGAGGATGTGCGAATTTGTAAACATGTTTCGCATTTTACATTCGTGGCCTCATAACTCATGAATTATTTCGCTTTTGATAGAATTCAGCATCACCGCTTCTCCAGTCTGATGCGGCATTCCAGCTGTACCTTACATCATTGCTCAAGACTGGTCAAGAGGCCTCTGTCAACTTGGCCGTTCGCAGACGCGATTCACTTCTTGCTCCTGCTGCTGGTACTACTACGGCTACAGACGCATCGCAAACTGATTCTCCGGTTACTTCTTCGAATTCCCCTTCTGACGCTCCTTCAACATCATCACCGACGCCACCTCCATCCCGAAGTCAAGAGATTGCTTCCGATGTACTTGCTGGGCGCGCCGAACCTTTACTCGCTACTTCTCGTCTTGACGGTGCCTCGGCTTCTCAGAGCACGGACATGGCGAATCTTGCAGCTGCCCTGAGTAAGGGCAGTGGTGTAAGTGGTAATCCGATTCATGTCACTATCAGTGAGCGTAAGTGGTCATCAACATATACAAATGCATGCCTCTCACTTTGCTTCCAGCGAAAGGGTCTACAATTATGCGTCTTGTGCGGTTCTTAGTTTTGACTGCATTGGGCGGATTCTGTAAGTGCATATAAGATGATGAACTTCAGGTTATTGATCTTGTGTTCTTCAACAGTCATTCTTGTCATCCTGTCTGTGCTCTTGGAGAATTCTGGCTTGCTTAAACCTGTTCCTCGGCAAGCAGAGTTCGAGCCACTTCAACAAAGGACCATACGGTTTAGCGATGTCCATGGTGTCGATGAAGTGAAAGAGGTAAGCTTTGCGGCTTATAAACTGCCTGAGAAGACCTAGATTTCACTCCCATTCAGGAACTCCACGATATCGTAGAATTTCTCAAGGATCCCACTGTCTTTGCATCTCTTGGTGGTAAACTTCCAAAAGGCGTCTTGCTAACAGGACCTCCCGGTACCGGTAAAACCATGCTCGCACGTGCTATTGCTGGAGAAGCGGGAGTGCCATTTTTCTTCGCATCCGGTTCCGAGTTCGAGGAAATGTTCGTGGGTGTTGGTGCCAAGCGTGTCCGAGAGCTTTTTGCAACCGCTCGGAAGAGACAGCCTGCCATTATTTTCATCGACGAATTGGATGCTGTTGGTGGGAAGCGCAGTCATAGGGACCAACATTACATGAAACAGACCTTGAATCAGCTGTTAGTTGAAATGGACGGTTTCTTGCAAAGCGAAGGCATCATCGTCATTGCCGCGACTAACTTCCCGGAAAGTCTGGACCTGTCAGTGCTAGGCTTGTCATATTTGTGCTGACGTCCCTGACATTTTCTTGTGTAGTGCTTTGACGCGTCCGGGCCGCTTTGACAGGATCATCGCTGTCCCTTTGCCTGATATTCGTGGCCGAGTCCAACTCCTTCAGCATTTCATGAAAGAGGTGGTCGCAAGCGTTGGTACGTTTTTTCTGCCACGTGGTGCAGTCCTATCGCTAAATCATCGTGGGCTTTAGCTGTCGATCCGAAAGTGCTAGCGCGGGGTACGCCAGGGTTCTCCGGTGCCGAACTGCAAAACATGGTCAAGTGAGTGCAGCACGCGCTTTTCGTTGTCTCTTAGAGACTTTGACACATTATATATCAGTCAGGCTGCCATACAAGCGTCAAAGGAAGGTTATAGCGAGGTCACATTAAAGCACTTTGAATGGGCCAAGGCACGTGTTCTTTATTTGCCGGCTAACTTAGAGGTCGATTTTCTAACCCTATCCCACGTTGATGTAGGATCGCATTCTTTTGGGAGCCGAGCGAAAGAGCGCATACATTGACGAGAAAAACAAGTTGTTGACCGCTTATCACGAGGTGCGTCATCAGCCGCACGAATCTCGCGTGGAAATTTCGAAGTCTGATGGATGGTGGTAGGGAGGACATGCCCTGACAGCCCTATATACAGAAGGTGCCATGCCCCTCCACAAAGTCACGTGTGTTCCCCGTGGTCATGCGCTGGGCGTTGTACGTGCCGATGACCCTTCAGATCATGAAAAATTATGCTGATTCTTGTATTATCAGACTTCCCAACTTCCCGAAGATGACCGATATTCAGTAACGCAGACGGAGTTCAAAGCCACGATTGACGTTTGCATGGGTGGTCGCGTAGCGGAGGGACTTAGCGAGTTCTTCTCACCCTGATCTCCCACAACTCCTGACTAGGAATTCCAGTTTATGGGACTGGGGGCCTCACAAGCGGCGCCTCATCTGATCTCCAGCATGCCACTCGTACTGCAACCGCGATGGTCAAGGTTAGTACAAATCAAATTCTTTCTCTTGGACATTACGTGACCATCTCACCGCTACTTGGGTGACATCTGTAGAAATGGGGTTTCTCGGAAAAAGTTGGCCCAGTATTCTATAGCGACCAAGATGAAGCGATAAGCCCTGCGACAAGGGAGAAGATAGATGCGGAAATCACCAAGCGAGTGACTTCTGTTGAGTTATTGCCATTATGCTGACCATGCTGCCGTCAGGCTACTGCAACAAGGTGAGGCGCGGGCGACCAAACTTCTAACGGAAAAGAAGGAGGAACTACATCGGGTGCGCGCATCTCTTTTTCCCGTTGCTCCTCGCATCTCACCAGCTTCCGTTTGTGCGTTTGCAGCTTGCGCATGCCCTAGTAGAACACGAAACTTTGGATGCCGAGGAAGTAAAGAAGGTCATCAGGGGCGAGCCAATACGGAATATCAAGGAAAAGATTTCTCACGATGAGGTCGCGGAGGTTGCGTCAGAGGAAATTCCTGCACTGACATGAGGTGCATCTTACTTTTTGCACGAATATTAGACTAAGTTGGGGGTTAGGACGTATAATGCATGTTTTGTATATCTCAGGGCTGAGTCGAGGAGATCTCCTCGCCTTTTATGCGGTTGACTGTTCTTGGTTTGAGATCTGCAGAGGCGAACATCAAATGATCTCCTTGATATCTTCAATAGAAGGCAATCCGAAGAAAATTCGAGGCGGGAAACTTATCAAGTGAAAAGGTGGGATAAGTTAAGGAGGTGTCTCTGCCAAGCTTTTACACCGCGAGTTTTGTGGATCACTGATCAGTTCTGTACGTCAGTGGATCGTTGTTATGTGCAACCCATCACGTTTTCGTTGTGCACTTGTCGCATCGACTCCGATCCTCGACGACCGGACAAGAATTGTAGTTCTTTCACACAGGATTGTCATCGCTATTACTATAGTGTATAGTCGTGACTAAACGTCTCTAAACGTCCATCTGGCCAAGCCTGTCATGGCGATGGCCTCCCTTCAGTTCCCGAGGTGGACATGCTTTTGGCGCCATTGATTAACCAGTTGCCAGAGCTGAAGGCGGATATGAATGGCTATGGGTCGGTATGAAGACGGCATCCTGCAACGTCACGCCACAACCATGCTACGAACTGACAGATGTCCTGGTCGATGAAGTTTTTGATGCCTGATAGATGCTGATATGATGTCACCTAATCACGTATTGGAGCAGCAGCAGCATGCCACCACATGCCACAGATCCAGAAACTCGAGGTCAATCTAACAATAAATCCGGACCATGCTCTGATAACAACCGTACAGATGGTTACATCCTTGTAAATTCTTCAATTCAACGTGAGTAAATTAACTGACATTCGCGGTACCATGTGAGCATCAAATCCACAATGTAGAAGCCACGTGCTTATATGGCGAAGGCATTTTGCCTCACGCTCGATGACTGAACGTCGAGCAGAATACGGCGACAGGGGAATCTCGTTTATCTGAGTTGTACCGCCTCAAAGGACGAATTCGGGAGTCGTTTCCCGGAAGGCCTTCTTGTTATAATCATGTATACCAAAAACAAATAGCAACTTCTCTGCCAAGGCTAGTATCGGTACCGTGACTCTCACATGTTTCATCAGTATGCGATAGCTGAATTAATTGCAGGTTTTCGCCTTTCACCGGATGTTATGCAGGTTTGTTGAAGGCGTATAGTCCCAACAAGGGAGGCCGTTATCGCAGATATGCATTAGGTTCAAGAATGTTACTTCCCGGTGCCACATCGATCGCCGAGAGAATGGGGCTTTGTGTCATAGTGCCCGCACGTCACGATTCAAATCCCGATTCCAGCGCGGGGTTTCGAAGTCGTGGAAGAACTTCCAGAGCAAAGACCAAGCAAAGACTACCGATGACACTGGCGCGGCTTCAATTCGGCTTTCTTTGATCAGTGGTGGATTTCATCGATTGACAATTTTGTCCAAATAGAGAGGGGATCTGGAAAATCTACACAAGCCATAGCCCTTGAGTACGGCAACATGCGAGCAAGAGACCTGTCATCTGATTGACCGAGGTGGGAACATAGTCTAACGTGGTTGACTTGCAGGAGCGCACGGCAATGTTCATGTAAATTTGGAAGTTGAGAACACGTCGCTGTTCCGATATGAAGCCAAGTTGATGAGTTTCTTCAGCGGCAAATAACTGTTAACAGTATTTCGAACCCGGTTGTGTGCACCGGGTATGTCAGGATGACAGTGCGATCGAACGGAGACGGGAAATTACAATCCACATGCCAGATAGTATTTCGGATAGGAGTCTAACCTTGTAACACAACCACCTTTGGAGGTGCGAAGCCGCTAAAATGCTTCAAGCCTTGACAAATCACGAGCCGGCCGCCAAGTAGGCCACCGCAACAAGGTCCGTTCATAATCTGTGGGCTCTGTCGATGTCCTTAGCATTCTGCCGCCTCACCCGACTCATTTTGACGAACAAGTCTATGGATCTCACAAAATGTCGATTTATTTATAAAACTTCCTGGAATCCTGGATGCCTTCGAGCTTCAGGGAGACCAAAAGGGGATTGATACCCAGGAAGAGAAGCTTGTCGGTAAGATCGTACCTTTTGCACGTTCCACGGAATGGAGAAAGGAACCACGACTTCGGGAAAGTATTTCCTTGAAGAGAATACAAGCTCACGTCTCCATTGGCCTCGCGCCCATCGGCATGAACGTCGATCAATTACAAACAAGGTCAAAGGGTGAAAATTTCGCCCAAAGTTCGCACCGTCATCCCTGAGATCTCGAGCGTACATTTTTTTTGCCAAAAAGCAGATGAAAGGTCTCTCCTATGGGCCAAAAATTGGTATGACACGGGAGTTGGCGGACCTGTACCGCGAGATGAATCGTATGTAATAGTTAATTATACTGCGCGCACTCTCGGCTTAAAAGCAGGAGCATTCGAGGGTCTCCCCGCCTCAGCCTCTGTATACCTCAGCACCGACAACCTTTTCCTGCCCAGCGATCTGCGGTAAGCCCGTGCCACCTGCCAATAACGATGCCGCCGGGAAGATCTCACGAAGTCACGAAAAGCAGTGCCTTTTGTAAACTCAAAACCTGTCGCTTGCTTATTAGCGTTGTCCTACCGCCGCCGACGAAGTGTAAGACCCATTCAAACTTCTTTATCATATCAAACTGAAATAGCGTTTGTCTCATATCCTATCAGATGTGCCACCGACAGCTGCGATTCACGAAAAATACGGCATGCGGTCATCTCTCATTCCAAGGCGACACTTACATTGATTGTTGTGCACGAGATTGCATGCTCAGTACCAGTCATCCGACCACGTGCGGATCACCGGGGAGACCGTGCAATTGCCGTCGATATTATAGGTAAGCCACAATGATGGCGTTTTTTTGCTTCCGCGAAGCTTTGTGTCGCTTATTGTTATTCTCCAGTCAACCCCAGCGGCTGATCACACTAGAAGTACGTGTTTCTCAATTTTAAATTTGGTCTGGGGTTGATCCGTCATGTTCACAGCGTCCGGGAGCATGTCCACAGTGCCCACAATGATAGGATGCAATTAATCCGACATACCTCACCACTGGTCGTCTGTCGACAATCTGTATATATATATATCACGTCTTGGATCACCTAATGTATTCTCCCAATCTTTCAATTAGGTTTAGTGTTCATATTCGCCACCTCGGTGCTTTCAAGGATCCCATTCCCTAGAAATTATATCTCTACTATGTATAACTACACATCCAAGCCCAACAACATGTCATCATCAATCCCACCGTCTCCGTAGTCGACATCCATGTCATCTTCCTGCTCTTGTTGTTGCTCCATGAGCAGTGCTTGTTCCTTCTGCTTTGCTTGGGCTTTCTCTATATCTTCCAGTGTCCATAACGATACACCGGTCTGATTTTCGTTTGGATTCTGCGAGATTGTGCGCATGAAGAGCTTGGAAAGTGTCAAGGCCATATCCGTGGAGAGATTAGAAGCAACCTCCGTGATGTATTGATTTATCCACCGGGGTAACTTGGCCCGTTTGTCGGCACGGGCAAAACGCTATCACGATTAGCAAGTTAGTCAACGATTGTCTGCGAAAGACAGACCAACCTTGTCTGCGAACACCATCAGACCCCAATCAGTCTTACCTCGCAGGACACGTCCGACGCATTGAGCGGCGTTGCGCATG
Organism: Suillus lakei; assembly: GCA_016628065.1. Classification (NCBI taxonomy): domain Eukaryota; kingdom Fungi; phylum Basidiomycota; class Agaricomycetes; order Boletales; family Suillaceae; genus Suillus; species Suillus lakei. The sequence goes on from JABBWA010000004.1 coordinate 1,147,821, forward strand.
GCATCAAAGCCAAGGAACTCAGATTCTCTTATCCGGTACGCATCACGCAAATACTCCAACCGTGCTTTTAATATTCGGCTCTCCGTGTATTGATATGGCACCCTATTTGCTATTTTATCAGTTGCCGATTCTGATCTATGAATTTAATCACGAACCCAAACATGATCACAGCCCTCCCATAGTTGTGATCAAAATCGATACCCTCTGACACTTTGCCACGCGCGACCGACAGGAGAACAGCTCCTCGACCATTGTCGCAAGCCTGTAATGATTTTGTGAACAACCAAACTTCTTGTAGCATAGGCATTTCTCACTCGGCGATAGTTTTCCAAAGCGATGCTCGTCTCGTTTGCATCTGGCGTTTCCACGAATATTAACTTGTTCTTCCAGACCTCGTTGAGAATGCCCTGAGAAATGATGAATGAAGTTTCATCTCTTGAGGCACATAAATTTACCATGTCATTCCAAGCTGCAACAATAGACTCCATGTAAAGATAACTAGGGAAGAAGGCCACAATGCCGTCCGGTACGATTTTGCTGTACTCAATGAGAATACTTCCAAAGTTGCGAACCACGGCAGGGTCGTTTCTGACTTCGAAACGTGAACTGATGGCGACTTGGTCACTCCCTCGCGTAATGACCTTCTGCTTTTCAGCGGACAAGATCACGAAGGTCAGCGATACAACTCACCAACGGTAAGAAAGCATTGCGTGTGAGCGTCATGGGATATGTTTCTTGTACGACGGGGGTGAATTGCAGCATCTTTGGGTACATGTCCAACGGGGAGATGGTTCCTGAAGTAATTACGACGCTACTGAAATGCTCGAATACGGGTTTAATTGCGAGCGACGGGTCCAGGCATCTGAAATTAAAGCTGAGCAGACAATAAATTTCAGAATAGGCAACCAAACTCTCACGTGAAGTGGAAGATGGGATTAGGAACGGTTGCGTTATCAGTTTCAAATGGTTCGAGAATGAGAAGAAACCCTGTAACAGTGTTAATGTCGATACCAATGAGAATTAGTGTTCAGACCCTTTTCGTATGTTGCAACAAGCGTTGCAAAACTTGCGACTTTCTGCAATGCTGAGTGCTCATCAAGCCGACTCAGCTCCAATGTACGGATCATCGATTGTAGTCGCTCTGCACAAAACCTGGTGGCTGAAATTAAACAATGCTGGCGGAAATTAAAGAATACTTGCCGCAATGGTCGCCGTTCAATATAAGTGATATCTTTCAAGTGCTGTAGGAACGACAATGGGGTTTCGGCAACGACATGCAAAACACGCATCCTGGTCTTTAGTAACTGTCAGCGGAGTGTGCCGCATGGGTGTCGAACTAAGAACCTTAAGATACTCCACAAATCGCTTCAAAAATGCCACAAAATGTTCGGCTTTTCTGATGTTTCCTGGGACAGCTTCTTTGAGGAGGTCATCTGGCAAAACTTTCCTGCAATTTCAGTAGAGTTGAAAGCTGCTTTCTTCCTCGACGAACCTGGATTGGCCATGAATGCGTCTTCGTCAGAAGCGTCCGCCGCCGATTCCTGTAGCCCCTCGACAAGTCTCGCATATTCATCCTGTAGTTTGGCCGCATCCGTTTTCTTGATTCTGAAAAGAATATACTTGAGTACTACCATCAAATAATATACACAACACTAACTCTTCTATTTTTTCACCCAATTTCACGACACTGCGTGCAGCTGAGTCTAACATTGGTCGGGTCAAGTCAATGCTCAAAGACTCGATGCACACGTTGTCTGCAATGAATTATAGAAAAATCAAATAATTAATCGACAAGGTCCTACCGATATTGTGGGCTTCATCAAAAACGACGATGGCATCTTTCGAGAGTTCCTTGGAAACTTGTTCGGCAACTTTGGGATCAAGCAGATAGTGGAATGAGTAGATGATGACATCCACGAATGGCATCTTGGACAGTTGATGAGGGATACTGGATGATATTGACGCCACTCACCATTCGCCGAACTGTGAAGTAAGGACATGTCTTAGTGTCTCGCCCATGCTGAAGAACATCGGCCAGTGTCCATATGCCAGGGGATATTAAGGATCCAGGTTCGCCTTTACCCAGATTCTAAGATGATTCAACACCTATGGAGCAATTGATGTAACTTTCACTGCCTCACCTCATGCCAATCGCACAAATCGACTGAACCTGGATTTGCGCGACCTTTCTCACATGTAGCAGAATTTGTTAGGTCTCGACAACGGGCATCGACTACCTTGCCCTTCTTCTCCTTAGAAACCTGGATAGGTAGCACAGAAAACTATCAGCTGTGGAACGAGTTGTTTCTTTTTCGTTATTAATTGTGTACCCACAGTCTGGATGTATGCAGAGGTTCTTCCTACTCGTGAGTCCGAGCCCCATAAAACTTTCTTCTTTTGCTTTCTCTTCGGGAGTCTCAGCAAACTTTATCCGGTATGCCATGAGACGCTTCAGCTCGGCCAATGCTTTCTCAATCTCCGGAACCGTCCGTGAACAATAGATAAGTTTCCGTTTCGTGGGGTAAAACTAGCGAGAAGCGCTCAGAAATCCGCTGCAACGCGAACTTGAGAACATACTTGTTGATATGACACAATTAAAGACAGCAGCGAAACGGTCTTCCCTGTTCCTGAAGGCATCTCCAAAACGCAGTGCCCCTAGAGGAAAGCAGTCAGAACAACAGGTCCAGGACAATATCTACGTGTGCTGTACTGTTGCGTCCAGGGTTCGTTTGAGATCACACATGTACGCATATTGTTCTGCAGGTAACAGAGTCAGCATCAAGCATGGCTGGCATTTGAATGCACGAACCAGGGTAAATTCGGTCATAAGGGAAGATAATCTGAAGTAGAGGACTTCAGCATCATATTTCTTTGCTAATGCCCACCAAATAACGATACAAACAGGTAGATTGTCGATAAAGAACTTCATGAAAGTACTGAGCTCGCGGACTTTGGCAAGGAAGTCTTAAGACAAACCAGAAATCTAGCATTGCGTCGCGCGACGCGCACACAAACGTCGTGACGCCGTGACGAGTAATTCGTGACGTGACCGTGACCGTGTAAGAAGGTTCAGAAGTTTGACTCAGAGTTTGAGTGCGACAACTACGTATTGCAAGTATTTCACCAACCCTATCTTGGAGCCTGTTGCAAACCCATGTGAAATCTAGCGGCAAGTTGCATGATAACCCCTGATTCACTGAGTTGCCCATCAAATGCATCAATTCCGCCCTCCGTTTCTTGATTGTGCAATGTGCTACACGTAACGTCACCTGTCATCTGACCAACGTGCGCCCGACAGCTATCTTACATTTACAGCAAATTTACAGCATCTTTCGTTGCTCCTTACACTTCTCTGATATTCGGTAATCGATCCTGTCTGTGAGCTGCCAAGAATCGCGCTTGGCCTTACGATGGCTTTGTGAACTGACTCAATTGAAGCTGTAAACCGGTTCTACTATCACTGGACCGAACCGAGGCTAATATCATCGAGTCACAATAATAAATTAAATCGCTACTAATCACAGGAACAACTTCTACTCAAGGTACCAAAGTACATGCTTATCTAAAGTTACATGGTTGTAAAAACAACTGTACTGGAAGTCCGCACAGATGGAGTCCAAGAAGGGTGACGTGATGTCACCGTCAGATTATACATCACTGTGTGCAAAGAGCATCACATGTCCGTTGATTCCGGGAGGGAGTCAAAATAGCATCCGTTCAAATGAGGTCAAGAATCTTTCAATCCGCGGCAATCGCCTGGGCCGCAGTCCCAAGGATTGGCTGGACAGTAGTGGAGCCGGTACTACTTAGAGGTCAGTACATGTCAGAATAAAGTGGCTGGACCACGAACGTAGAGTAACCATCATTGGGGGACTGGCCAGTGGTTTGTTGAGGAGTGGGAGCTTGTCCTGGGCTACTGGGTGTGGGCGCCTCTCCAGTGGTAGTAGAGGGGCTAATGGTTGTACCCGGTTCAGCTGTAAGGTTGGACTGACCCCACTGGTACTGGATTATGCCGTTGAGTCCTGCAGCAATACCAGCTAATCAAATATTAATATGAGGTTGAAAAAGAAACCGAGGGTGATATTAAAGAACGCACTATTAAGCCATGACGTGTAAGTGTCTGCTTGTTGTTGGCTGGTCACACCATAGGTTGTGCTGGCACTCGCTGGGAGAATAAATCAGACCTCGAGCCAAGCGCAACTTGTCACAGAAGCTTCTCACGATCGTCGGCAGCAAATGGAGCAACCGTAGAGTTGAATGGCACGAAGCTAGGAGCATTGGATTGCGTGACCAGACCAAAGCCAGTGAGTATCGAAGGTTTTCCGACGCTGAGATAGATATCAGACATCCGGATGCATTGGACAACGCAAGACCTGCTCACGCGGCAGCACTTTGGGCCTGAGTGGTGATCCACTGGGCACCGTTTTGCTCTATGCTTTGCCAAGGCGCAACGTTCGGGTCATCAGGGCCATATGATTGCTGGTCGGGGAATAGCTGGAAGGACGAGAACCCAATATCTGGAATGTTCGAGATGTCCTGACTGTCAACACCGTATGAACCGTCATACGCTGACCCCAAAGTCGGAGTCTGCTGCCTCTTGGTAGCTGTCAAATATAATCAGCCGAGACAATGCTTCGATATGTTTGACTTACCTGTCGAAACCCACCGTCCTCTTACTCGCACACCGTCTTCCACTAGAGTCCCCGCGCGTTTCGCAGCTACTCTGTTGCGGCGTCTCGTCTCAGAACGTTCTCGAAGGATTTGCTCCTTGGTGATGGGTTTTGCTTGGCTGCGCTTCTTTTTTCCGGGAGCCGGTGATGCTGCAGGAGGTGCAGGTGCAGGGGTCAGAGGGTATAACTTTGGACAATTTGTACACAGGTATCCTCCGACACTATATCAGTCGTCAAACGATGCCTATGGCTGTGATCGACATTGTAAACATACCCCGAAGAGATGAGATGGTTTGGATCAATGCTGCGGATGTGCGTGGCCACCGTCGCATGCCAGGTCGTGATCGTTTCTGTCGTGCAGGTAGCAGATGCTGCCAAGGTAGAGTTGCATCTGGATAAAATGTATCAAGCTGCGCGGCTCCGCAGGATAAGCCATTACGTACCTGGGGTCATTGGCCAATTCATAACTGAAGACCGATGGACTATTCACGTAGCGGGAGACTACTTGCGTCGTGTAATTCATGAAAGACGTCAATATTGTCGGATCGGTATAGAACTCGTCATGAGTTTGAAGACCGAATTGGCGAACATAAAGATCCATGCCACCTAAAGTCATCATCAAAACGATGGAGGGGTTTCGAGTCCGATTAAGACCAACCGTAATTGTTGGATAGATAATTGCGAGGAAGGGTGTTGTTCGTGCCCGGCGTGACATCGAAGAGGGTGCTGTTGATAGGAGGGACCGTCGAGTTCAAGAGTGGCAAAGGGTACCAGTTGTTCGTAAGAGATAGAATTACGTATAGGCCTTGCTGCTCGGCCATTTGAATGACTGTGTCAAGCTTTTGGAGGCCATTTGGTCCATTGTTGACGGTGACAGTGCCATTTTGGACAAGCTGGAACCAAGTGCCGTTTACAGGAATAGTATCTACATCTGACCGTAATCGATGGGCATTAGTCACATCGAAAGGGCGTATGTAATAACAATACATACCATTGAATGCCCACAATCTGATGACCTTAATGCCGAGAGCTGATATGTTCGTAAGCGTGTTCCATATGTCTTCGTTCGTGTTTAGCGTAGGCAGCCAATAAGCGTTAGTACCGATGTACTTGAGAGAACTGATAAAAGATGATTCAGTGCGGGTTCACGTTCAACAGAGATTGATCCATACCTCCCGTTCACCACAAAGCCAGGGCCACTGGTGCTGACAAAGGGACTGGAAGCCCTTTTATCAGTAGTTGGCGATGGAATGGCAGCTACCGTGGAGGCCCAAAGGATGCTGAAGAACAATGACACCCAAGGGAGGAAGTTCATGGTAGCGCTTATACCCACCAGAGGCGACCCGATAGTAAATGAGAGGCGAGAAACGGAGAAGATGTATTCATCGAACTATAAGTAGGGAAGACAGTTGACCCTGGTCTAGGTAAAGCTTCTGGGCGTGCCTGACAGGAAGGCGCGCCGCTTCGAGCGAGAACCTGCATCATGTGCGTGATGACATCGACGTATCTGTTTCAAATCGAGCCGGGCGTCAATACCGGTGTCCAATTCCGAATGAATTGTATCGTAGAGCGTGATGCATTGATGTTGGGAATCCAGAACCACCGGGAGCAGACCGGAAGTTTCTCAATTCACACTAGACGAACAACCAGGCTATCCATACCACGAACGGAGACGTAGTGACGGGGATATTGGAAGCTTGAATTGACTGGCATGAGCTGGAAATGCGGATGGCAAAGCTCCGATCAAGCTGGTCCGACATCAAGGTGGCGCAATATTATTATGTACATGTTCACAAGCCTGTTGACAAGCCTGTCGGCAAACATAGCCGTCTCGACACATATGTCTCGATGTTTCGATCCGAGTCGTGTACGGATATTTGTTGTCACGGCGTCACCACAAATTTGAAACCAATGCTGTATTGCTCGTACACATGTTTCCCTGCAGGTAAGTAGCGGTGTACATATGTGACAGGAGCACAGCCAAAGCACAGCAGTACTCAAAAATCTAAAAACTGATTGACTGAATTAGGAAGATGGGTGCTGACGCGACAGATCACGTGAGACATCGCATGATCGCATCCTGGTATCACGGCGGTTCACTTTGGAAGTACCCTTGAATACTCATGTGGTCTTGACTTTCAGCTTCCCGCACCAATAACGCTGAGCGCTGAGTGGTCGGCCTCTCATCGATCTCATCATCTGTGACGAAATTCTCGCAACCTTCCGAAACTTCTGCTGTTCATCAAACTTTAAGCCTGAGCGCTTGAGCCAAAACTGCTCTAATGCTCAGAGCACTCACAAACTTACCTACTCGCCCGTTGCGAGTCTATGCACCGCTAGTACCCAGATGTCGTCGGCTCAAATCACAGAGTACGAGCAATCAGCCCACCTCATGGCGAAAAGATGCAACTGTGGATCAACCCGTGCTCATCGAGGATCCCTTCACCCAGTCAACATTATTCACTCTTGACTTTTTTAAGCGCCTGGCAAAATTTTCCCTTATGGGTGTTTTTGCACTCGGGATCACCGGCTGGACAGCATTCGAGGGTTTACACATGTGGGTAGAGAACGTCGAACTCGCATGCGACCAAGATAGCGAGGTATGCCGATGGGAGTGGGATCACGAGGCTGAGAAGTGGTCAGGCGGGGACAAAGGTGGGACGGACCCCGCACTTGGGTTCAAAGGAAGGCATGCTGTTCGCAGTGCATGGATCGCCGAGAACTGGGGAACGGGCTCAGGAGCGATCATCATCCGCTCGAACACATTTTCGGGACGAGGCTCCCAGGGTACAGGTAGTCTCAACATCACAGAAGCTCGCTTAGAGGTCGCCCAAAATTTTATGGCTCTTGCCATCAGCATTGCCGAGAGCAAGATGCCATCTGGAAAGTTACGCCCACAAACTATGGGCGAACTACTCGCTCGCCACGCTTCTATTCTTGAGCGTATGGGGATGAGGGATGCACTTTTACAGGCCCGAGCCCGGTATGAACGAGTGTGGGCTGGACTGCCCGCCAAGGGCACGGATGCTGCACGAGTTGCATTAAAGCTCGGGGACCTTGACTATCGTCTCGGGGACTTCGAGGACTGCGCTTGCATGGTGGGCAGCGGACCATCAGCCTCACCCAAGGCACTCAGCACGCAGATATTTCAGATCCACAAGTACCACAGACCATCCCTTCATCTCCGTGTGCACAACGCACGCTTGCCTCCACGTTGGTATCATCTTTCCGCCTTCTACTCCACTTCTGGCCGCCTTAAGCAAGCACAGCATGTGCAGGAGTCTGGACTTGATCTCCTACGCTCCATTCCGTCGCCTTCCAGAATTTCGGCAGCATCTCCGCCACAGGCATTGCATTCACTATTTTTACTTCATCGATCGTCTCTGCTTTCCATTCACCTCGCGGAAGTTCTTTACGCCCTCCGCGCAGCTCCTGAACAGTCCATACAATGGCTCACGCGTGCTGCAGAATCATCTGAGCGAGTCGCTCTCGCCCTTGCAGGTCTTCCATTCACCCATCCTGATGCACCGGGCTCAGCAATTCCTCATCCGCCAGCCTCGGAAGCATCACTTGTACCCGTGTATACACAATCGAATGCAATGCGAAAACCAGCAAAAAGCCTCCTCCGCGATGCTCGTCGTACGGCTGCTGAAGCCTGGAATCTCATGGGTATACTGAGGGAGAGCGAGAAGGATAGTGGAGCAGAACGCGCCCTCGAGTGTTATGAACGCGCTCTGGGGTGGGCAGGTGTCGCGGCAGATCGTTTCGGCGGCATTGGTGAACCTGGGGAAGGTACACCAGAAGCGGAATGGAAAGTTCTTTGGAATAATTATGTGCGTGTGCGCGAAGTAACACGGAAGCAAACGGAGAAGAAGACAGAGCTCTAGATTGAATTCGTCACTGCTGTCCGTTGCGGATTTGTCGGTTATTTCGCACATCTTATCTGCATTATACTATTCTCATTCAGAATCAATTAAGATATGTCGTGATGGACATGGCGCATGATAGCCAAGTGACAATCTTATTATTGGGGTAGCGGCGGGTGGGCGGTCGGACCAGTTCATCTTGAGTTCATGCGCTAATTCCTGAATTAGCGCAGGCCGGTATGTAATCGTCATGGCGGTGCAGGGCGCCCATTACCGACTCTCTGTTTTCGAACAAAGTTTCCCCCCAGTCGAGGTCCTCCGGCTGTCACCTCGACTTATGGGTCGACGACAAGGTCGCAGTGATCTGATTTGATTCAAAAACGACAAACCCGAAAGTGCAGATACAAGTACATCGATCCTACATAGACGGGGTGCTCCAGCATCCCCCAGATTACACGTCCGCCCTGAATAAACAAAGAATACCGGCATGCAAACAAATACCGGACTATACATTCTCGGTAGCAATCAATATCGATGACCCTCATGGCAAGGGGCAACATTTTTATGCCATGATCATTGACACCTATCATCACATGCTTACTGGTACCATGCAGCTGTGTGTTGGCACTGTACTGGTATGTTCGACATCAGATTCCTGTCGCGGGACATACCCGATGTGACTCCCGCGATGTGAAGGTTGCTCCTACATCACACGTCTTTCTGTCGGAATTAATGCCTCTTCCGCTTGTCTTCTGCCTCCTAAGATCGTGAATGAAGCGGACCGCGCTCCCGCTTGGATCACATAGGCGGTGTCCTAGTTTGAAAATAAACAACACTCATCTCTTGGCTCATGACAACACGGTGTGGTCCGCGGATTCCTACCGAGTTTACCATTGATCCTTCCTCCTCCATCAGTATAAGTTCGGGGCTTTTAGGTATATCCTGTTGTTGAAAACAGATGGGAATGGCCTGTAAGTATCTGACATCCAAAATAGATAGAAAAGTTATCAAAAATACGCGATTAACGTCGTCCAAGCCCACTCATACCCCATGCAACCTTCAACTGCACGAAATCAAATCTGCCCAATACCCTTAGTATCAGATCGCGGACAGAGGCCCAACTGAACGGCATCCACCAAGCGTATGGATCGTAAGGAAGGCTTGCGAGTTTCAGAAGTGTCTTGGTGAAACCAATGGTTTCCAGCGCTTGCGCATGACGCGCTTCCGCAAATACCCGCAAAATCGTATCATCCTACATCGGGATTTTCTGCCGAGGCTTGAATATGCTTTGTAACAACCTCCGCAAGGAAGATTGCGTCCCTGATGGCCAAGTTCATGCCTTGGCCGCCCGCAGGTGAATGGATATGGGCTGCATCGCCGACTAGGAAAATAGCAGCGCCAAGACGCGTGAAGATGCGGTCAGCGATGGCTGAATGGGTTCTAAAACGTGTGGACCAGACCAACTGGTCGATCTTAACAGGGTGTCGTGTTAAGAGAGGAATCCGATGTTATGCACGCTGGACCGTACGTGTCGATCATGTCCTGGATATACTCCTTCGGTGGCTCATGGGGCGGCTTCTCCGTTCTTCACTGGTATGGCGCAACTTACACGGAAGACGGATTTTGTGGTGAGCTTTCCATCTCGTATGAGCTCCGTATTAAAGCGGTTGCCGAATGGTATAAGCATGAAGAAACTGTTTGAGGAAATTGTACCATTGAGGTGGCCCTCGAGGGTTAGTGGACCGACAGGTTCGGGCTCGAATGTAACATCTGCAGCGACCATTTGAGCAAGTACTGGGGTTGACTAGGCTTGGCCCTTCTGGGTCAGAGAACCCTATTCCAGCAATGGTACGAATCTGAAGATTGTTGTCAGACATTCCACAAAGCTAAGCTAGTGGGCACTGAAATCTCACTATTGAGCGGGCGCCGTCTGCACCTATAACATACCTAGCTTTGATGACTTGACCGCCATCAAAGGAGACGTCGGTGATGCGAGGATCCTTCTCGCTCTGTTTCATTCCAACTACCCTGTGTGGACGCTGTACTTGAACCCCAAGGCTCTGCAGCTTCTGCCCAAGCACATGCTCCGTCACATTTTGAGGGGTGACGAGTGGGTAAGGGTGGGCGGAATATCTCTTTAGAGGGTCGAATTTGGCCTCAAAGATCTGCGAACTACGGGATGCAATTCTAATACTCTTAGCCTTGATGGCTTGAGACAGTAAGCCGTCTGTTGCATCGATACTGGCTAAAGCCTACGATCATAAGGTCATCGGTAGGGCTTCATATAAACGTTCACGTATCAGCGTACCTCGATGGTTGCAGAGTTTATGGAATAAGCCCGTGATACATGCTGTCCTTCGGCTGTGGCATCGGCAATAACGAAGTCACGACACCCGTGGTAGATCAGAGAAAGAGCAGCTGTGAGGCCAGCGGGGCCCGCGCCGACAATAAGTACGGTAGTATTCTCAGGTAGGGACATTGTCTTGAGCAGTAAGTGATAAAGTGACGGTGAGGATGAGCTGGCTTCCATCACTAGAACATATCCGTCAACACCGTACCCGTTCGGGTAGGGGTACGGTGTGCATCCGTAATAATCCGCGGTGTAGCAGCGCACTCGCGGTATAACATTTACGCGCGGGTACACATACAAGAGATATTACTCCGTAGGTCTAATAACCTCGCGCGACACTCTTGAGTGAAACATAGAAGCTGGTCGGACCTTGCGAAAATATTCGCTCGACTAAAATTGGGGTTTCGCAGACAGAAATGCTGTCAACAACAATGTGAACAGGACAGCGTAGAAGCGGTATAGAAAGTGACATGGTGTGATGTGTTGTTGTTATTCAGACCTGGTATTGCGGCAAGGTGTCCATGTCAGACCTTGGATAACAGATGAAAGAAATGAGACGGGTTGTGCAATGAACAGATCAGTCAGACGGTGGAGCAGTGTATCCGCGACTCTGTGTGCCTGCCTATCGCGAGCAAGGCAAGAAGTGGTGAAGAGCACTAGTACGCTACGACTCGGACAAAGCCCGACGGATACTGAGTGCCTGACTAAGCTACGGTGCTAGGCTGCTACTCCCGGGCCCACGGGTCCCCCACTCCAACGGGCATCGGGATTAGTGCCAACTCACGCACGCACTGTCGAAGATATTTGTGCGGCCATGCTGACCATTGAATATTGAATGTCTAACAGTACGAATCAGTGATGATCGCTTGTTTGAAAATGAACAGGGACACAGCTGTCCTTTATTCGAAAACTACCAAGTACCGTACAGTGGATGTTAACATTCGAATATTCGACCTAGTGACTTCTGTCCCAGTCCACTTCAACACACCCACAGAGATTGAAGTCATGCTTCACTGGAAGAACTACCATCAATTCAGAGGATTTCTGGGATTAGGGATTTTCTGTGATGACAGGCGTACTACGACGAAGACGGAAGACAGTACTCAACTACTGGGCTCTGGGGGTACGCCATGATGATGATGCACTATTGGCCATTGATATGCGTTTCTTCGGAGTCCTGCGAGCAGCACAAGAGTCAGTAGTGCTATCTCAAACATCATGCAAAGTCTTAACGAAGTCCAGACAGGTCCAGACTTCAGACAGTGATACGACGTGATACCCGTGGCGTACTAGTACTCGTATACCGTGCTTACGGGTATGATGTTGGCGCGGGTGTCAGTTCCAGACACCATACCTGTACCTGTGCCACCCGTAACCCCCATCCCGTGGTATTGCACATTCCCGTGCTACACCCTATCAGTGCCTCGTCACACTCACTATGCAAGCGTCAGTGCCACGTACGGCCCACCCATGCGAGCCAGCTCCGCGTCAGCCCTGCAACAGCCTGAGTTCGTCCAGGAAAACAACGCGTATATTTTTGTTCATCATGTTAGTCGGATTGCTCACTTGGGTAGTGTCTCCTTCCATGCCACCAGAACCAGACCTCGTACAGCGTAGTCGTCCGTAGGCAGGAAAGGAACTCCTTGGACTTTATTTCCTGTATGTATCTTAGTTCGTAATAGGCGCACCTTGATAATTCCACCTACTACGGCGCCTTCCGTAGTACTCGTGGGTTCCTTGTTTATTTCATTAATCCTAACGACGCATGGCTGCCGGTAGCGCTTCAAGACCCCTGACAACGCCCATTCCATGATCCTAAAAGTAACTCGCCAAACGCCTGCAAGCCTTAAGTTATATCCGCGTAGCGCGCCAAAACAGATGCCAACGGAGCACTTAGGTGGATCTATTTGGGTACTGGTACCGAGAGCCCAGAAGTGTTACAAGTGTTCATTCTTCACATCGGCAACCACCCATCCCAGACCTTGCGGTGCCGAACATGTCACTTCATTGACAAATGTAGGCTTGCGGGTGTTCATTCAGCACTACATGAAGGGTCGCGTGAATCTTACTATTTCTATGCAGACCTACCCCGAGGAGAACGCGATGTTTTTTTGGCATTACAGCAAGTCCACAAGTCACTTTTGTACTCGCGAACACTATTTTGGTTTCCTCCCTTTGTGGGCTTACGGCGACGTTTCAGGGGGGTTGGCAAGTGCTTCTTCAAATCTAGGAGCGGGGGGGGGTTACAGGTTCGGATATTTCATCTGAAAACGTAGAATCAGGTGTGGTTGCTGAGGAATGGACGACGCTGTCAATCGCACGAGTTACAGACCCATCGTTGAACTACCATCTTTGCCTCGGGGCACTCGAGGTCTAAGCGTTAGCCACGAAGCTGTCGGCGGGATAGCCTATCATGAGATCAGTCCAAGCCATCTTCGACAGCTTGCTGTCGTTCCATTCCGTGTTCTGAGCTCGTGCTTTTTTTGAAATCGTTAGCCTTTCGATGGGCGATAAGAAGAGTGAAAGTATGCACCAAAGCAAAATGTTTGTGAATCTAGAACATAGGATTAAAGAAATTAACGGATCGAAGCTGCGCAAAAGCACAAGAGGTCGGACGTACTTTCAAGGCGCGTCACTGTCGCGTCATTAAATATTGAAGGCGGTGCGTCACGAGACCGCGTCAAAATAGCTACACTGTAATTGGTTAGGAATGTTCCGTGAACGAAATGCTATCGGGATTCGGGACAGCATAGCTGCAGCCTGCATAACCACTTCTGCTTGCATCCAACTTGCAACGTTTATAATTTCGTGAGATTGTATTGTCTGCGTTGGAATTTGCACCCTCCCGTGCTTACTGTTTCAGGTATTTTCAGTTCTAATAACTCATTATTCTTTCATTTGTGTCACCAACCATTCAGGATGTCCACTTCTCCCGCTGCTGTTCCGACTACCCCGAGCCTTCACACGGGGGAATCTTATCAGGAGAAAGCCTGGAGAAAATTCAGGGAGCAACCATTAGTCCCTATCGGTGCGCATAATGCTACGACATTTCCCAGTCACTTTGTCTTCCGAATCTGACTTCTCGTGGTGTACTAGGTACTCTTGCGACATGTGGTGCATTGATTATGGCTACCGTCAAAATGAGACGGGGCGACTCCCAATCTCTGAATAATTGGTTACGTGTTCGTGTCATTGCTCAAGGTGCAACTATCGCCGCTGTCTGTGCAGGAACCTACGCACTGGGTTCGACTGGAGGCGATGAAACAAAACAGACGAGACAACTCGACGAGATACAGGCGCATAGGGAAGCTCGTGCTGGCAGGGATCGAAAGGAGTTCGAGGACCGGTTGAAAGTTGCGGAGAGGCAGTGGAAAGAGACTGAAGGTGCTTTGTCAGGAAAGGACTCGAACACGAATATTGCTAAGGGTGACTCAACCTCCAAAGCGCTGCCATCCGTCGAAGACCAAATACCTCAGAGTTCTTCATCACGGTCTGGCGCAAGTTGGTGGTGGTTGAAGTAGCCTTGGGGCGGATCCTCAGCTTCCTGAAGTACTTCACGAAGCAACAAGAAACCTTTGTAATACAACGATCTAAGCTAGACATCGTGCTCTTCTACGTATGCATAATAATACAGTCGTCTGCAAATCCGAAACGGGCTCTCGTTGGAGCGGGGGGGGGCAGCATGAAGTTGAGAGTTGACCGTGTGGCAGTCAATGCTCAAGAACATGTCGTCATCCTGCTGTTGTCCATATACCATTCTGCGCAGTGCGACGAACATATTCTCTATTATGCTTTCATCATCCACACCTAGTATCCGGTGGTACTCTGGCTCACGTATCGAGTCCTCGGGTACGCATGTCACTCTGTTCTTCAACTGCCAGCCGCCCACCGCCATACAACTGATTCATGACTGCACACCGTCTTAATACTGAAAGCTCCTTAACAGCCTCGTTGTATGCTTGTGAAAGCTTGGTGGGATCTTGTTCTGCCTAATTCAATCACATCAGGATACTATCCTTGGTAGAATTATTGAGTCGAAACATACTTGTATCCCACGGAATGTATCCTCCGTCCTTTGAACGAAGTAGGTGCGAAAGTTATACGAACTGAATGATTTCGCTGTTCGTAAAGTGGAGGCGTAGAGGCCTAATACGGCCTTATGAGTAGGTGCCGCCATTACTTGTCTGTAAACAGAGGTGGAAGCAAAGAAAGACTGGGTGCCAAAACGTGTACGTAACGCTTGTTATATAAGCGAAATAGCGACAGCGCAGAATTCTATCTGCTCAACTAAATCAACGACAAAGCGTTGAGATAGTACTTACTACTACTTCAGGTTGAGGAAGGTTGGAACCGATGGTCAACATCGAGAGACAAGATCTGAAGGTTGGACTGCAAACCCCACCAGCGGGACCGTCAATTTTTCACACGAAGGTGCACGGAGCGGCTGTAAGCTGGGGAGATAACACATGCTTAAACTTCCAGTGCACTCTAAACGCCTATTGTGTATTCGTGTCAACACGTCGAGACCTGCTGAGGAACATATCGTTGTAAGTGATGGTTTTGGACTTTTTAAAAGCTGAGATGGAGCTGCATCCAGTACTAGTTGATTATGTCTTCACTCAGCGTTGGAACGCAGGAGATATCAACGATCACACCCCGCCAGAAATTTGAAGGACACACTGAGTTGCTCGATGGCGCCATACATCTACCAGGCGGACAACGGATGATGACTTGTTCAAGGGATGGCTCGCTGCGGGTATGGAACTTGAAGAGCGGGAAACAGATAGGAGACGACTGGAGGGACGGAGAAAGTGGAGTGTTCACCATAGCGTTATCTCCAGACGGGAAAAAAGTGGTTAGCGGGGGTTTCGATGGTGGAATGAAATTGTGGGACATTGACACAGGCAAAGTCATCACGAAATGGATGGGACATAAAGGTGTTGTGAGGTCTGTCTGCTGGAGTCCAGATGGCCGGCGAGTCTTGAGCGGATCCGAATTAGATGGGACTGCAAGGCAATGGGATGTAGAGAACGAGGAGGCATTTGGATCAATCCTCAAATTTAGACCAATCGAGACCGGGAACAAAACCGTGTATGCAGTCGTCTACTCGCCAGACACGACCATGTTTGCGACTGCTGGAAGGGGCGAGCCCTCGACTGAATACCCAGTCAAAATCTGGGATGCAAAGACATGCGAGCTTGTCGCGACTCTCAAAGGACACACCAATTCGGTATTGTGTCTGGCTTGGACCATGGATGGTGAAACGCTTATCTCCGGTTCAGGCGATCGCTCAATTAGGACATGGAGTACTGCAACCTGGAAACAGATCACAGTACTACTGGAAGTGCACACAGACAGTGTCTGGGGCATTACAATATCTCCAAATGGCCGTATCCTCGCAAGCGCATCATACGACAACACAGCGCGATTATGGAACCTTGATAATGGCCAGCCCATCAGCTTGCCCCTCCATCATGCACATACAGTAACCTGTGTGTCGTTTTCGGCAGATGGAAAGCTACTAGCCACTGGCTGCAGCGACAAAAACGCGTACACATGGGATGTTTCCGCGATATTAAAAGAAGCTGGCCAGCTTGACAAGTGGCTACTTGCTGTACGTGACGCTTTCATGAACAGATCTCATATTGCATTTAAACTTATACGCTCTTGGGTAATCCTACACGACGTTCTGTCCAGCCACTCGATCTCTCTGTACGTGACACTCTCATGATCAGATCTCATTGCATTAAACTTATCCATCCTAGCCTGATGCTACACGACGTCCTGTTCGTCAGCCAATCAAGGTTCAGCCAATCGGGGTCTCCCAGCGCCGGGTACTCCAAGGTTTTTTTGACGACCCACCGCCAGATCGTGCTCACGTACGTCGTTAATGTCTCATCTAGTTTTTCTTGACCTTGATGTTCTCAGTTGTCCGCACGACGCCGCCTCCACCCTCGATCATGGGCATCGCATGCAAACACCCTTCGTGGTCATTTTTCCTCTCTGTTCCGCCCCTCACACCCCGATGCCCACGATACACCATCCCGACTCCGCCCTTTCCACTGGGTTCGGAATCGTCTCTCTGGCAGACCGGGCAGTGCAGATATCGAACTACACGAGTGTCCCTCAGCAGTAGTTGACGTCCCGTATGCCAAGGGCAAACGCGTACGTCACTTATCCTTTTCAGATGTTCAACTCCTCCTGATATCATTTTCTACTATATTCACATCACGTAGAGGAACGCTTCAGCAAGAGAAAAACGGAGGCCAATCATGAGGCCGATCTCAGGCAACGCTACTGCAGGCAGTTCACGCCCTCCCGCTGGCATCGTCACGCAGCAATCCAACGGCGCGGCTCAAGCCCAGCCATCTTCCCAACTGCATGCTACTGTCTCCACCTCCACCACACCTGCCGATCCTAACACAACTTCAAGCACCGACCCTCATATAACGATAAAACACGCTGGACGCTGGACGCGCTTCTGGCTCTTTATCTGTTGTGCCTCTACTGAGCATACCGACGGTCATCATTAATCTACCCGGTTAATTTTCTCGCCCCCACGAAGATCCCCATTATCATCTGAAATCCTATGACGTTCATCTGAATATATACAATGGAGACGCAAAGTTGTTACCGTCATCTGACATCTGACATCCCATCATGTTATCTCATCCCCCGAGTACATACAATGGAGGTATAAATTTATTTATTGCATACTTGGCATACCTGCGCATTACACTTACCATTCTCAACTGATTTGTTCCGCTGTACTGCGTACACGGCATTCACTTTCAGATTTAAACGATGCAGAGGGATCCTCGGATGAGCCTCTTGAAACCCTGCCGACTATAAGCACAGAAGGCAAAGCATATCCAATGATCTGAGGATTTTCTTGACTCTTCGATTGACTTTGATTCACAGATGCACGAGGGTTTCGGACACAACTGCTGGGCCGTCGGGATCAGCTTTCTGGGTTTCAGGCTCTGCCATTTCTAGTTGCTATCAATCTGTGCATCTAATTCTTGGTGCGTTACCTATTAAAAGATGTCAGTCATGTGTGGCTTTGTGCGCTTCCCAGCTTCTTGGTACCCTGTTGATCCTCCGAGCTGATTTGGGTGGCTTCTCCAGATATGTCCGAGTCTTCCTTTCATTTCAATTCCAATTCCAGCCAGAGATGGCATCATACTCACTAGGCCGATCGCAAGGATCACGGACAGTATGTACTTCTCATCAATATTCTGGATGTATTTGGATGTGCGAAATGATGCAACATTACTATCAACTGCATGATAGATCCGTTATCGTGCGTTTTGCATTAGTATTCATCAGATTCGCACTCAGGCCCTTACGATATTCTTTCCCATCCTTATGACAGTATACCCCGATGCCCGAGGCGGAGGGCATGAGACGACAAATGTTGCGGGGCATTGAAGGTATGTGTTCGTAGCCAGCGTGGGAGATGACAGTCTTTCAATGTTGCTACGTTTGCATCTATTTTAATTCTATTTCTGCGTTTCTGGTTTCCCGTTGACAGCATGTCGGGCCTTGTTTGGACTCGGGGACCTTGCCAGTGGATGAGCTGTTGTGCTCCCCAGGCCTGAGCCAGCGACTCGGGCTGAGAGTACCGATAAGCTCCTTGAGAATTATTGAGACGTCAGCAGGTTTCTTCGGTGGGCACATCATGCATAGGTCTGTGTTAGGTCAATGATTTCACTGATCCGAGCTCCTCCAAGTCTGGCAAGAACCGATCCCCGGCATTGTGCGTGACTTTCGAATGTTCGTGGTGTTCAAGCATTCCGCGTGCGTAACACCGCCTCGCAGGCCCACGATCAAGTCACCCCCACAGCTACTTTGTTTCAACCAAAGGCTCCCAGCTCCTTCTTCGTTTCATATGACAGTGCATTTGGCTGTCAATCAAGATAGGGACGGATATCCATCCACATTATGGCGATAAAGTCGCAATGTGGTGGTATATCTAGCACGAACGTCTACGTCAAGTTCGCCACTCCCTCACGCCCATCCCCCGAATGACCCTAGTCTCGAATGATCCCAGCTGGTGGCCGGCAATTGATTCGGCTCGTTTTTACAGTTATTTTGTAGGTTCGTGGAAACCTGTCGGATGATATTAGCGATGTCTCGATTTGACCATGACCACGAATTCGCAGTTGCCTCCTCTGTTGGGGTGATGTACGATTGGGGTGAGCAACATGGTATTAAAGAAACACTGATATCCTTATGACATTTCCAGCACTGACATTCGGACAAGAGGTAGATTAATGTCATTTCCGGATTAGCCATCTCGCTAAGAATAATTTTATAGATTGAACTGGTCTGGGTGAGCAGTGTCCCATCTGAGAAGAACTTAATACGAGCTTCATACGATTAATTTGGGGCAGAAGCAACGTTGGTCGTTCATGACTGTTCTATATTTCAGTGTACGTAGCTTATGTCATAGGTGCAGTTGGCAAATTGTGCTGATTTAAAATTTTATAGATACGCTACATTGGAATAACATATGTTTTGTATGTGTGTAAAGCTAACGAATTACCACTGCTAATCACCCATATTGACATGCTGCGCCATCAGTATCAACATGTCGAGTATGTCTCCTTACTACACTGCATCTCTCTCTGACTGGCGACATGCAGACAGTCTTCCATCAGTCTCGGCGACAGGTGCAGTAAGTACTTCGCACTTATGCCTGCCGTTCCAGGCCACTGGCACTTAACTGCGCTTCTGTGTAGGAGTGAGTGAGATTGACTTGTTGGTTCAATATAATGACCGCAACAGCTGTGAGTTTGTTTAGAGTCTCCGAGGCTCATCACTAACCGGGTCTTTCAGGCAATCATATACTCTACGCACTAAATCTGATGAATGTGGTAACAACTGCCATGCTGGGTGGTGAGTACTCGACTGCAATACATCAGTGATACTATTGACCTTACTGAAACATGACGCAAGCGATCATGATCGCTCGGTTATATGCGATGTATCACGGATCCAGAAGGATGCTGATATCTCTCATTGTCATTTTCCTGGCTGTTAATATCCCCTGCGGAGTGATTGCCGCAATGGGCATGATGCATATTTCTGGAGGTAAGCTCTTTACGAAAGACTTAAGTGCACCAGACTCAATCTATGAATGATAGAGGGGCTGACCCTCTCTGGTCCCGATCAGCCCTGTACTTATGAAGTAAAATTCCAAGCTCTCGGGGCCACAGTTTGGGTCCTCCACACCGTATGGGAGATCCTCGCACTGTGTCTTGCAGTGCGGATTGCTGTAAAGCACTTCTGTGAGCTGCAACGACTTGGACCATCGACAGGGCGGATCAACAGTGAAACTTTCATGGTGTTATTACAAACTCACGTAGGTCTACTTTGCAAGGTGAACTTGTAATTTCAATGTCAGTTATCTCGTGTCGCTGACATTCCACGCGTGGTAGCTTTACTGCTGCTTTCTTGTTTCAACCTCGGTTATTTATCTCCAACGATCTCGGTATGCCGGTCTATCACTCATCTTTGCATGCGACTACAGTTCACCATTTCTATAGCACTCGTATTCCGTGGAAACCCTGCTTTATGTGGGCGCTCGTCAAATTTTCGCGCTCATGCAAATGTCTGTGCTGAGACCACGCCTCATCATTGGCGTTCGAGAATATCACGCTAATCTCATGGCTGACTCTGATGCAGGACCCGACATGATTTCAATTACTTTTCAGGAGGGCGCACACGTGTCGATCGCGACTGGCGGTGGCATGTAGAACGTACGGGAATTACCCCAAGTGAAGGAAATTTTGTTCGAAGTTTCGTGTGGTACTTATATGTCACAAGAAGCCAAGATTGTGTGATACCGCGCTTCGCTCTGTAAGCAGGGCCATGCTTTCAAACACTGATAGTAGGCGACTATTACACGCAACCCCAGAACTTGTCCAACTACGCATTCACTGGTAAGGAAGATTAAATATGCAAAACTAAGAATACATAAACTGTGAATTATGCATGAGTGCGTAGTGGCCTCATTATGAAAAAATGGAGAGGTGAAGGTAAAAAGTTAGAGCACGATTGAATTCCATCCACAAGAAGTGGCCATTATCTCCTCCCTAGTCCACTCGTCTCCCATGCCATCCTTGCCGGCATGAAGCCAAGCTTTCCGCCAAGCCACATCACCCAGTCCCGCACAGTGGTAGCCGAGATAGGGAACAACCATGATATCTTCTCATCTTGCGCCCCCATAAGTGAAAGCAAGTTCTTCGTAAATGCAATTACTTCTAAAGCGCGTTTATGCCTCTCCTCTGCGAATTCACGCAAGATGTAATCAGTGTCGACGTTGGAGGGTTGTGGAGCGGACGCGTTTATATGCTTTATGAGGGCCTCTCCAAGGAATACCGCGTCGCGGATGCCAAGGTTCATGCCTTGACCGCCAGCGGGAGAGTGGATGTGCGCCGCATCTCCAACGAGAAGGATGATGCCACCGTGTTTTGTAGTGGACTCATCAGTCGCTACGGTAGCACCCTGGAGCTCGTCTCCGCCGAGGCGAGTGAACCCCCTGTCGGCGATGGCGGAATGCGTGCGGAACCGAGTTGACCATATAACTTCCTTGATGCGTACTGGTGTGGAGCTGGGATTAACCGAAGCGTCTGATGAGAGCATTGTGGGCCCGAATCGATCAATGAGATTCTGTAGATACTCCATGCTTGGTGAATGTGGAATTTCCCCATCCGCCAGGGGGACACCTGCGCCCATACGGTATATTTGACCCTCGACTTCCTGACCATTCATGGCGAGTAATTCATTGAACGAGTTTGGCATAGGGATGGAAAGGAAGAAGCTCTCGGGTGATATCGTGCCTGAAAAATCCAAGTCATTGTTGTCTCTGCCTTCGTAGATAACATCCGCAAGGATCATTTGAGCCAGGTTGGTAATCCTATCACCTTGCTCGCCAGTCTCAGGGTCTGTGAAACCGATACCCGCCATCCGACGAACCTGTCAGCGAAAAAAAAGTCAGGGGTAGTAAAAGTGACAGGAGATAAGACTTACAACAGAACGAGCGCCATCTGCGCCGACGACATACTTTGCAGTGATAGTCTTCCCATCCTCGAATGTGACATCAGTGAGATGGTCATCATTCTCATTCCTCTTCATGGAGGCGACTTTGCATGGCCGGTGGACGGTCACGCCATAGCCTTTGATTTTCTCGCCGAGAACATATTCAGTAAGATTCTGTGGGACGATGAGGGCATACGGGTGACGGGTGTGTTTGTCGAGAGACGAGAAGTCGGTGGAAACGAGCTTTGATGAGCGGCTGCGTACATTGATGCTCTTGGTTTTGGTTCCCTTCGCTATGATTTCTTCCCCGCAATCTATGGTGTCCAGGGCCTAATCGGAATAAGTATGTATCATGCCCGAGAGTTGTAATGGGCAAGAATGCACGGCGTACCTCTAAAGTCGCGGCATGTACGACCAGAGCACGTGAGGTATTCTCGCCTTGCTCAACAGCATCCACAACAATAAAATCCTTAAAACCATGATGGAGGAGAGAAAGCGCTGTAACAAGACCAGAGGGCCCTGCGCCAACGATTAAGACACTTGTGTTGTTTGGCATACTAGTCATGTCGGCCATTGTGTAGAGTGGAAAGGGACTCGTGGTGCGAGTAGCTACTACAGCAGTTGGCTTTTATGCTGCCTGGCCGAAGACGCGAGTTGTGCGGCAGTTGCGACTCTGCGAGAGCAGCGCATCATGAATGCATGATGAATAAGTCTCGGTGAACATAAAATTTCCATTACTATTAGTTACCACTAGTTCGTGCAGCTGTAAGCCGACCTCGGCTTACTACGTCATAGACATACGACGTCATCTTCTTCGATGCGTCGTCGCTGCTGATTGGACACCGTCGAACACTGATCCCCAGTGAGAATTGCCTGTGCCCGAATAGGGCCGAATATGTCGAGATGCGTCGTTTGAGAGACAGAGCACATACTCGCGCATTTCGCCCGATATCCGGACTCACGGCATATTTTCTATAAGACGGGGCAGTGCCTCGTGTGCTCTCTTGTGCTTCTTTTCACACTGCGCATATCTAGGCATATCCACGCACAATCGTGCTGTCCTCCCAGAATGTGCTCAAAAAGTAGCAAATATGCTCATATTGTTTGAGTAGGCATATCCACGCACACTCGCGCTGTCCTCCCAGAATGTGCTTAAATAGTGTCAAATATGCTTTGATTGATTGGTAGGTATTATGCAGAATACAATCGGTATACGAAACCAGCTGGAAACAGGTGCGAAACAGGTGGAGTATACCTTGAGAACACGTCGAGAGCCGAGCAGAAAGGATGTAAACAGCAGAGCGGATCGCAAACATCGAGAGCCGAGTAGAAAGGACACAGACGGCAGAGCAGATCGAAAACACGTCAAGAGCAGGCAGCGGGATCGAAAATAGGAAGCGGATAACACAGCAACGAAGGTGCGGCAGACGCTGGTAGCAGAATGGAGTGATAGGCTAGTAGATTTGGCCCTCATTGACATTCTTATTCCATGCGTTGTTGGACACCTGCAAAAACTTTGATTAGTACCATAGACAACCAAGTAAACACAATATACCAAATTCTTGGCTTCCTCGTTGTATTTCTAAAAATCGAGCAAGTAAGAGTTAGTTAGCGCGTACAAGACTCGGAGTAGCCGACTTACTCCAGCTGATCTGATGTCAATGTCCCGTAGAAGGCATTAAACTTGTCCATTGTCCCACTGCGCTTGGTCTGCTTGAGCCAACATAGTGCACATAAGTTCCTGTTGCAAGATAGTATGAGCAAATACTAAGTGAAGAAAGATTGATGCATTTGCACTCACCGTCCGTTTTTCCTGTTGCCTGGGTACATTTTTGCCTTGCTACCGGTGTGGGTAACAACTCTGCAGTAGGCTTGCAGATATGTTGGGTCAGTGCTATGTCTAGCTGCTACGTCTAAGGAGTAGACACGTTCGACCCTAAAGGGTTTCTGACCAGGCTCTGGCTCAAGAGATAGAGAGGAAAGGAATAAGGGGACAAAGTCACTGCCAGACCAAACGGAGAAATGTGTTCCAGGAGCTAAGAAGTGAGCTGAAGAAGCTACAACTACGAAGCTACAACGGGGGATGCTACTAAATAACCCAAACTAATGGGGAGCAACCAAGAACTGGAAACCAGAAACTACCAGGTAAAGACAGGTATCAAGTCCAGGTAAGAGAGAGATGATTATGTAAGCAGTAAAAATGCGAACATAACCTAAGGAATGTAAGGGTAAGTCAAACTACGTCAAAACAGTCGCTGCAAGGCTGCAGCCAGAATGTTCACGACACCGGTCTTTGAGGTTTTCCTAGTAGACTCAGAGGGAGCAGGAATGCTCCCTGCATCTGTTGGTTCGAGTTCAGTTCCTGGATCTAGTAGGGACAGTGGGATACTCAAGAGAGCTGTAGTAGGTGGTATCACAACATTGGATGCAGCTAGTGCGAGCATAGATCTGTTTAGCATTGTTAGTAGCGAGAGCGCAAGCAGTATGGTGTGTAACTCACAGTGGATTGACAATCATAATTTTGACGGGTTTTGGTGCAGAGAGAGGCTCAGGTAGTATGTTCGGGATGTTGTCGAGAGGTTCCTGATCTGTTATGGTGATTGGACCTTGGGTTTGCAGAGTAGACAGTGGAGCACCAGTTGAAGAGAACAGTGTGGGAAACAACTCCACAGTAGGCGGATATAATGTTGGGTGAATGCTATGCCTGCTGCTTCACTTGCAAGACAAGAATGTTCAACCCTAAAGGGGTCTGCTACTGATGTAAGGCTGATAGTTAGTGTCTGAGGTCACGGAAAGGTAAGGGAACAAGTCCAAAGGTATGTGGACCAAGTCCGGAGGTCAAAACAGCGGGTCCGAAGGTATACTACCAAGTCCAAGGCGTGGGAAACCAGGTCCGAAGCTTCGGGTTGTTGGGTTATGGAGAATAGCAAGGGAACGGGTTCGGAAAGTGTCGGACTATGTCCAGAAACAAGGGAAAGTCAATAGAAACAAGTGACAAGGGTTTTGGGTGCGAAGCAGGTGCGGAACCAGGTATATTCAATCCAGATAACAGGTAATGACAGGTATGTGACCAAGTAGATGGAAAGTCCCACCTACAGTAAAGTAAAGTGCTTGGTTGTACTACCAGTCCTATATAACTAGCTACATGGAAATCTGGAATATGGAAAATAGGAAAACATCGGGTCTGAAGGTATGTAAATGAGCATGAGGCGCTGTGGACGTGTGAGAACACAGGTAATAACACTGCCTACTGCATCAGCCATGGGAAACAAGCTACTACGCACCAGTGGGGTTGGATGGAATGGACAGGACATAGGACGGACGGGTTTCCGAAGGTATGTGAGCGGGTCCGGTGCATCTCTGGTGGGTCCAAGGCTCAGAGAGCACGGGAAAGCATCGGGTTTGAGTGGGTTTTGTCGGAGATGACTGGGAGTGACTAGTCTGTTATCCAGACTACTGGGCTTTTGACGTACTCCGTGATATGGGCCTCTGCAGGGCTGTGGACAGAATGTTCACAACACCGGTGGAAGCAGTACCGGTCTTCAGGACAATCTGGAGGTTTGAGGAATTGGAACAGGGGCAGATTAGATAGGAACTGAATACTGATTATAGGGTTAGGGTTGATAGAAGCACTGATTTGTGCATGGAATATGACAATTGCAAAGGTTATGGCAGAACGCAACACCATCTCGTATGTACATCGTTATTTGTACTATTTTAACCAACTTACGCCTGATAGGGCTGCATATCAATATTGCCAGTGCTGTTCATTTACCGCTCAATGACCCACTCCAATTTGACCCTGCATCCATCTCAACACCAGCAAGCACTATGCAACATCCAAAACCAGACACCCACCCCAATATCCGGTTCTGGAACAAGGCTGCTACTTCGAGTGGTTAGAATCGGCTGAAGCAGACAATGCTGTTGGCCACAGTAAGCTTGCATTCCTGGAGGACAGAATGGTGATCCAATTTCAGAAACTACAATTGACACCATTCGAAAGGCCCTACGTGCAGCATGGTCCAAACTTCTCAGTCGCAAGCTTGCACTTTGACTTGGGGAAAGCTGACTGCATCAGGTGGCCAGTTGGTGAATACCTTGATGGAAAATGCCTTCCCCTTGTTCAAGTTTACCAATAATGGGTGGAAGGTCGACTATCTCGCTGGGAGAAATCATAGAAGCACGCTATAGTGATAGCATGTCAATCCTGTTAGGTGTGAGAGTTAGTCGACCCAAAGGGATAGCTCTGAGAGCAGTTCCTCAGGTAAGAGCGAAGGGAAGTGCGGCTGGGTATTATGATCTATGCGACGGACTCCGCAAGCTATGCAGCGAAGATACGAGATGCGGGTATGCGGATGAGTTGCGAGGCGAGTGCGGTGCGGACGCGGAGTAAGAGAGCGTGGATATAACTAGGAGGGAACCAAGTATATGAGTCCAAGTACCAGGTAACGGGTGACGGGTATGACGATGTAGGAAATAATCTGGCTGCAGCCCTGCAGAGCATCATTTCCCCATGCTAGTCAATACCTACACTACAGTCCGAAGTCGTTCTGAAGGGTCGCGAACAGTTCCGAATAGTTGCGGTCAGTTACGCACCTTCGCGCGTCGTTGCGGTGGCTCCGCATACTGGGTCACGGTCCGCATCACTCCGCATAACCGTACCGGGCCCTCGCATCGTCCTCCCATGTCCTGTCCACGTCCGTCCAACCCCACTGGTGCGTTATTAGTCCTTACCCGTTGTCTATTGATCGTTTGCAGGCTTTTACATACTTTTCCCATGCATGAGGCCAGATTAGCGCTATTACATCTTATAACACTCCGGACTCGCTTGTACATATGCGGTCGCCTGCACAGTCCCGGATTCGTACGGACTCACATAAATACCGCCCAGGACTCAAACTACTTTACTTTCTACATTCCCTTCCTTTGAGTCGGTGTTGCAGGAGTCACTAGTATAGTCTACCTCGTTCTTTGTTCTTGCGCAATCGATTGCAGTTCCCCCTATCTCGCGCTTGACCTCTACACTCCTTTGAGCGTTCGACTCTTGCTAGTTATACCTAGAAACCTCGTCGCATAAGAATTCCGGAACAGATCCGGTAAATCTTCGCATCGCGTCCCTTATACCTGGTACCCTACCCGTCATACCCGTCACCCGCTACCTGGTACTTGGACTCGTGTACTTGGCCCCCTTCTAGTTATATCGCGCTCTCTTACTCCGCATCCG